>JAFNEN010000350.1:0-417500 GCA_019343175.1 Oedothorax gibbosus | reverse complement strand
AAAGCCGTTTCTGGCATTGATGACTTAAAGCAATTTTAATGTATAGTAGTTCAATACTTTTATATTATAATCGGAAAATGCGCCAAATGCAAACAAGAATAGACTAAATTTCTGGCGACTCATGAAAAGTAGATATTCCAATGAAAAAAAAAAAGAAGGAGCCACAGAACTTGAAAGGTTTTGTCATCATCTCCATTTATTAGTATCTGAAAAATAGTACAAAGGTCTTGAAGACGGTGATAATAAATCTTAACAAAAGATATATCGTAAAAAAGTATGAATATCTTTAAATTGTAAAAAAAGGACTGAAAGGTGTATATTCATCGAATAAAAATGTTAAAAAATAAATAAAACTACTTTTTCTTTTCTTGAAGTTACAGCTATAAAAATAAAATTTTGATAAAAATAGAATAGATTAAATTTGTCTCATTCTTATCGTTGATGCTGTTTATGAACATTTTTCTAGTCAAAAATTGTTCTGAAGATTTGGAAGATCTGAAACCATCATCAGCTCAAAATTTCATTTTTATATTCTGTACAAGTTGTTTTTCCTTGATAGGAGTAATACAGAAGGAAGCAAACCAACAGGGGGAAAATTTCCCATGTCATTTGCAAGCCACAAATAATTTTCGAAAATTGGGCGATTAGAACAGAAATAGAATGGTTTGTGTACGTGTATTTATTATTTTAAATAATTCTTTTGAAATTAAAACTACGGGTGTGTAACACTACATGACTTTAAATTACCACCCAATGAACCAATAACATTTAAAGATAATTCTATACCCTTTAACACAATTTCGTTAACTTTAAAACCTAAAACGTTCTATGGCAGCTACCACTTGTGCAGGATTCTCAAAAAATGTCTTATGACGTCAGACAGGTACTGGGAGCTCGAGTACTGAATTTAAATTCCTCCTATTTATTTTTTCGTTCGAACTGTAGAGTGGTTTCAGGTATACAGATGGGACAAAATCACTTTAAAAAAACACTTTTTTGGAATCAGTACCCTCCAAAACGTGTAAAAAACACAAACTCTGCATTTCTGATTTTCAAACCCATCGCAATACTTTCATTAACTTATATTTCATATTAGGTTATTGAAAGTAAGATGTGAATGTATTCGAAATAAAATCCGTTAATTCCATAGATATCATAGTTAAAGTATTACATTGGCAGATCACGTGACCCCAATGCTAACGACGGGACGCGCATGGAGACCAGAATAAGAGGGCAATTTGGCAAGTATTTCCACCAGTTTTAGGAGAAAATCACTACAAAAAAATACTATTTAATTCTAAAATTACAAAAGCATACCATAAAAATACTAGCAAAGCGTTTCACGTTTTTAAACGTCACTAAAAAGATTCACGTCACTAAAAAGATTCCAAAATGCAGCTAACATTTTATGGTATTTTTTTTGTAATTTTAGAATTAAATGGTATTTTTTCGTAGTGATTTTCTCCTAAAACTGGTGGCAACCCTAGCCAAATTGCCCTCTTCTTCTGGTCTCCATGCGCGTCCCGTCGTTAGCATTGGAGGTCACGTGATCTGCAAATCTAATACTTTAACTATGATATCTATGGTTAAGTCATTCCCAAATTATAAAAATTGAACTTTGAAGTAAATTAATAAAAATTTTCACTTTGGAAGCAGTGGTGACGTAAACTTAGATTGGTGCCATAGCAACGAATCTAATGACTATAAATTATTGCGACACTAAAATTCCTTCATCATTGGATGTTTAAGGAAACGCTTGTTTGTTATGCATTAACTCCTATAAGGTAGAATTACTATACATCGATTTGAAATGCCGTGAGTAATAAAAAGATATCTGAAAAGTTGGCTATCGATTTTTGAATCATTTTTTTTTCAAAAATGTTAGTAATGAGAAAAATGTCAATATAGTTGTGTTCATGAGCTTTTATTTTAATAAATTCTTCAGTTAATTTTTCATGATGCATATATATTATGAAATAGGGGTGTGTAACACTACACGACTTTCAATAATCATTCAATACATCAATACAAATTTAAAGGTAATTATTTAAACTATAAAGTAATTTTAATAGTTTTAAAACAAAAAAGTTTTATACTAGCTATTCTTTGAGCAACGTATTCCTTTAAAACGTTTAGAAACCATAAAATCTTCATTTTAGATTTAGACTCCAATACTTCCATTACTTTACGCTTCATATTTAGTAATTGAAAGTAAAAAGGCTTATAAGCTTTTTTTATAATAAATGCTTTGTATATAATAAATGCCTTATAGTTTTTTCATACAATATTTAAATATTTCTTTTAAATTGAAGTAATTTTTAGCTTAAGGTTTGTATTATAAAGTTACAACACCATAAATTCAATTTTTGGAATACTTCAACCTAAAACCCCTATTTCATGTAGAGTGAATTTTTAAGAGTAACCTTTTGGACAGGGTCTTTTTTTTTACACCAGATAAAATTCTTAAACGAACACGTTTTAGGCACAATCTTCTTTTTAAAAAAGACTCAAGACAAGTAATCTGGGGTTTTTTTAATCCAAAAAAGAAAATTCACTTTTTATACCCTCAAATTTCTAGATCCAGCAGAATTATCCCCCTCTCTCTAAAGCTTATCCTACGTCCATAAAAACGTTGGTAAAATCTCTCAGAGAGATTTCTTTCTGGCATTAAAAAAGGATATATAGCAGTATGCCGACATTTTTTCATGACTCGGTGGTTTTTGGCGTTGTTCAATGTTTAGTCAATGGCTATTTGTCGGTTTGTTATAGTTGAAAAAATCTTGGAAAGGGAAAAAGTTGTAGCTAGGTAAATATGTGTATATTTAGACTATTGGAAGAATATATATTTGGATTTTCTGCCTTTTTAAAAGTAATTTGAAAAATCATTTCATGAAAATCTCATATTTGCCACACAAAAACAAAACAACACAGTAAAAAAAATGCCCTCTATTGTATAACTTATTTTATCTCTGTTAAATCCTTTTCTGCAACCAGATATGTTTATAATTACTTCTCATCAGTTTGTTATATTAAAAAATACAAATTTTGAAGAAAGACAAACAGAATCGTGGAATCCCTTATTATCTCCGTTCTATTGTAGTTTTACTGACCACCAACGAAAAATCGAATTCTTTAGACATAAGGGGACGCGGTACCGAAAAATTAAATCCTGTATTTTAATCGCTAGCATTCAAATTAAACTATTTTTTCAAAGAACTTACATTCAATAAACATATACGAAAAAATAATAATAATTGAAACCAGTTTTTTTTTTAAATAAAAAAATTAAAAATTCAACGTTTTTTCGAAACGCTACTCCTACAATGTTGAGAATCTTGTGAGCACACTAGACCTTATCCCATACCAACTTTTGTTAATCGTACATGTCTCAAATCAGGAAAAAAAAATTGAAGCTCTATATTAATTTACCTAAAAGCCTTAGGGTTTTAACCATTCACAAGCTGAAAAAATTAAAAAATGAAAAAATCAACATAAAATTTCAAAAACCATTTTACCAAACCACTATATCATTTTCCATAAACCTCCACCTTTATTAAGTATTCCTTCTTTTTTTGCAATATCCTTACATCACAGAATTCGAGCATGTTTAATTATTTTCTGAGTAGCCCTAAATTTTGGGTAATGCGTCCCCTTAAGATATAATGAACCATGAAATGGCAAACCTAAACAATATCAATCACGTAACATTAATTAAAGTAACATTGCATTATTTTAAGCAGAAATTCTCAATGTTAACTATCTAGTGTAATTCTCTGACATTCACGGACAAAATGAAACATATGTTTCCTTTTCACGAAAGTTGTACACGTGTTATAACTATACCAGTACAAAACTTTTCCGCATTATAGGGCAAAAGCAAAATCGAAAAAAAAAGTTTTTACAATCCGCCCTATTATACATCGAAACACTTTCGTTATTCAAGTAAAAGAAAACCAAACCAATTTTTTTTAAAAAATAAAAAAATCTTTGAAACTCCGTCAGACAACTTTACATCACATCTTTCAACCACGTAGACATTTTGATTTTGAATGTTTTTCCTAAAATGGAAATAATTTCAAGAGGCTGCGACCTCTTTTGCAACTGTCGGCAAACATTCACACTTTTACTCGACATCATCGACATCTGTTGAACTCGCCCGAGATTTTTTCTAGAATACTTTAAGAAATAAGTCTGGCAACAGCTTGAGACTACTCTTCCCAGAATTCCTTCTGGCGATGCAAACAGAAGAACGCTTTTTTTTCGCGTGATGCATTTTGAATGTGTTCTAACATTTGAATAAATGCTATAGAAATGTTCCATTTTCATTCGTGGGTTTTGAAAATTCGAGTGACTGCGTATTTGGGAACAAAACTGTTTTTTGAATGTCGAGAATTGAAAAATATATCCACCGAAATATTTCGTATGTTCTGAGGATTTGAACTATAGTGCACAACCTATTCATATTGAGTTTAGACAATGAAACATTTAGTAAAACAGCTTTTTGTTTTTCAAAAAACTTACCTCTGAAGCAGTTTTTTTTAATTATTTTATATGATTTCCTATCAGAAGATTATAATTTGGAATACCAATATATTATTTAAAATATTCTAACTCTTCTAATTTCCGAATATATTATTTAAATACAATTCCTTAGACAAATTCCGAAAGAAAAGAAACAATTAAATGTAGGACAAAATTTAAAAAAAAGTGACTGCAAAAAATACCGGGAACGTATTTTTACCTGTGACTGATATTGATTTCTTGAGTCAATTACGTTTATTTATAGGTTTTTATTCCTCTGTTGATGAAAAAGTCTGGAGCAAGTTTTGATTTCGGTTGCGATCACCGATGAGCTTTCGCTACACCTGATTAATGATTGATTGACAAACTATCGAGAACGATATTGCAGCTCGAATATTTTTCAACCAACAGGTTAACAACTTATACGATTTGTCGTCAATTTTTTTAATAATAGGGGTCCAAAATAAATATTTTTTAAAGGTTTGCCTAAATTTTATTAAATCATAAACTATATTGGAAGCATTTTTTATGATTAACATTGCAGTTTTATAGATTTTTTTATTTATTTTATAATACTTAATACTTTTCTATACTTTCATTAGAAGAATATTTCTATACATCAGAATTCCATAAGGTTGCTCGGTACCATTTTTTTTACTTAAAATTAAAATTGGCATAAATATTTTTTGATAAAACAAGTGTAAAATGGTCTAAAACAGATACTAAACACTTTAAAAAGTTTATTGTTATTTTTTTTTTAAGTTGTGACGCATAATTTAAAACATTTCTTCTACTTCAAATTTAATTGTTTTTCCATTGACTTTTTTTAACAGTATTGATTTATTATTAATAACTATATGGATATAATTTTTGAAGCCAGGCATATAGTGTCGTTAAAAAATTTATTAGTGAGAAAAATATCAAATTTCATTTAAAATATACAAATTTCAAATATTTTTCATGTCCGATCTCTAATTCATACCAATATACTCTTATCAACCACTAAAAAAATCTACCTTTCTATAAATATTTATTGAAGTTTAACCAATTATAAGTACTGGTATGTTTCCAAACTTATAAAATCAATATAAAGAGAAGAATGTTAGTGGTGAGAAGTTGTAATAAAAGAGCTTTTTATGCAACAAAATTTTTTCCAATTGTTTTGTAACCCTTGGAATACATACCAGAGAATATATAAATATAGTTTAAAGCAGCAAAAATCAATCGATACTTTCATCGAGTTTGCTGTACTGAGTTCTTTTTAAGAATTCTACTATAATTTCATCCTCAATTTATTACCCGGACAAAGATAATTCATTTCCACACACAAAACGGCTTCATCCCGAATTTTACGCGTCCGTTCTGTGTTAAACATCCATCAAACGTCATAACCACTGACCATTAATAATCGGACTCCCGCTTACGAGCGACCGTTAAGAAATCGTGCAATGCTTTTATTCTTCGTGTATTTCTGGCCCGTGCTTACTTGGCATAACAGACGTCGTAAAACGAAGACGAGAAATCGAAATAGAGGAGAAATAAATTGATGTATTATCCGACAAATAAGGACAATCAGTTTCTTCTTAGACATTTTTCCTATTTTATTGTTGTTGTTATTAGGCTTAAGAGAGTTACTGGTGGATGTATTCTGAAATCAGAGCACTTATTGGGCACAATAACAGAGATATTTGGGTTGGATTAGAGTTATTTTTCCAAAGAAACAAGAAAATGTCCGATTGTATTTCTGAAGGAATTTTATATATTTGTTATTGTTGTTTAAATGTCCTTTTTTGTATTTTGTTTCTTGACCAGCAGAGGCATAATTGAATTGGATGTTAAATTTGAAATAATGTGAAAATATATGCATAACAGCAATCTAATAACATGAAACTTAAACGCATATTTCAGGTAGGTAAAATGTAAACATCAATGTAAGTGTAAATAGTAAAAACTGTTATTGCTAATCTATGATTATGTAAAGACTACAAAATTATAAACTAAATCTGTTTTAATGATATAAGGAAATCTTAAGCAGTGAAAATTTATTGTCGCATATATTTTTCTATTTGACCTTATTCAAAATTAGGTAAGAAGCCTAAAAAAGAACAATGTATATGTAACTCGTATATTTCTATGAAAAGTTAGCTTTAATATATGTTTTAATTTATTGTATTATTTCCATCCTGTTAAAAAAGGGATTATATATTTATATAAATTACCAAGATATTATGTGTCTATAAGTTTACTAAAATTTGCAAAGAAAATATTGTACAGCTACTGAAACTTAACAGAAATTTACAAAAAATCACAAAATATTACTTTATAAAAATCCCTTTATTAATAAAAAAAAGTTCCTACCAATTTTTCTTTTTTTATTTCGAATCGAAATACATCGATACTCAAAATATTTTTATCTTGCAAGTGAAGACAATGAAATTATATTTTCTCGGAATGCAGGTTCATTATTGTAGAGGTTAAAATAAACCACAAACCAATTTTAAAAGCTCCGCAGGCATAAACACATAAAAGATAAAACATTGAAGATACATTCCACGCAACTAATAAACATACAATCCGATTTATAAGCAATGAAACTTTCAACACCTCGAACAGGCAAAATCTTTCGAATTCCTATCTTTCTCGATGGGGCCTTTTAAAATCCGTTCTCTGTGTTGCCGAAAAAATTCCAATTCAATTCTCACCAACACATAAATCGATAATAGGAATTTTAATTAGCACACGATGGAGTTGGAATCCTAACTGCAGCCGTGCTTCCTCGGTTCATTATTCTATTCGACCGTGTTTCCCGCCTAAAGGTTACGATCCGCCGCCATGACACTAGAGTGGATTTCATTATGAAGAATGCGGAATTCATGGGCGAAAGATTGCTTCGCATTTCTATGAAGAATTGCGAGTGGGCTGCTCTGCTTTCGACTGACTAATGAGATTTAGTTTCGATGCATTAATTTGAATCGAGTTCTTTTTAAAGCTGTGTGTTCTTTTTTTGACAGTTACATAAAGGAAAGAGTGTTGCTAATTGGATTTTAGAGATGAAGAGATTGCGAATGAAGGATGTATCAAACAAAAATTAATCATCTTTAACTCAACATCCAAATGGAGATTTTAATGCATGCATTAAGTAACCTATTGTTTTAAAAATTTCTTCTGAGCAGTTTTTTTTAATTATTTTATAGGCTTCCTACGAAATCATAATTGATACAACTTGTATCAGAAAAATTTAACTTCTATATTTCGCATTATTATTTCATACATGTGTAGCATTCTCAGACATTAATGGTTTAAGAGTAATCTGTTTCGAGTTATTGACGAAGTGATTTATGGTCAATATTTATTTTAGGTTTATTCCCTGTTGATGAAAAAGTCTGGTAGTTTGATTTCCTGCATCGATGAGTTTCTATCATCTATTACGATGTGAAAATTAATCCTATAACGTATATTAATGAATTATTTCAAGCAACCAGGTTAACTGCTTTTACGATTCTCAGATTATTGTTACATATAAGTGGTGCTCAATATAAATGATTTTCCTTTAAAGTATTTGGTCCCAACACTGTATTAAATCATAAACTATATTGAAGCATACTTTTAGATTCACATCGTTTTACAGGGTATTATAATTCAGTCCTTCTTTAAAGCCGTTCCACTTTCATAGCAAAACTATCAAAGTACATCAATGATTTCAAAAAATTCCGGACAAAATTTAAAACTTGAAATTTAAAAAGCACTAAGAAGCTATTATATTTATTTATTTTTAGCAATTAAATCACAGATTTATATTAGAATTAAATCACCATTGCCATTCACAACAATCAATCGAGAAACTTTAATTCTTTTAAATAATAAATTAAAAGAAATTTATTTTTGTGACAACAATCAGTTTTAAATGACGTCAAATATATTTCAGTAAAATATTTTTTGTTTGTACGTTGGTATGGCATGTTTTGGTTCTATTAAAAAGAGAGGAATATTACATATTTATTCTTTGAAATATAAATTAATTTTTGCAAACGATAATTATTGAATAATTTTTGAATTTTGGAAATGAAATAATTGAAACTAGCCAAATTTATCGTGTAAATGTTTATAATAGAATTAATATTGTGTTTGGCGTCTTTTTTCCTGTAGAACACAAATAATGTGTGGAAGCGGACTGAGTGACAGATTCTGTTACAAACCTACCTGTTTTAACTTTACATCGCTTTTTTGGAAATCTCTTTTTCCCCAGAAACACAAATAAAACCATTTAACATGTATTAATGTGGACAATTCAATGTAATGCATCATTGTAAACAAGCAACCGTGGCGATGAGACGAACCGTGGCCGTAACGAATAGACTAAAACTTTGGTGGATTGAATCCAGCAGATACCACTCTAAGCAGAACGTTGTTTAAAAAAAAGTAAAAAGAATAGTGACGTCTTCCCGTTTTGGGCATTCAAATGGTTGTTTATCGAAGTTTCTAGGATAGTTACTGGCCTAATCTGGCATTTTGTTTTTAGCTTCCACACTACGTTTTAGAATTAAATCACCATTGCCACTCGCAACAATCGCTCGAGAAACTTTAATTCTTTTAGACAATAAATTAAAATAAATTTATTTTTGCGACATCAATCAAATTGAAATGACGTCAAATATATTTCACTATGAGACTCTTTGAATGTTGATATGAAAAATTTTCATTCCATTTAAAAGCGAGGAATATTATATACTTATTCTTTGAAATATAAATTAATTTTTGCAAACGATGAGTAATAATTATTGAATTTTCGAAATAAAATAAAAGAAACTAGCCAAATTCAGCACGAAATGTTTAATATAGAATTAATGCTGTGTTTGGTGCCTTTTTACCTGTTAAATACAACTGTTGTGTGGGAGCGGGTTAAG
The DNA here is from genome assembly GCA_019343175.1 of Oedothorax gibbosus. Taxonomy (NCBI): domain Eukaryota; kingdom Metazoa; phylum Arthropoda; class Arachnida; order Araneae; family Linyphiidae; genus Oedothorax; species Oedothorax gibbosus. The sequence goes on along the minus strand of JAFNEN010000350.1, from coordinate 408,075 downwards.
TGACAGATTCTGTTACAAACCTACTTGTTAATTTTTAAGGAGAGCTACTGATATATTTTATAAACGTTAATGCTAACTCTCCTATGTTTCCCAGTAACGTTCCCGACTTTTTTACAATATTTTTGGAATAGATAAATGAGTCCTAAGTTTTCTTGGGATGTTAACTGGGGGCTCAGCTTCAAATTAGCAGCTCATCATAAACAATAAACAACCATGCTAAAAAAAACAACCATGGTCCTGGCACGGCCGACAGAATTTATAAGACAAGGGAATTTTTTTGTGACGTAGTTCTATCCGTCTGCTTCGGGTTGTCTGCTGTTCCGAAAAAGTGAAACGAAACCCGCCCAGAACATGAAATCTACACTCTTAAAACAAAATAGTGAAATCCACTCCTATAGGGGAGTGGAAATTAAATCAGACTGAGTTAAAACCGCTCGTTTTAAGAGTGTAAGACGTAGATTGTTTTCTTTTATTTCTTTTACCCACTCCGCAAAAAGAGTAAAATCCACTCCTATAGGGGAAGTGCATTTTCGGCACGGAAAGGAATGGAAATTAAATCAGACTGAGTTGTTTTAAGAGTGTATACTTGGCCATGTGCATTCGTACTTTTTTTTAGAAAAACTGACAATCCAGCTTGACGTAACAAAGAGCTTCTGCAGCCTGAAAGCTAATTAAGACATGGTTTTAGGTCGAATTTAACATAATAAATTATTACTTTAAAAGGAAAGATAATGACATGTGTGCTGGATAAACTTAGACCTCAAAGGCACAATCTGGTGATTAGAAGTTTAAAAGAAAATTCAATATTTCGAAGCGTAGGCATATTCTCTGTTACCTTAATAGTCTTGTATGTTTTGTCAGGAAATAGATTATAAATAAATATATTTGACAGCAAAATGTTTTCTAAATATCGTAAATTATATTTATGATGTCGTAAATCAATATCCGGGACTGTATTTACAACGTCCCAAGTGATTAGTGTGCTGCTATCGTACATTGAAAAATATTTTCGCGAAAGAACATGCGAAGAAACTTTTCTATGCTATCTCACTTTTTAAACTATTATCAATTACCACCTTTACAGTGACATTCAATGTGTCTTTGTTGAGAAATTAATTTTATTTATCTTATCACTTTTTAAAGAGACTGTAATGAGGTTATTTCAGTTAATGTAACTTTCTTGTTTTCAATTTTGGTCTCCAAGAATTTTTATTGGTTTTTCCGGTTTCACTCTATCAAGTGCTCCGTATATTTTCATGTTCTTTCCGTGAAACGCAAATTATTAAACATAATTGGTTTTATTTTGAATTTAAAGTTTGCAAAGCATTAAAAAAACGTAAGAATGTGGAAAAATTAAGCAAAATTGTGTGACAGCAATTTAACGTGTTTTACGAACATAGAAAATCTCCAGTTCTACTAAACTAAACGCTTGTACACAACATTCGTTTCAGTTAGGTAAGTTTAGTTAAGTTTAGTTTGAATTATCGTTGCACTAGAGCTACACGAGGGCTATTTCAGTTAGGTAAGAAAATATTGTATTTTTCAAAACAAATGTTATTCCAAAAGTACCGAAAATGAAATGAAAACAATACAGTTCTTACTGTTGCCACTTATGACGTGACACATGCCCATTGTTGGTTGGTTGGTAGACATATATATTCAGGTTTGTGTGCTTAACATTGTTATTTTATTTGATAATGTAATCGTTTCCGGCTCCCTATTTCTAGCCTACTTAAGGATCATTAACGCGGCCAATTATACCTTGTAATTTAAAACCCTGGTCAAGTGACGCTATTTGATAAAGAGATGTATGCAGGAAAACTTTAAGTTTCGTTTTTGACAGGAATACTGAATTAAACCTTTATTTTTTTTATAAATCAATAAATTTAAAGTTTACATTTAAAGCAACTTTCAATTAAATACAATTTAAACAGAACACTAAAAATGTAAGAATTTTAAAATATTGTTAAACTAAAAATTCCGAAAATATTTTAAGTAAGAACTTACTGAGAAAAGAGAAAATTCTTTATTATTAAACATTAATTAATAGGGCAGGTACATTAATAATCCCCAATTAATGCACAAAATTACATCTAAAAGAATGTAGAATAAAATTATAATTACCGGTTTCAGAAATTATTTTTTTAACTCAAATTATAACAGAGCTCTGAGGCAATTTAAAATATGTTTACTGAGAAAGTGTTGCGCATTAAGGTTTAATATCAGGTAGGTTAATTGCCTAAAACAACAATTTAAAGAATTTTTAATTGTTTGTACTAGTCTATTTTGTTTTCGACTGCACAATATAAAAGTTTAGATTGAGCATTTAACACCATTGGGGTAATCATAAATATCTTTTAATAATATTGTTTAAAATATACTAAACATGAGTTTTTTATAAAGGAAAGTGTGTATGCTTTTTATACAAAATTTTAATTCAACTTTCTAATGAAGAATATAAGAGTTTGAAAAATAAGTCAGAAAAAATATGAGGAAGTCCACCTGTTAAGTGAGAAAACCTATTGAGAAAAAAATGGGCAAACAAAATGACTACCTGTTACAGCCAGTAAGGGCTACCTGTTACATCCAGTAGCTACTGAAATGACAAGAAAATGACACAATAGTAGTGAAAATTTGGACAAAACTTATAATAATTTCATCAAATAACTATCTAAAAGTTTATTGTGCAAGCAAACTGTGGGTAAAGAGTAAGAGTCTCATAATAATTTTAAATGAATTAATTTATGAAATTAAAATCAACATAATCTGTCTTAAAAATAAGTCTGGAAAGCTTAGAAGATTATATTAGTTTGAATTATCGTCGCACTAGAGCTACACGAAGGCTATTGGCGACGAACGTCGTATTTTAGAACCACAGTCAAGTGACGAGCCGACACCTGACGCAACCGTTGAGGGCGACATCGTACGCAGCGTTAGGACTTTGAAGGATATTTAACGTGCACTTCCTCCACACGGGGTATTATTCGTCGGACATTTTTGGCTGCATGGGCCGTTTATAAGTCGGCAGTTATTTTGGCGATGGCCGAACCCGAACCTGGGACCTTCCGCATGCTTAGCTAGGCGAATGCCTAACCGACTGGGCTCCCCAGCCCCCTTAGAAGATTAAAAAATGCAAAGTAGTGTAATCGAGGCACAGTAATTCGTTCACTAGATTAGTTTTAAGAACTTTTAAGCAAAAAAAATGCAGTATTAAGTACGTAATAATCTAAATCCCTTGTAATTTCTTCAGTCAGGTATTAAATTTGTTGTGTGGTCATTCTATATTCTAAATAATAAATGAAGAAAAATTGTATTTTTATGTATGAAAGTACATAGGAAAAATGATACCAAATTTAAACAAAAGGATTTCATCAACCAAAAAAAACTGGTTTCACTACCCTTTCTTAAAAAAAAAAAATATTCAGTCGACTTCAATGAACTATATTGATCAAAAGACACACATTTTTTCGCGTAATTAGTTCGTTAATTAGCGGAAAGGTCCAAGAAGATAAGACAGTGCTGAGCAATTATTTCGACAAAAATGACGTTCGAAAGAATTCAGAGGAACGATTTTGCGGCATTCTATTTTTTTTTTCTATGCAACTTTTTTTCTTTGTTCTTCTTTCGCCATTACGTATGGTGATTTGTGAATAAAAAACAGTTTATTAAAGTTATTGTTAGTTGCTACGTACGCTTAAAGAGTTGATGTAAAAAGAAAAAATAATTAAAATGGTTAATTGGCTTTTCATGATGGCGAATTTCGTTACAATCAAACGATTGTTCAATCTATAACAGCAAAATTAATTAGGTTTATTCATTAAAATAATGCATTTATGCAGAATTTATGCAAACTAGAAATCATTTATTATTTAAACCCATGAAATAAATAATTTTCCAACTGAATTTTCTTGATATAAGTCAAGCATTAAATTCAAATTGATTCGAGGAAAGCTAGAAAATGAACGTGTTTCTGTTTAGAACAATTAATTTCAAGTGGGTAAATAGAACAACAACAAAAAACTACCACTTCAGAATTCGAAGACATGTAAATGTAAATAATTTGGGGAATAATTAAAAATTATCATTTCATTGATTTTATCAAAGAGAGAGAATTCTGTTATTGAAAATTTACAAGGCTGACTTTTACAAAGACAATGATATTTCTTGACGTACATAAAAAATTATCATCAATTATTTATAATTTTTTTTATTTTTGTTTATTCAAAATTTTAAAAAAGAGACACTGGAACAGTTTTTTGAGTATCTGTTACATTATATAAAAATAGTAGAGAATATTCAATTATATATATAATATATAATATATATATATTATATATATATATATATATATATATATATATATATATATATATATATATATATATATTAATATATATATATATATTATATATATATATATATATATATATATATATTATATATATATATATATATATATATATATATATATATATATATATATATATATATATATATATATATATAATATATATATAATATATATATTATATATATATTATATATATATATATATATATATATATATATATATATATAATATATATAGATTTAAATGTATCGGGCGGTTACTTATAAAGAAACTATACTAAATGACATTATTTACAAAACTAAACGTAGAAAGCGTCATGAACATTTTGTCGAAATGGCAACCTTGGGCACTTATTTCATTTGCTTAGTAAACTTACGGTGGCCAGTGCTGGCTTAGAGGGAACTAATTTGTCTGCTGAGGTGAAAGACATCATTTACTAACTCGCCATAATTAGGCTTATCGATACTCTTTCATAAGTATTAGTACAAGTCTAGTGACTCATGAATGAACCGATGTGCGTTTACTTCTACAGTCCCTGGACAAATTATTAGACGCACTGCAAGATTTCATTTATCAATCAATGACGAACAAAATACCGTTAGAAGGACATTTGTGTTCCTAAACTTAAGCTATTGAATAGAAAATACTATCTGCTATACTTAATACATATGTCGACATCTTTTTTAATGATATGGCATTCTTTGGTATGTTTTCATCATTACTAGAAAATACAGTGCGTCTAATAATTTGCCCAGGGACTGTAAGTAATCATCCGAAAGTTTATTCGTTCTCCTCACACGATTACCAAGATCTTAGGCTAACTGGGAAAATCGCATTAATTTTTTTTCTAAAGGGAGTAAAGGAGCTGGGTAACACAGTCGGTAAGGAATTGCCTTGCATACGAAAGGTCCCAGGTTCGGGCTCGGCCATTGCCGAAATAGCTACTGACCTATACGGTCTGTACAGCTATAAACGAATAATCCACCGTGTAGAGGGAGTACACATTAAATATGCTCTTAATTCTAAACGGTGCTTACGAAGTTGCCCCTAAAATTTGCATTAGGTGCCTACTCAGGGGTCGGTTTGTCACTTGACTGTGGTTCTAAATTACGACGCCTATCATCAAAAGCCCTCGTGTAGCTCTACTGCGTCTAAAATTCAACCTACCACCCTTAGATAAATGTTTGTTGGTTGGTTGGTAGACATATATATTCAGGTTGTGTGCTTGGTCAGCGACCCGCTTATAAACCTTCGTCAAGTAAGACAGACACAACACACACACCATAAGTGGATCCATCTAATTTTTAGAGACAGAGGCCAACTAGAGGATCCCCAGAATTGGCTTGTCACCCCCAGAGGTATTGATTTGGTATGGGAACTTAGAGGACTTTCGGACCCAACAGATTTAACGAGCACGTACTCCGCATATACTCGGTAGGTCTTCAGTGGTACCGGGACTCGATCGCAGGACCTTCCGATCCCGAGACCGAGACGCTGACCACTAGGCTCACTACGGCCCTTTAGATAAATGTACTTATTTATCCCCTAAATACTACTGCTATTCGTACATAAAGTAAACTCTAATTAATCCTGGGAAAAGACTATAAAGTGTCCGATTTCTGCAGAATCCCCCATAAACCTGTTACAGGAGACACTTTAGGGTCCGTTTATCAGCCTTAAAAGTCCCCTAAACGTCAAAGATTTCCAAAGTAATGCCTTGGTATACCTTCTTTAATTAGACTCTATTTAAGTATGTATAGCGTTGGCTATTTTCATTTTGAAACATTGTTTGAGAGTATTTATATGTTAAATGAGATTGTTTGTTGGGTTTATCTTTTTTAGGTACTTTTTCGGAAGGTTTAAAAGCTTTGCGATATATTTTAAGCAATTAAAAAGTGCAAAAATAATTCCAACAAATAAAATGTTTTAATTTTGGCAACCCATCTGTCCATATGAAACCATTGATAAAACTGAAAAATCCTTTGAATCCTTATAAACCATTCGGGTTGCCTATTTAAAACCGTTTACTTGATTGAATTTTTTTAAACTGCGCACGACAAAGCATATTTCTTCTCGAGTGTTTCATTGACTGCTAATTTTATATCATATTCTTTAATTTAAGTGCTGACTTTTGTAATAACGTAGCAATAAAGAATAATAGATATCCAACTAAGTAATTTTCTAGAATTATTGTAGTAAAAAATGAACCGTTATCTAAATAAATTTCTGTTAAAAAAATTGGTACAAAAAATAGAGAATAATATTTTGATTTATAAAGCCTAGTTTTTTTTACAATTTTTTGTTGTCGAACTCATCTATTTTTGGTTGAAAATTTTCTCCGTTTAAAGACATTTCTGGTACAAAAATACGAAAATTAATATGTTTTCAATTAATGCTAGATGCCCGTAAAATTTACCTGAATTAGGATTTTTTATTTTAAGTTTATTCTTCTCTGAAACTTATATTTTTATACGTATTTTCAATCCATAAAAAAATATTTAAAAACTATAATAATTTTACAGGAAATCACATAAAAAATTAAATGAAAACCTGGTGCAGAAAACAACACAAAGAAATCATTAAAAAATACTAACTACATCCTGATTAAAGTAAAAAAGTAATTAAGTTCAGAAAGCTATTTCCGAGTTCCTGACACAAGAAATACTTGTTTCTTAGTTAAAAACTTCCTCCCCCATATGTTCTTGGTAACTTCACAAAATGATGGAAAATCGGAATCTAATGAGGAAGATAGGGATACAAAAGAAAAAACAACTTCTTATATTTCCTCTGTTTGTAAAATAAAAATAAACTATGTGTTTTTGCAATTCGGTATTTGGTACTTTAATCGTTTCCGGCTGTCTATTTGTAGCCTCCTTTATTGTCAAGGGTTGGTTGGTAGATATATATTCAGGTTTGTGTGTTTGGTCAGAGACCCGCTTATAAACCTTCATCAAGTAAGACAGACACACACAACGCACACACTTAAGTGACAGATGCTGCCTTCTATCGCCACCTCCACAATTTAGACATGTCCCTGAAGAGGAGGGAAATAGTCTCCAGGGACCTGTACCCGTGGGAAACTGCGCCATGACCGACTACAGGACTTTCGGACCCAACAGATTTAACGAGCACGTTCTCCGCATATACTCGGTAGGTTTTCAGTGGTACTGGGACTCGATCGCGGGACCTTCCGATCTCGAGACCGAGACGCTGACCACTGGCTCACTACGGCCCATGTCTATTTGTAGCCTCCTTTATTCTCAATTCAAATGTAGGTTAGGTTGAAGCTTCCGGTTCCTATTTTTTGCCTCCAAGGAGCTATAACACAGACTAATTACTCCCGTTTTAATTTAGAACCGTGGTCAAGTGACGCCAAAGATAAGTAGGTGTATTTTACGTTTTCCGGCTGTCCATTTATGGCATCCGTCCTCAGCTTAAACACAGCCAATTATGCCTTGTAATTGAAAACACTGGTTAAGTGAAAAAGTTGACACCTGAAAGGTCACCCAACGCAACACTCGAACGTCATCGTACGCTACGCGGCATTAAAACCTTCGACTCTACAGATTTAGCTCTCATGTATTTATGCTCTCAGATTTAGCTCGCAGTGTGCTCGGGACAAAACACACGGCACTCACGACATAAAGGCCCATGGCCATATGCCGGGATTTAAACTATGGATGTTGCATTAAACACCAACAAACACCATAGATGTCTAAATCTATCACGTTTAGTACATCAGTGAATATCGTCGCCAAGTACGGTATTTCTTCCTGATGCATGTGGAAATAAAATTGACTTTACATTGACATTGTAATAGGGTACTTGACAAAAAAAAATATTGGCTTAAAATATGCTTATGCCAAAAATATTAGACCCGTATTTTATCTTTTTTTTAAATACCCCATAAAAAGGGGAAAAAATGAATTTTAAAATCAGGACGAAAAATCACCCCCCAAAAACGCTTTGTGGCTGTCACGTGGTATCTATTATGTCACTAGTAACTATAAACAAACTTTGAAACATTATTTTGGAATCTCATTAAAGCAAATTTGAACTATCCGCTTCTGTAAAACCTCCACCCATCATCTATATAATTCTTATTTTAATAGTAAGTTAGATTAAAACCAGTTTAATTACAAACAAAAAAACATCACACCGGTTTGTTTATACATACTAGTGACGTCAGCTAAATCGACGTGTTTGTGATCACGTGACGTACCGATGAAAAAAAAGCCATTTGAAAATGATTTTTATTAATTATTTAAAGATTTATTTTGCAAAAATATATATACGTTTGTTATATTGTGGTTCAAACTATAATTTAATTAATATTAGAAAGTATTTTAGCGATATTGTCAAGTACCCTATTATAACCGAACCTTAAGCCCAGTAAATATTATAAGAACAGTTGGGTGTAAAAGTGGCTTACATAAAATAAATGTTATTATAAAACAACACAAAATTCGCAAGAAAAATCTTTAAAAAAAAGGTAAAAGGAAGGAAAAGATTAAATGTCGTAGAGGTAATCGGGAAGTATCAAGTAGGGCTATAAATCTACAATTTGGTCACGTTCGAAATTGGAAAGAAGGTTGGGGGAGGTAATTTTGTTCTAGTTATCTCATGACCTAGGAAATAATGAAATAACCTCATAAGTTCTACAATAGCGTAAGTCAGCGTTTAGCTTCTACAATACGTTGATTACGTAAAAAGTGGAAAACTTTATAAGTTGTTTCATGTTTTTATTACTAAATGTATCAAAAATATTGTTTTATTTTCCAATTTTTATTTAGAATTTTCATGCGAAACTTTCCAAACGCGTCAAATGTCACCGGAACTGATAACTGATACTAGAATTGGACTCCAGCAGTTTTAAACAATTATTCTTCGAAATGGAAGTAAATCCAGCAAACGATAAATAACATTATTTTAATTTGCGAAAGAAAATTAATGAAAATAGCCAATTTTGGTAATTAAAAGTTGAAATTACATCTAAATTTTGAGTTTGGAAATTTTTTCCTAAAGTGTATAAATTTTTTTGTGGAAGCTTTTCTAGGTGACAGTTACTCTTACAATATATTTATTTTTCGCTCAGAATTGTAGTGAGTATTTAAGTAACAGGAAAGTAGACTATTTTACTTCTTTGGAACTTCTTTATGTATTTGTATACATTAAATTTTTACAACATCCCATTTGATGAACTACATAAAATATTAGCGTGAAAAGTATATCAGGGCCAAAAGGAACTTTCTTCATTTAAAAATATTAAGTCTCAATTTCAAAAAGATTTCAATTATGCCAAGTCCCTTTCTACAATCTTTTTTAAAGCCTTATGTCACTTTTAGCAAATTATTAAAACTATTTTTTCTAATTTATTTATCTTGTATTGTTACTCCAATTTCTAATTGCATTACTTGGAGAAAAATTCCATTTCCTCCTTTTAAGGAGACGACTCAAGCGTTTAATCTGTTTTTAACTCGGAGCTATAATCAGATTATTAAAACGAAGGGTGATGCATTAACCGAATTAAATTCTGTTCTAAAGCATGTGTTGAAGTGGCATGTAAACTTTTCAAGATGTTTGGTTATTAAATTTATATTTGGAATTCAATCATGTATGTAAATTAAATAAATTTCTTAATGTAAAATGGGCTTAAGTCCACAGAAGTGTTTTTGTTCCCGTTTCTTCTATCACTAAAATTCTTAAAGGAAGATTCAAAAGGAATTTTCTAATGGATTTGACACATCTTTACATTTTACTCGTTAAATATACTTTATTTATAAAAAGTAAATGTTACCTTTCATCGAAATCCTTTTATGCTTACTGGTTTTGTATTGATTGTGTGAATTCTTATTTAATCTACTTTGAAGAAGATTAGTTGTTGAATATTTAGATTTTTTTTATTAGAAAAGATAATGAAATGTTTTTTTGATTGACACTGATCGGTAGGAACTACACTCTTAAAACAAACGAGCGGTTTTAACTCAGTCTGAGTTCATTTCCACTCCTTTCCGTGCCGAAAATGCACTTCCCCTATAGGAGTGGATTTCACTCTTTTGTTTTAAGAGTGTACTGTATTCCTTAAGTTCTTTCCCAGCAAACAATACTTTACTCGCCCATTATTGGGACAATACTGAAATGTCGGCATCTCCAGTATTGGTCCAATGCACAGTGGCTGTGACAGCGTTGTCACAAACATGTCCGCTCTTACCAGTACTGGCCCAATGTTACGGGCCAGTACCATGCCAATACTTGCAATCCGGGATTCATGGAAATTTCGACGTTGGGCCAGCATTCCGCCAGTACAGTTAAAATAATATTTGGCTGGGCAGTACTAGCCCAGCATTCTGCCAGTAGTTCTTATTTGGAAATTCGGCTAAATTGTGTTAGCCCAGTACTCAGCCATTAAATTATATTGATTCGTGGAACTAGCCCAATATTATGCCAGTGATGTTTATCCGTTAAAGTCACGGCATTAGCCTACAGTACTGCTTATATTGGAATCGCAGCAATTGTGTTTTATTCCCATCTAGAAAATCCGATGACTCAGCCGGGGATCGAACCCGCGATCTTAGGCTTATGAGGCGGACGTGTTAGACCTCTCAGCCACTGAGCCGTTGTGCAACGTAAATGTGTGTATTGTGTGTATATTAATTTAAATTTATTTCACAATAAATAGAAAATAAAATTCAACTCTCCTTGTTCTTAATTTTGAACAAAATACTTAAAAAATTTGACAATTCGTAGAACAAAAACAACCAAAGGCGGCACAAAATTTTTTGCTTATTATTTTCTTCCATCTTGTATCACTTTATTGTTTCTGCAACGTGTTTTAATTTTTTTTCACTTTACGGATGCAGGTGAAAAACTGTGATCGTAAAATAAAAAGTCAAGACTGGTTAATAGATAGCTAACGTTGGCCAGTTTTTATTGATCCAATACCGTCCAGTTTATATTAGCCCAATACGGGTCAGTTTTTATTTGCCCAATTCTGTCCTGGTTATATTGGCCCAATACCATCCAGTTTTTATTGGCCCCAATACTTAATAAGCATTCATTTAGCTAATATTAATTAGTCCGAATAGGTGATTTTTAGAGGATAAATTGCTTCATTTTCCCTATGTATAACACCGCAATTGTGTAAATTAATCTTTATCGAAAAGTTTATTAAAAACCCTACTAAAGGCTTCGTATTCCGTTTTTAATATTTTAAAATATCAGCAAAACAGTGGCTGGGGAATGAAAGCCCGTTACTGAAAAATCAACGTTGGCCTGGTACTGGTAAATTGTTATTGGGCCACTACATAATGTCCCGCACAACGCCGTAACAGTATGGTAACAACGGGTATCAGTATTGGCCTTGTATTGGGCGAGTGCACGACTGACCGGTGGACAGCAGTAGCCAACACTGGCAGCACTGGGCCACCAGTTCGCCATCACTTCAATATTTGCTGGGTTATAAAAAAAATATAAACTAAATTCATATTGTACTGTTTTGCTTTTGCTCTGACATGGCATTGGAAGACAATAAAGATTATTAAAATCAAATGTAATATTCGATTAAGTTTGGACGTTTCCAGTCGTCTATTTCTAGTTTACAAGAGGAGTTTGGGCATAACTAAATATGTCTCCTCATTTATAATCGTAGTCTAGAGATAGCATGTCGAAGCCTGAGACAAAAATGAAACCTTGAGCAACGAAGCGATAGGTTAAGATTACTCCGGTGAGGTCTTCGGACTCCACCGTTTTGACAATAAGGTCCGTCCCAATGTAGGGGAGAGCGGGGCTAAACCGCACACCCATTGTTTCGGCCTAGATTTCAAGCTAGACGATCCCGTCAAGTGCTATAGTCTAGAGGCAGATCACGCAAGTTTACAGTATAGATATCGTTTCGCTATGCGTATGAGTATCAGTGTCTTAGTAAAAAAACTGTTTTTACTCGTTTTCTTATAATTTTCGACCAGTACTAAATAATAGGTAAGTGAAGAATATTTTTTTACATGCTAGTATAAATGTTAGATCATAATAAACTACTTCTCTTAAGCTATCTTTTGTTTGTTAGCGATGATTGGTTAAGTGATAGAACTTACGGTTATTTTAATATAATTAAGCGAGGTACAGATTGGGGCTAAACCGTACAGAAGTGTACGGTTTAGCCCCAAATGGTTTTCTATGGCAACATACCTGTATCGATTGTAACTTACGAGGAAAATAGGCCTACCAAAAATGTTAAAGTTTTATATTTCTTCATAAAAAAAAATTTCAAAGCCCCCAAATAAAGCCCAACTGGAAGAGTCAGCTAAAGTAAAATAGCTGAAGGAAAAAATTCAACAACTACAAGGAAAGATAAAAGCTGAAAAGGTAGGGGAGATAAATAAACAAGTGAACTTGGGACTCAAAAGTAAAACCAAAGCGAATCCTAAACCCAAGACAACAATTTCTAAAACAACAGTATCTAAATTTATAAAATTTTCTAAATTTCTAAGATTTTCTAAAATCTTCTAAAATTTTACAATTGTAATACAGTTTTTTAGTTACGACCTTTATTAGTAATAAAAAGGTTTTTTTTTACAGTAATCTATTGCTACAATCCTTACTTACCTAAACAGATGATTTTTAAACTGTACGGTGTAGCCCCTTCTAATGTACGGTATAGCCCCGACCCACGGGGCTATTTCATACAAGGTAACTTTTTTTAATCACCAATTTTTATATGCAAAAAGTGTAATAGTTCAAAAATGTTTATGTATGGAATAATCAAATTATGTATTGTTTTTGTTCCTATAGCCTTTACTTTGTAATTTGCTATGTATCGACGAATCTCCCTTATGTGTACGGTATAGCCCCGCTCTCCCCTACTCGGCGATCCCCGTGATTGAGTGCATTTTTTTGTTAGTATTACTAAAACGAATTCATTTATAAGATATTTATATCCGCATTTGGGAATTATCTAAGATAGGTGGCTGCCTTACCAACTCGTCTACCCAGGGACTCCCGGCTGTCTATCTCTAGCATCCAAAGAGCTTTAACACAGCCCATTAAGCCGCCATTAAGAACCTAGATCAAGTGACGAGGTTGTAGGGACTACCATTATACATATATGGCAGCACTATTTTGTAATCTTTGAGCAAAGGCTTAACCGATAGCATATTTTTATTATTAATTTCAAAATAACTAAATTCCAAATAATTATTGTTTATGTTAAATTTGAGTAAAAAACAAGTAATATTTCAGCATTTTTATAACATTTTTATTACAATATTTTTATTATGTAAACTTATTTTCTTAACTGTGAAAGTTGATTTTGTATATTGAAGAGTTTTCTGGCAACAGTAAAAAGAATGTTCTAGAATAAAAAAAAGCATGTTTCGTTAAGTCTGTTCTTAATGTCTTCAGAAAATTAATCACGCAACCTAACTTTTAAATATAAATTAAATTATCATGAAATAAATAATATACAAAACCCACCAACATTGGTGACTACAATGGTGACTAACAAGGTCAATACCTGAGCTGGTACCTAACTGGACATGAAGCGACATCGTACGCTATAGCCTCGGTTGGTTGGTTGGTTGGGCTTGGTCAGCGACCCGCTTATAAACCTTCGTCAAGTAAGACAGACACAACAGACAACACACACGTATAAGTGGATCCATCTAATTTTTAGAGACAGAGGCCAACTAGAGGATCCCCAGAATTGGCTTGTCACCCCAGAGGTATTGATTTGGTATGGGAACTTAGAGGACTTTCGGACACAACAGATTTAACGAGCACGTACTCCGCATATACTCGGTAGGTCTTCAGTGGTACCGGGACTCGATCGATAGCCTCGGTTGGTTGGTTGGTAGACATATATATTCAGGTTTGTGTGCTTGGTCAGCGACCCGCTTATAAACCTTCGTCAAGTAAGACAGACACAACAGACAACACACACGTATAAGTGGATCCATCTAATTTTTAGAGACAGAGGCCAACTAGAGGATCCCCAGAATTGGCTTGTCACCCCCAGAGGTATTGATTTGGTATGGGAACTTAGAGGACTTTCGGACACAACAGATTTAACGAGCACGTACTCCGCATATACTCGGTAGGTCTTCAGTGGTACCGGGACTCGATCGATAGCCTCGGTTGGTTGGTTGGTAGACATATATATTCAGGTTTGTGTGCTTGGTCAGCGACCCGCTTATAAACCTTCGTCAAGTAAGACAGACACAACAGACAACACACACACATAAGTGGATCCATCTAATTTTTAGAGACAGAGGCCAACTAGAGGATCCCAGAATTGGCTTGTCACCCCAGAGGTATTGATTTGGTATGGGAACTTAGAGGACTTTCGGACCCAACAGAATTAACGAGCACGTACTCCGCGTATACTCGGTAGGTCTTCAGTGGTACCGGGACTCGATCGCAGGACCTTCCGATCCCAAGACCGAGACTCTGACCACTAGGCTCACTACGGCCCCATAGCCTCGGTACTTTGGACTCCAGATTTGCCGAACATGTCGGTCCCAGTGTAATCGGGGAACCCCGATAGTAATTTCTGCCTAAGTTAAGTTTAGTTTAATTTGAATTATCGTCGCATTAGAGCTACACGAGGGCTATTGGCGACGGGCGTCGTATTTTTAGAACCACAGTCAAGTGACGAGCCGACACCTAAGTAGGCACCCAACGCAACCGTTAAGGACGACATCGTACGCAGCGTTAGGACTTTGAAGGATTTTTAACGTGCACTCCCTCCACGCGGGGTATTATTCGTCGGATATTTTTTTGGCTGCACGGGCCGTTTATAGGTCGGCAGTTATTTTGGCGATGCCCGGACTCGACCTAATACCTTCCGCATGCTAGGCGAATGCCTAACCGACTGGGCTCCCAGCCCTCTGCCTACACTCTTAAAACAAAAGAGTTAAATTCACTCCTATAGGAGAAGTGCATTTCGGCACCGGAAAGGAGTGAAAATTAACTCAGACTGAGTTAAAACCACTCGTTTTAAGAGTGTAGGACGCAGATTGTTTCTTTATTTCTTTTATCCACTCCGAAAAAGAGTGAAATTCACTCCTATAGGAGAATGCATTTTCGGCACGGAAGAGTGGAAATTACTCAGACTGAGTTAAAACGCTCGTTTGCTTTAAGAGTGTAAGTTAAGAGACCTCATAATGAACTTTAAATCAGGCAATAGTCCACCATGTAGCTGTTGTTCAAAGCTATTGAACCAACCTTTTTGGTTAGTAAATTAATTAACTGTAACTAACACGTGCTTAAAGCAGTATAAAACTTACGATCATAATTTCCAAGATACTATGAAAGTGTGTCATAGCGTATGAAGCAGAAGATGACGTTGATTTTATGCATTAGGCCCCTCTGAGGGTACATTATATATTTTATTGGAGACTATTACTGTTTTTTAACTTTACAATTTAATAGTTTTTAATCATGCATTTAGTACAGATTTTAGTGTATTTCTGGGCGATACAGAAAGTCTTTGACCAAAGGATCCCCGATGACTGGCAAATACGTAGTATTTCTCGACGATATTCTGACTTGCATTATTTTACATATTCCGGAACTTGGTAAGTAACTTAAGATTCATTTTGCTTCGATGTTTAGTGATTGTTTCTCAAAAATTAAGCATTGCAGATATTTTAAGATTTATATTTGTTGATTCGCTTGCAGTATTAAATGTCTTGTTTGTGGATTCGTTAGAAATTTTGGTGTAATGTTATCGGTAGCGAACAAACATTAGTAACAGAAAATGTATGACTTGGACATGACTTTAGCTTTTGATTCAGTTTATTAGATTTAATACTAAGAGTCATTGCTTTATCTTAAACTTGATTCTGATTATAGAAACTCGTCTATCTAGAAATTTTAAAAATTCTTTAAAACTTAATAAATTAATAAGATGGAGGGCTAGGGAGCCCAGAGGTATGGCTGTTTTATTGTTTATTGCTGTAAAAAAATCTGTCCTGGCCGTTGCCAAAATAACTGACCCGACGAATAATACCCCGTGTGGATGGAGTGCACGTTAAATATCCTCAAGTCCCAACGCTTCCTACGATGTCGCCCTTAACGGTTGCGTAGGGTGCCTACTCGGGTGTCGGCTCGTCACTTGACTGTGGTTCTAAAGTACGATGCCCGTCGCCAATAGCCCTCGTGTAGCTCTAGAGCGACGATAATTCAAACTAAACCTAAACCAAAATAACTGACCTGTAAGTGGTATGTGTAGCCAAAAAGTCCGAATAATACCATCCAGAGGGAGCGAACATTAATTGCGCTTCAGTGTCCCATCGCAGCGTACGATGTCATCCTCAAAAGTAGCTTTAGAGGCCTACTCGAGTGTCGGCTCGTTATTTGACTAAACTACAACGAACTTCCTCGTGTAGCTCTAGTACGACAACTCAACTTTATTGAGGGTTGACCTGTGTGATAGACGAATAGTGCTCAAGGGGGGGGGGGGGGGTAATTTTATTAAATTTTTCGACTACCAATCGATCAATCTTATCCTGTTTGTTGTATTGATGTTATGATCATCACTTAACTGACGGTGCCAAGTTTCCGTGCTTATTTTATTTAAAGGTTTTTACGGTAAGATAAATTTATGACCTGGGGTTATATATCAATAACTTCGCATCTACAGGGTTATACAATATTCAATTTACTTCCAGCCCGATTAGGAACAGCTTGTTTCCAATGTTAAACGTTGACTCCTGGCTCCTTCCTGAATGTTTTCTGTCTCATGAACTCCATAGACTACGCTATGCCTCGTGTATGAGATACACAATTCCTTTCCTCTACTCTTTGCTAAGTTGGCACGCAGAAAAGTCAAATGGCACTTCATTGATGGCTGTTTCGTAAAGGTCGAAAAGTGAGTATTTTGCTTTGCGTAAAAATATTGACATGTTTAAGATTATTGGAAGGTGAAAGTATTTTTAAGAGGGACTGTCAGTCCCATAGAGCTAATGCATTAGTTTTGGAATCTTAACTTCCGCATAAGTAATGCTTTGCCATATTATACCGTTTTTCCCGTGTATGGGAATCAACATAACTTCGAAATGAAACAAATTTCAAACGAAAATGGTATTTATTTAATTATATATTTTTTGAAGTTTGAAAATGCGAAAAATATAATTCAGATAGTGACACTATTTTAAAACTTTATCAATTAAATAGCCGAATGTTTTCTTTTCGATTTCGTTTTAAATTAAGACATAGAGTCCTTTGAAATGGTGTTTTGAATTTAGTTTTTTTTTTTACAACTGGTTCTTGAATGTAATTTTAAAATTTTTAAATCGATATAATTGTCAGACGCTTAACGCAATAGCTCGACACTATCAAAATAAGGGTTAAATTTTAACTTTCAAACTACTTTATTGAGTCGTGGATACTGGGGGAAAACTTGTACTTCTACCGCCCACTTTCACAGCCCATACTAAACACGTAACAAGTTATGTTAAATACCAATATTGCGTAAAAGATGGACTACTTACTCTCTTGTGGTCCGGAGCCTATTAGGAAGCGGGTTCATTTCTTCAACAGTTGACTCTCCAAACAGGACGGGAAGCATGAGGTCAATGAGAGCTTATCTGGCCTTATAAATTGAGTAGACAGTGAGTAGATTCAAGTTTTCAGCCCAGCGAATTCTGTTATTTTACTTGGTGGTCGTTCTATGGTAGATGTAAATCTGAACTTTTTATTACTTTTGGGGATAAACAGTTTTTAGTATTTATATATATTTTTCTCTTTCAGAATTGAAAAGAAAGATGCTTGACAACTCTTTACAGAAGCTACTAATGTGTATGCTTTCATTGTTTGCGATTGCTGAGAGCCGACACTTTTTGGATGCTTTTAAATTCGGCTATTATGCTCACTGAACAGATTTGTAAGATTACATTTACTAAGCAGTGTTTTAGATTATTGTATCCGATATTTATTAAATTTACCGAATTTTATACTCCTTGTTGTCTTTATTTAGCATCGATTTGCAATTAGTTGAAGGGTGTAGTTGCAAAACCCTCATTCTCCGAATAACATGTGAATGAACTGAATACATCCTATACACGACTTTTGACAATTGTAAATTCAATTCGACGAAGTTTCCAGTGAACGCGGGCCGACCCCTATATCTTGGTTATACTGCGGAAAACGCAAGTTTTGCTGCTAGGACATTTGAAGAACTTAGTGGAAGAACGTGCTAAGTGACAAAAAAGTGAAAACGAGAAAATAAGCTTTAAAGTTTTTCGTTTGCATTCAGATCTGTGTAAACGGTTCTTGCAACGGTAAAAATATACTTAACTTTAAGTTATGAAAAAGGGAATCTTTCTATCTTAAAGGATGAATAATATTTCATTGACACAGAAATCTCAATTTTTCAAAATGTCACTTAGCACGTTCTTCCACTAAGCTCTTCATTTGTATAATAAATACCAATTATTACAAAATACCAATGTTCTTGAACTCTTAAGTACGTATATATGGCAAAGGGATTTAAGAAAAGAATATTTTGAGGGAAAATTTTATTTTTGATATTTTCTATAATTTTCTTAAGGCTATGAAACTCGCGTCAATCAGTTTAATATTTTCGGTAATTATTTAGGAAATTATGAAGTGGCAATTTGGAAAAAGTGTGTTGTAATTACTTAAGAGGCGACACATTCAATGCATGTTGGTTTATTTGCGGAAATTATTAAATGCTTCTGTTGAAGCTAAATAAATAAATTACACTCTTAACAAGAGTGAATTCTCCTATAGGAGAAGCATTCGCACGAAGGAGTGAAATTAACAACTGAGTAAAACGCTCGTTTTTAAGATGTAGACTGCAATACGGTGTTTTGAAATCATTGAAGTTTTATGATAATTTTAAAAATTTAAAACTCTTTTAGAGTCGATGTTAGGAAAATGGTCAATTTGCATCCCGACCTATGTTATCGTTATTTTTAAAATTAGTTACTAAGTAAGAACAATTTAAGATACAACTTTTTTGCTTTATATCCTAATAAAATTACCACGAGTTGTGTTTATTTCTTACCATTAATATTCATTTCGGTAATAAATCGGGTTTTAAACTATAATGATCTGATTAAATCAAAAGAACGGTTTATTTCTCGTATTAGCAAACTGGAAACCACAATGGCGGGAAACCACAAAGACGAAAACTATCATTTGATATAAAAATTATAATAAATTAAATATTTCTATTTTAGGAAGCATTACCGATCTAACATTTGAAAACTTTACCAGTAACAAACACAAAATGATTTTATTAGGATTTAAAAAAAAGTTGTTTGATAAGAAAAATAGTTTAAGTGTATTTTTTAAAAAAATGGGTCAGGACGCAAATTAATAATTTTCCTATTAACTCTTTAATCCGTCACAAACCAAAACTTAATTTCTGCTGTGTGTTCCTTATTAAAATTAAATTCGAAAATGAGTCGCGTAAAACATTCATAAAATTCAATAGTTACAGAACAAATTGTTAACGATTTAAATTATGCGTGTTCCTCAAATATTAAGATTCGATTCTAAATCGACCCGTTCGTATAACCGTAGAGCCCCGGGGATCCAAAATTGACGTTCCAATTTATTCGAACTTCGCTGCAACCGAAACTCACGATAAAAGGCAATCGAATTCGATCTCAAATCGTCTGAAACTGTAATTCCCTGAAGAACTTTCGATATTTTAATCGTAATCGAATTTTAACCTCATTACGTCAGTGACGGAATCGGGGTAATTCGAGTACGGCTCGATGGAAGAGTGTGCGATTTGAAACTATTTCTTAGAATGTTATAGTAATTGGACATAAATTAAATAATAATTATGATCGTGAGACAATGTAACGAGTGTGAAGTTTGGCGGCCGTAGGATATATTTAGCTTGTTTTATTAGTTAAAGGTAATTGAAAATCGAAATTGACCCAAAATTGAGTGTTATTACTGTATTTGAGACACGTAGTACTTCAAAACTACTATAACGATATGTACTGTGCCCATTGTATTCCTGCAACCCCGTGTAAACCAAAAGGTATAAGTTGTTGCTTCATCTTATTTACTACAATATTAACTATAATCTAATATCTCAAAGCCATTTTCTACTTTCATCTTGCATACATACGCAACTCGAACTTTACCGTGGCCGCAAAATACTTACTCCAATTGGAATTTCATCTTTTTGCGGGATGTGCATCATAAGAAATTTTTTCGGCTTCATTAATAGATCAATTTCATTTGTGCCTCCTTTCTACCCATTTTATGGAGATTTTCATTTTTTTTTCAAGCAGGAAATTCGTCTAAAAGTAAATAACAACAGTTGCGAAGTCTAGTTCGCCACTTCACTGAATTCTGATTGGCTAACGTACATGCAATAGACGGCTCGTGAAAAAATCTCACACTTGAGTGAACTTTTAAATAACATGTGTCCTATATAATATGCAAGTGTAAATAGGCTTTATAATTACTATAATCTGAACAACTGCTAAAAACACATTAGTAAATCCGCGTCATCTAGCGTGGATGTTATTTGAGGTTACGAGTTATGCTACATTGTATATAAAGGGTGGTTATAAAATAACGCTCACTATTCGGAGAGGTCTGTAGCTGGAATGAATAATCCGAATGCTACAAACATCGAGACACTTACTAATCAAGAAGGGGGGGGGGAGAGAATGGAATCATAAAAAAAAGAAACTTGTCTCTTGACCAGGGTTCTAAATTACGAGGCGTAGCCAATTTTGGCCAATTACGGCCAACACAGCCAATTACGCCTCGTAATTTAAGACCCTGGTCAACGCCTCGTAATTTAGAGCCCCGTTCAAGAGACGAGTTTCTTTTTTACGATTCCATTCATTTTCCCCCTTCTTGATTAGTAAGTGTCTCAATGCTTGTTGCATTCGGATTATTCATTCCAGCTACAGACCACTCCGAATAGTGAGCGTTATTTTATAACCACCCTGTATTAGTATGATAAAGAGTATGAAATCCTACTTGGGCTCAAAAGTATAAGCTATTTCTAATTAGGTCTTATCTAATTTTCAGCCAATATGAAATTTAGAAATTGTTTCATTTTTTACGATATCATCCATATAGCAGTGCCAAAGTAATATTTTACGAATATCTACAAATTTATTTTTTTAGCACCTTATGCGAGTGATTTTGGCGCGCTACTGGTTCTGGTCGTATCGTAAGAATTACTCCCTTTGGAAATGGACAACTACTCAATTTGCACTTGCTTGGTTCCTTTTCAGCCTCAAATTGAACTTTATATAACATTAATCAATTTTTATAGGGAAAGAATGGAAAATGGGGGTAGGTTTAGTGTTTTTTCTTTTTTAAAAACAAATTATCGATTTACATGAGAACCTTACAATTACAGCATTTGCACTTTAATTATACTAGTTGATCAGGATTTTTTTTACAGTTTTTAATTATATACAAATTTAAAAGTAATTGTTATTTTTTAAATATTTAAATGTGCATCTTATAACGACCGAACATATTTTCCAAAAAGTAATATTAAGCGCTAAATATATTTTAATAAAACCTATTTTCTTTTAAATTAAACTATTAAATAAACTTTAATTACCGTCTTGAAGTTTAGAGGTACGGCAAGTTTAGAACAATTTGGAAAATATGGTAGGTCTTTCATGACATTCTTTTCCTTACGCTAATGATCCGAGGGCCGTTAAATACAAAGGCTAATTAACTTACTAATTGTTCCCAGATAATAGGATATTTTGAAAATCAATCAAACGCTTGAAGATCTTGTGACAGGAAATTGTGATCCAACCCAATTTTACTTAAAATATTATATTATGAATTTTTAGTCAATAGATCGATAAAATAATAGCAGCTTATAGCTATATACAAAACAAATACGAATAATGTAAATGACTATTTAATCAAAATTATGCTTCAGGATAGATATAGTTTTGCGACCTGTGTGTTTAAATCTTGTTTTAAATAAAGGCCAGGTTCCTCTTTTTTGTATTTATTAATATTAATGGTTTCATTGATTGGAAAAAATATATTACAATAATCACTAATTTAAGTTTATTTAAAATGAATACTCTATTGTTCAAATAAAACTATTCTAACGAATAATAATGCTAAAATGTACACTCTTAAAACAAAAGAGTGAAATTCACTCCTATAGGAGAAGTGCATTTTCGGCACCGGAAAGGAGTGGAAATTAACTCAGACTGAGTTAAAACCGCTCGTTTTAAGAGTGTAGGCCAGATTGTTTTTTTTATTTCTTTTACCACTCCGAAAAAAGTGAAATTCACTCCTATTGAGAAGTGCATTTCGGCACGGAAAGAGTGGAATAACTCGACTGAGTTAAAACCGCTCGTTTGTTTTAAGAGTGTATAATTTTTACTTTCTCGCATATGTAATATACACTCAGAAAAATATTTACGTTCAACAGCGAGAATGTAGCAAGTGGAATACAAATATTGTATAAAAATAACATTACAAAATTGTGTAGTTTCAATACAAGAATTGCGTCGCTGAAATTCAAGCACTTTGTGTTGTTCAAAAACAAAACGAGAGAGGAGAAGATTATTTTATCCATGCGTGAAAGACAAAAAAACTAAAACGATATTGTTTTCTAAAATATTTATAACAAAATTTTGATATTCATTTTGAAGTACCGTAACATATGTTGTTTTAGTTTTAATATACAGCAACCAATCGTTATATCGCGTCTCCCGGGAGACAAGCAAACAATCGCGATATAACCGAATGCGCGATATAACGAGCGACTTGATATAAATATTATACTTTTGATGAATTTATACACTCAACAAAGTTTTTAAACTAAAGCACAGTACATATTTGAAAGATAAAACTAAATCATGTTAAATAACATAACTTCTCTTAAAAAAAGAAACAAAATTTTGAAAGGACTTATTATATTATTAATTAGTACTATAAATATTGCACATTGTTGCACAGGAAATACTATGCATATTTCATTCATTTTCTAGTAAAATATCCATTTAAAGTTAGCTGCTTTGAATTTTGTCGCCAATATCTTGACCTGTTGCCTTTCTTGACGATGTGTCTCATCGATTTTTTTTAAGGAAAGTACATATGTATTGAAAAAAAACGGGGGGGGGGGGATTGGGAGACATGATACAAGGCGCGATATATCCGAATGCGCGATGTACACTCTTAAAACAAAAGAGTGAAATTCACTCCTATAGGAGTAGTGCATTTTCGGCACCGGAAAGGAGTGAAAATTAACTCAGACTGAGTTAAAACCACTCGTTTTAAGTGTGTAGGACGCAGATTGTATTCTTTTATTTCTTTTACCCACTCCGAAAAAGAGTGAAATTCACTCCTATAGGAGAAGTGCATTTTCGGCACGGAAAGGAGTGGAAATTAACTCAGACTGAGTTAAAACCGCTCGTTTGTTTTAAGAGTGTAACGAGGCGCGATATAGCGAGGGGTTACTGTAGCTACTTTTCTGAAACATTAAAGAGCGGATGACAACTTTTTAGAAGAATGCATGCTTGATGCGCCTTCAATACAATTTTTGCGCTAACTATGCGTTATTATTTGATGCAATGCAATGTAACAATTACACTCTTAAAACAAACGAGCGGTTTTAACTCAGTCTGAGTTAATTTCCACTCATTTCCGTGCCGAAAGGGCACTTCCCCTATAGGAGTGGATTTCACTCTTTTCGCGTAGTGGGTAAAAGAAATAAAAGAAAACAATCTACGTCCTACACTCTTAAAACGAGCGGTTTTAACTCAGTCTGAGTTATTTTCCACTCCTTTCCGGTGCCGAAAATGCACTTCCCCTATAGGAGTGGATTTCACTCTGTTGTTTTAAGAGTGTACACTGTACAGTGCGATTTTTGAACATTCAATTGCTTTTTTGATTTTGAGCGAAGAATTTACCATTCATAACAAGTTGTGCCTTTTTTAAAGAAAATTTCACATTGAATAATTGTTTACTACTTCGAAATATGCAAAAACATCTTTATTTAGCATTTTAAAATATGACAGCTATTCCCCTTTATTATTATTTTTCAAACAACACATATTTAAATATTTGAAACTGTTTTAATCCGTACTAAGTAATTGCTTATTATCACTAATTAATATAATTAAAAAAATAATTCAATACTTATCATATTAATTTTAAAATATGTATTGTCAGCACTTTCGTCAATTTCATAAGAAAATCCTGTTCTAAATAAATGCAACCGAAGGCAAACTTCGCATAGAATAATGTTTCCCCAATCCATACATTTTGTTTTAAAGTTTAAATTACAATGTTGGGATTAATTGAGCCATTAACACCAAAGCCCTATATCATTAAAAGGTTAGTTTAGGTGATTATTCATCAATAAATAAATTCTTAGGTAGCCTAATGGAAGAATTATGCTTAGTGAGCAGTTTTGTTTTTAAACTTGTTTTCTTTTCGTTTTGACACTGAGCTCGTATATCAAATTACGCGCGTTGAATAAAGTACTTATATTTGTCTGTTAAATTTAATCATCCTGCACAGGTTTATGAACAAAGAGGCATAATTTTGTAAAAATGCTTTGCTTATTTTTTTTAAAATTTTGGTTTATAATTTTTGGTTTTAGCTTCCACACTACGTTTATAATGTAAAAAGTGGAAGGTATTATAATCGTTCAGTCCGTCTGTCTGTCCCTCCGTCTGTCACCCACTTTCATAGCCAAACTACAAATGCTATAGGCAAGTGCGATACGTCAAAAAATTCAGCGCATCGAAATGAGAAGACATGGAAAATCTCAGAAAAAAAAATTCGAATTACAAGTGCTTTAATTATTTAAAAAAAAACTTCAAAATTTAATGCTCATTTAAAATACATAAGAAGCCATTTTTAGTAGCATTAAATCACCGTGCCATTCGCAGCAATCACTCGAGAAATTTGAATTCTTTTAAGTAATAAATTAAAAGAAATTTATTTTTGCGACATCAATCAGTTTGAAATGACGTCAAATATAATTCACTAATAGATTCTCTGTTTGTATGTTGATATGAAATGTTTTGGTTCTATTTAGAAGAGAGGACTATTACATATATATTTTTTTAAAGATATATAAATTAATTTTTGCAAACGATAATAATTATTGAAGAAATAATTATTAAATTTTCGAAAGAAAATAAATGAAACTAGACAAATTTAGTGCGTAAATGTTTATAATAGAATTAATATTGTGTTTGGCGACTTTTTTCCAGTTGAACACAAATGTTGTGTGGAAGTGGGCTGAGTGATAGATTCTGTTACAAACCTACTCCTTTAGATTTTTCATTAGCATATGAGATTTTGGTTGTCATTGCCAAAATAACTGCCAACCTATAAACAATAAACTATTCGTTCAGATAAAAGGTCTTGCAAATAATACCACATGTAGAGAGAGCGCATGTTAAATATGCTTCAAAGTCCCGACTCCGAGAATGATTTCACACTTAAAAGTTGCTTTGGATGCTTACTCTGGTCGCGGATCGCCAAATAATAGGGTACTTGACAGTATCACTAAAATACCTTCCAATATCAATTAAATTATACTTTGAACCCAAATATAAAAAACGTATATATTTTTTTTGCAAAATAAATCTTTAAATAATTAATAAAAATCATTTTCAAATGGCTTTTTTTTCATCGGTACGTCACGTGATCACAAACACGTCGATTTGGCTGACGTCACTAGTATGTATAAACAAACCGGTGTAATGTTTTTTTTTTTTTTTTTTGCTTGCAATTAAACAGGATTTATTCTAACTTACTATATTAAAATAAGAATTATATAGATAATGGAAGGAGGTTTTACAGAAGCGGATAGTTCAAATTTGCTTAAAGTAGATTCCAAAATGGTGTTTCAAAGTTTGTTTATAGGTACTAGTGACATCATAGATACCACGGGACAGCCACGGGAGTGATTTTTCATCCTAATTTTAAAATTCATTTTTTCCCCTTTTTATAGAGTATTTGAAAAAAAAAAGAAAAAATACGGGTCTAATATTTTTGGCATAAGAATATTTTAAGCCAATAATTTTTTTAGTCAAGTACCCTATTGTAATAAACTTGCTCAATCTCCTCTTTAAAATATCGCCAATAGTTCACCGAGAGTGTTAGGTTAAGCTTACTACGCGGCTATGAATGGCTTCACTTGGCAAACCGGCTTTTGTATTGGTTTTTGCCCGGAAGCATCTCCATCTTCTTCTTAACTCTATGCCATTACCCACTAACATGTCATTCATTTGTTTAGGGAAGACTTTCTGTCCCATCCTGACTATCAGGCAGTGTTGGGTGTCAGTCCGGACTGAAAGACCTCCTAAATGACTTCCTGATGTGTATTGATCTGATATTGAGGTCTTATAGACTGGCGTTGCGGATTTTTTTTTATCTAATACCCGGAACGGGACGTCGAATTGAATTCGAAAATGTTTTTTTCTTCTTAACGTTATATACAATGCAAAGGAGAATAGTTGGAAATTTACTTACTGTACTGAATTTGACAGTTAAAAAACAATAACGTCAGGCTTGATTTTGAATCCATATCTTATAACACTGAAAGCCAGCGCTTTGTACAAGTTTCGACGCCACCTACGATGTCGCTCTTGAAAATTACGTTGGGTTCCTATTCAGGTTGTCGTTCGTTAATTGCCAATAACTCTCATGTAGCTCTGATTCGACAATAATTCAACCTAACCCATGAACCCGCCATTCATTTCCTATTTGTTTAGGGAATATTTTAGTTTTTAGTTTCTTCACATAAATAATACGATTCGAATTTTAGTAGGCATTGTCAAATTAATTGCCGACCTATAAATGATAAACGTTCGGTTCAGACAAAAAGTCCGACGAATACCGCCCCTTAAAGTGAGTGCACGTTAAATTTGTCCCGGACGCCGCGTACGAATTTGCGTTGATTCAGGTATCGGCTAGTTAATTGACTATTGTTTTAAATTAAGATTTGCACAGATTTGGAATTCTCTCTTCCCCAAACTGTGTCTTGTGCAAGAGTGACTGTGTGATGAATGCGGAGCATCTTGGGGTTTTCCCGGAGGTCTCTGGATGCATTTATGATAGATATTGGAAAGCTAGAGAACTGTTACAGGCCATACAGACTGTTTAACAATTGTTATTGTTTATTGTTAATATTGTTCATGTTTATTGTTGTTATATTTCACTTTAATGTTTTACCGATTTTTGTATTTATTGTTCCTCTGTTAATGGTTTGTTTTGCTCCATGTTTTCTTGCGCTGAGTGTTTACACTCTGGCGAATGATGTATATATATCAAGTGCTACTGCTAGAAATAAAAAATAAAAAATAAAAAAATGTTTTAAATTACAACATCTGTCACCAATAGCCCTCGTGTAGGTCTATCGCAACGATAGTTCAACATATCCTTAAGGTACCCGACTACGTTGAAATGACCATTTTGGATGAAATTTAACATTTTTCTTTTATTATTTTAAATTATAGCGCAGATTTTTAAGAATCCAAAACTGTCTCTATATTGACTCTGCATAAAATAATCTTTCTTTTTTGCATAAATGAATCTCCTTTATGCGCAGTTTGTTTATTTTAAATTGATTTTCTGCAAAATGAAATTTTTGAACATTTTCTTCCCGACAAATCATATTTCTCAAAAAGTACTTAACCGAATGTTTTGAAATTTTTTGTGCATATTTTTTATACTATTATCTAAGGATTAGACTACAGACTAGTAATTTAATGCATTATTGCAGAAATTATGACACTTACTATCATAAATGGTAGCAAAAAAGTACATAAAAATCTTTAACTTAGCTTCGACAACTCATAACTTTTTATTGGTGGGATAAATACCTTAGATTGTAGTCTATTCTCTATGTATTAAATGAAGGTTTATTAATTTATAGTTGTTTAAAGAAATCTTAAATATTTTTTTAGTTAGAAAGTCTATCGTAAAGGCGAAAAGCATCAAAATTTACCTAAAAAATTTTTAATTACAAAAAATTTATTTATTTAAAATGAAAATGGTCACTAATTATTATAATTAGTTGTGTTGGTGAACATAAAATACTGAAAATATATGTATTAAAATTTATTTTTAAAAATGAGTGCCCAACGTAGTCGGTCGTCCCTCAAATAGCTTCAAAATAAGATCTTTGCTCACAAAAAAAACCAGACCACCCATTAGGCTAAAGGTCCATTAACCCACTAACCCCCCATTCATTCCCCATTTGTTCAGGGAAGATTTTCCATCGCAGCCGGACTATCCGGCAGCGTTGGGTGTCAGTCCGGGTTGAAAGGCCCCCTAAATGGCTTCCTGATGTGTATTGATCCGATATCAGTTCTTATAGACTGACGTTGCGATGTTCTTTGACCCGATATCCTTCAAATGGACGGTGAATTGAATTCACCAATATTGGTGGGGCCCGGGTGGCCGAGTGGTTAAGATAGCTGCCTCCGCTAACAGTCTGCGCACTGTACCGGGTGCGGGTTCGATTCCCGCCTTCGCCCTGGGTGTAATTTCTCTCTCTGTGACAGTAAAAAATTCTTCCTGTGTCTGTCTTACTTGACGAAGGTTTATAAGCGGATCTCTGATCAAGCACACAAGCCGGAATATATATGTATCAACCCCACCCCACCAATATTGGTTTCTTTGGGAACGATTCTTTTTTTTATTTTATTTTAACTAAGATGACATATAGATCTGTTTCACTACTCTACTGAATTTGACTGATAATAAGCATTTATGTTAGGCTTGATTTTGAATCCATACACTTCGAAACCAAGTGCCAGTGCTTCAATTACTCGACACTTTAGAAAGCATCTCAAGGCGTTAAATTTTTTAATGAGACGGTATTTTTTTTATTGTTCTACAAAGTTTAGTTTGCCTGATAGAAAATAAAATCGATTTTGCATTTAACATGGCGAAATGTTTAGAGTATATATACATAACTGCCGGTTCTTTTTATTTATTTTATTTTAGCCAAGATGACATATAGATCTGTTTCACTACTCTACTGAATTTGACTGACAATAAGCATTTATGTTAGGCTTGATTTTGAATCCATATACTTCGAAACCAAGTGACAGTGCTTCAATTACTCGACACTTTAGAAAGCATCTCAAGGCGTTAATATTTTAATGAACGGTATTTTTTTATTGTTCTACAAAGTTTAGTTTGCCTGATAGAAAATAAAATCGATTTTGCATTTAACATGGCGAAATGTTTAGAGTATATATACATAACTGCCGGTTCTTTTTATTTATTTTATTTTAGCCAAGATGACATATAGATCTGTTTCACTACTCTACTGAATTTGACTGACAATAAGCATTTATGTTAGGCTTGATTTTGAATCCATATACTTCGAAACCAAGTGCCAGTGCTTTAATTACTCGACACTTTAGAAAGCATCTCAAGGCGTTAAATTTTTAAATGTAGACGTATTTTTTATTAACGTTTAAGCATTTTTAATCAAGCTCTTAATGAATTAATTATAAATAGTTATGTTTCAATACAAATTATTTCTTTTGATGTGGTTTTTCATTGTGTCTTATTTTCTTAAACGGTAATAAATAAATAAATTTGTTTAGTTATACTTTGAAATAGTTAGTTTTAAAAGTGTTATTTTGATATAAAATGTTTTCCTTTCTTCTTTTCTCTTTAAAACTTCTTTTAAAGTGTGAGCAATATTACAGAAAACGATAATAAATGATTATTGAATTTTCGATGAAAAAAATATTTTGTTTAATTTGGACCTCTTTTTAAAAGTTAAATAAAGAACTGAATGCTGCATTTGAGAATCTTT
Organism: Oedothorax gibbosus; assembly: GCA_019343175.1. NCBI lineage: Eukaryota > Metazoa > Arthropoda > Arachnida > Araneae > Linyphiidae > Oedothorax > Oedothorax gibbosus. Next base: position 377,938 of record JAFNEN010000350.1, on the reverse strand, counting down.
TTAGACGCATGAATTTCCTGTGAAATCAATTCTAAGTGGCAGTTTACGTTACAATCCTACTTAAAAAAAACAATTAGCTTTAATCTTACTTTTTATTCAGCTTAGTTAGTTTATTCAGCAACTGGTTAACTGTGAAATTTGCAAGTGGACATGGCAAGAATAAAATTCTTCTCCTTCTGTTAGAAAATTATACAATAATAATGTAACCAAAACTGTTTATTTGTAATACACCTATTCTATTTTTGCCTTTAGTATTTAAAAAAATATATTATTAACTAAGCTATTTTTGCTCTTTATTTGAATTTGTGAAAAAAATATGTCAAGTTGTATAATTAATGAGACATCTAGACCGAAGTCTAGATGTTAGTCTAGACGAAGTCTAGATAAAATTCTATTCAAATAAGGACATGGTATACTTACTTAAAACTTATACAAAGAACATTTAGAAACTAAATATAAAGTAATGTTCTAGAACAATATCTAATAATATACCTGGATTGCAGTGAATCGGTATCTGATTTTTCCATTACTTTCAATCCTTTTAAAGCAAAAACAGAAAACAACAATACATTAATATAGTCGAAAAATGTAACAATAGCATTGGATTTTCTTATCTTTCAAGGAAACTTCCACAAGATACAATAGGTTAGCCCGTGAATTCTTAAAGCTGCTAAGGGGAAAGAAATGTTCTTAAAGCCAGCACAAGGACAAAATACCTTTCAAAAAGTATTTTTTTTTTCAGTAACCAAACTTACAAAGAAAAAGTATTGCCAAACTTTCTTCAGGGAATATTTATTGAAAAAAAGTAAATATCTCTCAAAAATTGAAGAAAGTGCTCATCGTCCGGAGAATCCATATTTTATTATTTTATTCAAGGAATTCACACCGAGCTAAAAGTAATTCAAAAATACTCTCTAAAGTTTGTTTAGATATTTGCTGTATTTTTTGTGATATTCTAAAATTCACCCAAGTGAGGAAATTTTTCACTGTTCCCCAGAAATGCGATCGAAAACTTTTTTTTCCTTCAAATATCTTGTAAAAAAATTATTTTAGATGGTATGAAGTCATTCATGTGCGAAGAAATCTTTCTGTACAAGAGTAAAATTACTTTCTATTGCAGTCTGGAACGCGAATAATATGCTCTTAAAAGAAAATGGAAATTTCAATATTTTCTAAATGAATAAAACTTGAATAAAAAAAATCTACTTCAAATGTTATCAACAATCTTGAGTAGCTTTAATATACTAATTTGTGTTTCATAGATAGGCTTATTTGGTTTAAGAAAACAGGGTTGAAAAAATAAAATCCTTTTAGTGTCAGATATAATTAATAAATAATAATTACTTGAAAAATAATGAAAAAAAGTTCTTTATAAACTACGTTTTTTTAACCCTTTCAGTCCCAGTGATGCCATTTGGCATCATCATGTTTCTGATCATAATTAAAAAAAAAATAACAGGGCTGACATCTATTGGGATTTATAAAAAATATTTTCCAATAGAAAAAAGTTTGAAGAATCGAATGATGTGCTTTTTGATATCATAAATGGCTATAGACGATCAGAAAAAAAATTCTAAAATGATGATGCCAAATTGTCATCGGGACTGAAAGGGTTAATTCGAATAATTAAAAGAGTCCATATTTTTAATGATTATGTTGTTATAAACAGGACAAGAGTTAGTTTCTTTTTTTTTTCTTGCTTTTTTTTTGAAAATCCATTCTTTAAAAAATAAACTCTACCGTACAGTGTTAAATAAATTCCAAATCGTTTGGACGTCAGTAAAAAACAATAAAGTTCTTCTAAACCCTTCTCAATGTCAAGTAGTATCAAGTGAAAATCCAAAATGGCGAAGGAAAAAGAATGCTTGGACACATCGGAAATATTTATTGCTGGGATTCCAAGAATAAACACGCCTTAGGAATTCCTAAGTAGATCAGATTTGATTTCGAAATTGAAGTTGAAGTGTAGCTCTTGTTTCAATAGACACAAACTATCGTATCACGGAAAAATTCAATTTTTTTAAAGGAGATCTGATTACTTAACCTTGTTCAACGAAGAAATTTAAAGTTTCGTACTAGGAATGTTTGATACTATGTTTTGAAAAATATGTTTCAAACAATTTAGAAGTATTTCTTTTGATTAAATTTTAAAGTTTAATGCTGTTAGGATATGTTTCTATATAATTACAATATGTAAACTGCTTAAACCGTTGATTTTTGACATTATCATTTTTTCAATGTGTTTAGAGTAGTTTTATGTTAGTACTTAAACATACATATTTTTTTTTATCTTAAAAGAAAACAACATTAGGATATCTGTTCATGTTATTAATTCCCACTCCAAATAGATATCAAATCTTTCCATGGGAACGTTTCAGATGATGTAACGCTCTTGTTTTCATTTGTAAGCGTAATGGATTTCATTGGTTGCTTCGGTTTCAAGTACTGTGATTTCATTGGTTGCTTCGGTTTCACTCTCAAAATGACCGATACAGATGAAAAGAATTTTTTCTTTCTATGCAAGCTTTCTTTACCAAATGTTTTGAACAACAAACAGCAAAGCAAGAAGTTGGCATTTAAAAAATGTAATAAGTTAATTATTCTTAGAAACCATTTTCGAATACCAAAACCTAAGTAAGGTAAGGTAAGCTAATCGTTTCCGGCTGCCTATTTCTAGCCTCCTTTAGTAGCTTTAACACAGCCAATAACGCCACGTAATTTAGAACCCTGGTCAAGTGACGAGGTCGACATCTGAGCGGGCACCCAACGGAACTGCGAGCGACATCGTACGCTAACGCCGTCGGGACTTTGGACTCCACAGATTTAACGAGCACGTCTGTCCCTGTGTACTCGGGCCCATCCGTGATGAGGATTTTTCTACTATTTCCAGCACGGATCCGATTTATAGGATGACTGGCAGTAGGTGGGATTCGAACCCCCGCACTCCTGAGACGGTTGAATCTCTAGGCTGATGCCCTAACCACTCGGCCATGGACGGGCCAAAACCTAAGTAATTCCAGGCAACAAATGACAACAAACCGTTGGAGCTGTTGCCATCCACGACGTGAAACAACCCCATTCCTCTAATTCCAATTAAGAGGATCATAATATTATCAGTCGACCGTGATCAATATATCCGCACCTATTCAATTCCCAAGGTGTTTGTTTGAGGAAATCTCACTTCGAGAACTGAGATCATCTCAGAAACATTAATCGAAAAGCAAAAGTCCCGTGAGTAATTCCATTTCGTCGTCGTCTACTTTATTCTTAGACTTCGAGAATGTTTCCAAGCAGCAGCAGCCCTGCAACTCAACGCGACTCGGATTTTCATAATGGCGGTAATAGAATTAACCATCCCGAGTTAAGAAAAAGAAGGAGATGCTGCTAGGCAAAAACTAATACAAAAACTGGTTTGCCAGGTGAAGCCATTGATGGCTTTGTAGTAAGCCTAAACAAACACTATTGGGGAATTATTTGGCGCGATTCTAAATTGGAGTTGGTCTAGGCTATTACATAGACTTGGTGACTTTCTGATTATCTAATAAAAACTGTAATTACAACTTATTTGACTTACGTATGAAGGAAATTACGACCATCTTACGTAAATTCAGATCTCGTACTACAGCTTACAACTGTACTATACGTCATTTCATGATTTTTAACAAATTCTTGGGGGCCGGGATAGCCTGGTCGGTAAGGTCTTGGACTGGCATCCCTAAGGTTGCGAGTTCGAGTCCCGCTGCCTTCCGAAGACCCCCGTGTACGCTAATGGTGACTGGTGCACGTTAAATCCGTCGTGGTCACAAAGTCCTCCAAATTCCCATACCAAATCAATACCTCTGGGGGTGACAAGCCAATTCTGGGGATCCTCTAGTTGGCCTCTGTCTCTAAAAATTAGATGGATCCAAGTATGTGTGTGTGTTGTGTCTGTCTTACTTGACGAAGGTTTATAAGCGGGTCTCAGACCAAGCACACAAACCTGAATATATATGTCTACCAACCAACAAATTCTTTTAAAGAGTAAAATGATGCGTTTCATAATATTCACCAACATTGAGTGAGTGGTTTGTTTAAGCTTAGTGCATGATCTAGGAAAACACAGACTATAAGCACAACAGATTTAAGGGGGCCCCTTACGAAAATTTCTGTGTGAGATTGCCCTTAATTATAGTGCTAGTTGGCTGATGTATTAAGTGTTTCTGTCTTCTTCCTTATTACATTGATCATACCAATAATTTTTTTTTACATATCCCTGGGTCAAAATTAGACCAGTTCTATGGCAGTTCGAGGCAATGGAGTATGTGTTCGGGACTTGCTTGAGCACCTTCACGGCAGTTGGGGCAGTCAGGGAACAGCTTGGTTCCGGTCTCAAACTTCAAATTCTTCGTGTGTTCCGTCCTGAATCTGGAGAGGGCAGTTTGGTCTTGCATGCATAGTTGCAATTTAGAAATCTCGCCTGGTTTCTTAGCGCCATACCAAGAGTGCTGAGGAGGACTCCAGTCAATTGCTGTACTGTGGTCAGAGGTAATGTGGTACCTCTGACCACAGCTGTAGCGATCATCGAGGCCAATCATGTTGAGTCTATGTCAAAGTCAAGCTTAAAAAAGAGAACTTAAACAATTATGAAATCTACAAAAATTTTGAGGGTCTAGAACATTTAGCATAAAAGAAACTAAGATTTAGGGGCCCTAGGCCTGGAACTAACTGTCCTCATGAAAGATCAAAAGATCAGGCCCTGGGCTTACCAGCGTTGCTTGGCGACATTTTGACGCCTTCACTTTTTTCACACCAAGCATCTTCATCTTCTTCTCAACTCTATCGAATTAACACCGGTAACGTGGAAATGGAGTTCGTACTTGAGGAATTGAGTTAAAGGGGGCGGGGGAGGGGGATGAAATGATGCCTTATCAGGAGTGGTTGTTGCGAATGCCCCGGGTAGTAATAATGCAATCTGTAATGACATTTGTTTTGTGTTGCTTGCGACGCAAATCGCAAGCATTTTTTTCCCATTTTCGGATATAACAGAATTTTCGCAACCATGTTGGGGTTTTTTTTTGCTGGTAAATCTTATAATTGCATAAAATTTTTCATCATTTTTGGTATTTTATATTTTTTAAAAATGTAATTACATTTGTTTTCGACAACATTCGAATATAAAGATCGAATTTACATAATAAGAGTATTCTCTTCCGGATAAATAGTAGAATTTCTTAAAATTTTATAGTCATAGGCTTGGGTGTTTTGTTTTTTAATATTTCTCTAGACATGCATAGAAATATAAATCTTATCAATTCAAATGGATATTATGTCCATCCGACGGCAAAACATTCCCAACTTCAAAAGTGCTCAAATCATCAGATATAAATTAAAAACTTCCATAAAAGCTACCCTCACTACAAAGTTAGTGCTGTTGAAAGTGGGAGGGATTAAAAAACATTATCTATCCTAAAAAAAACTCCTCGGTGCAACAGCCCATTAGTGGGCCAAGGCCTGCCGTGCCCATTTCAGTTTTCGTGACCTAGGGTTATGGGGTGCTAGGCATATGCCCCGGTAAGCTGGTCAGCCTCACGCGGAACTCCCAGTGTTTAGTTCCCAAACATGCTTGGTACCCATTTTATCGACCCACTTAAGGAATGAAAGGATGGGTCAATCTCGCCCAATCCAGGATTCGATCCCCGGACCTGTGGCGTGGCAATGCGAAGCACTACCACTAAGCCACTGGGCTTCTATCTATCCTAAAAGTTAAGTCAATTGACTCGTTTTAGGTTACATATTTATTTCCAGCTTTCATTTCTAGACTGCCTTTAATATGTGCTCCGATTGGTGATATGTGTCCACTTGACATTGATTCGCCAATCAAGGATGGAGAAAAATTATTTTCATTCAGCATTACTGTTGGTACTCAAGATCTGAAACATGCCCATTATAAGCACTCAATTGGCTTGTTTCAGATGACGAAATTCTTTCATCCTTTCATTCCTGCATTTTCTTCGATGGTTGCTCCGATTGTTGCTCTGTGCCCACGTGACATTGATTTACCAGTCGAGGCGCGAAAAAGAATTTATCCGACATTTCTGTTGCTACTCAGGACCTTAAAAATGCTTATTTATAAGAAAGAGAAATCCATTTTAGCATGCATAATTATTTTAAGGAATCAAACAAATTTACCTTTCATAATGCGATTAACTTAGCCAGTAAAATTTACTTCAACAAGTTTCCATCTTAATTGTATAAAATTTATTACAATTTAACATTTATTTTAATTTATTTCTTCAATCATAGAGATCATATCGACTTCCATTCGATTAATGAATTGACTAATTTTAGAACAATAACAAATAGCCTTTCTCTTATCAATCAATCGAATAGTATTTTTTCGCCAAATACCTAAACAAAATCCGCCAACCGCAATAACGTCTCAAATCAATTACTTCCGATTCCCTCATTTTAATTCCAAGTTTTAGCCGAACGAAAGAATATCTTTTTGGAACACTCGTGAATAAATTTTCGTTCTTTATTCCATTGTTCCCCAGTGCCTTCCATGCCCTGGGAATTTCATTATAGCTCTTGTCGAAGTTCTCAAAATGAAAAACTCCTTTTCTCAAACTTTTGTTCTCTGTTGAATTCTCCAGTAAACATCCGCGGAGGAAAGCACAACAACTTATTTAGTGGGGAAATTGTGGTTGGAATGTGGGAGGGATACTTGGCGCGAAAATGAAGTGAAGCTAGCTCAAAGTCGCCAAATAGGTGTGATGGGCTATGGCCGACTCATCTATTAAGGCCTGAGAAGCATTCTGCGACGTCATGCTATCCGTTTGGTTCGGGTTGTCGGCTGTTCCTTAAGAGGGACTGTCAGTCCCATAGAGCTAATGCATTAGTTTTGGAATCACACTTACCACAAAAGTATTGATTTTCCATGTAAGCCCTTTTTCCCCAGGTATGGGAATCAACATAACATCGAAATGAAACCAATTTGAAACGAAAATGTTATCTAGTTATTTAATTCTATATTTTTGAAGTTTAAAAATGGCTAAAATATACAGCAGATGGCGACACTATTTTAAAACTTTATCAAATAATAATTAAATAACCGGATGATACTTTCTTTTCAATTATGTTTCAAATTGATGTTATGGCGATTCCCATACCTGGTGAAAATGGGATAACATGGCAGAGCAATTCTTCTGCGGAAAGTGTGATTCAAAAACTAATGCATTAGCTCTATGGGACTGACAGTCCCTCTTAAGAGAGGAACGGAACCTGTTCAAAGCCTGAAAAGTATATCCGACATGTGCGTGAATAGGTTTCGTACTTTTTCTTCGGAAAAGCTGACAATCCAAACAGGGCGGATAGAGTAACATCACGAACAGCTTTTGTAACCTTAAAGTTGTGTAGGCTATAGATAGGCCCAAACAGCAGCCTACTCAACTTATTAGGCCATAGAAGCTCACAATGACATTACGTTACCTGTCGTGTACGGAGTGTCAGCTGTTCCGAAGAAGAATAAACCTGCTTGCGCGCATGGCCGACTACATTTTCGGGGGAACAGCGCTATATTTCTAAATAGGCTGCAACTAAAGCGCAAATTTGAAGGGATTCAATATGTATTTATTGCAAAGTGAATATTTGAAGAGAAGAGTAATGAATTTTATGTAATTATTTATGTAATAATGTGTACTTAGATTTACTTTAAAGTGTTAAAATAATTTTAGATAACCATGAATTATTTATTGTTAATTTGTCATTTTTATAGAATATTTATGTTGGATTATAAAGTTTATATGTAATATTTATGGTAATTTTTTATGAATTAAATGATTTAGTGATTAGTAAAATGAATTTTAAATAGTAATTTAATTTAGTAAAATGAATTTATGTAATTATTTATGTAATGAATTTTATGTAATTTATTTGTAATGAATTTATGTAATTTATTTATGTAATGAATTTTATGTAATTTATTTATGTAATGAATATTTATGTAATTATTTAGTAAAATTAGTAATTTATATGAATGTTATTTATTTATTATGATTTGTAATTATAGGGTAATTATTTATGTAATGAATTTTATGTAATTATTTATGTAATGAATTTTATGTAATTTATTTATGTAATGAATTTTATGTAATTTATTTATGTAATGAATTTTATGTAATTTATTTATGTAATGAATTTTATGTAATTTATTTATGTAATGAATTTTATGTAATTTATTTATGTAATGAATTTTATGTAATTTATTTATGTAATTTATTTATGTAATTAATTTTATGTACTTAGTGTATTGCAGTAAACTTTTAAAAGTGTAGTTTTTCTAAAAATAATGTTTAGAAAAGATGAGGACACCAATGATTTCGATTGTTTTATTTTTGCAATTTTATTCCTTTTATCTATAAAGGAAGCGAAAAATGAATATCCAATAGGTGGCATGCTCTTAAATCAGGCCATCGATACGAAAATATTTCTACTGCAGGTTTCTTCTTCTTTGGAACAGCCGATGCTCCAAAGGAGAACAAGCATGACAACACGGGGAAGTTATATGGTCTTATGAATTCAGTAGATTGTGCTCAAACTATGTACCCTGGTACTTTTAATGACATTTATAAACGGAAAGATTTAAGAATCGGTAATTGAATCTAAAAGAAATTCAATGCGGGCTGTTTTAAATTGTCACAACAAACACATCTGAACAAATATATTAAAGGGTCTAGTTTAGCTTTCTAGTTTCTCTGTCTAGTTTCTCTGTCTAGTTTCTTTCGTCTAGTTTCTCTGAGTAGAAACTAAGTTTTGTAAAGCTTTTATTGATGTTTCTACACTATATATGCTGCTAATTTGTTTATTATTAAAGCGGAAAAATTTATTATTAAATTTTTCAGATTCTAATAAAGCAATAAATGTTTAGTGCACAAAGCTAATACAAACTTTGTCAACAAAAAAAATTATTTTTTGTAATAAAAAAATCTTAATAAGTCATTGGGAAATAATTTTAGGCATTATATATTACATATATCTTCAATTTAATATGTCGGGGAAACTAGGTACATTCATGAGGATTTGTCTTATGAAAGGGATTTCTAAGGAAAACGTATTTATAAGGACGTTATATTAATAATTGACCAATCAATTTTAAAAGGAACAGACGTTACAAAATTATCAGGGTTTATTTTATAAGAGTTTATTGCTGATTAATTTTGCCCTTTTAAAGGAAATTTTGAAAATCTTGTTGTTGTCGTATCCGTGAATATCCCACGGAAGATGGTTGCCAGAGCCTCCGAAGAAGTTGGCCTTCTTTTTACACAAGTAAGGACCAAGACAAACACATAAACAATAACAGTTTATTGACAAGACAAACATTCATGCCCTTATAGTCCTCCCACAACTTCTTAGCATCTATGACGTGTGTTTTAGACGAGTCCAAACTATCACTCGTAAAACGAAAAGGGGTAAGAAAGATTTGGTTTCACAGGCAGAGTTACTATATTTGGCAATTCATTGCTTTTGCAGGTGCATATTTCTTTAAAGTTTAGAAACAGTTTCTCAACTGAAGGGCAGTTTGAACTTGCATGGGTTTTACTATTATTGCATAGCTATTTTTTTTTAAACTATTGAAGATCAAGTCAAGATAGAAAAGAAATGGACGTGCAAATGATGACGACATCCAGCAATTAACATTAATCCTCCTTTCACTAATAACCTATGTGTAGTTTTAGTGTGACACATTACTTCCAATCAAACTAACCCAACAATTCGCAGGCTCGCCAAACACCATGGGATTGGCAACCCTGCCTCCTTTAGGTTCTCTACCTTTTTACAAAGTGGATGCTTCAACAATCAAAATATTTGGGATGCCAAGTTGTGGCACTATACCAATTGAGATTTGAAACCGGGACCTACTGGTTGGGATTCAGGCGCGCTATCCACTACGTCGAGTAGGCGGCTGAAAATCTCGTAAATTGCTAAAATTGAATTTGAAGGTTTGTAGTAAATCAAAAATTGGATAGGATCAAGTCCTTTAGTTATTCATATATATTATCTTATATCACAAAAACCTTGAAAACTTATTCAAATTTGGTCCATTACGAAACGAAACTTTTGTTTATCTTCAAACTTGATGTCACTTGATGAGTTATTATCTAACGAATGATTTGAAATGTTTTTAAGATCATTTTCCTATGCAATGTAACACCCATTTATCTTTCTGTTTGATGTTTATTTGGGCCTATTAAGCGATAAATGACTTCAAATGCCACACCGATTTTTCATTACTTTCTGATGAAGCATCATCTGCTTGTTACTCCTACCTCCTTGTACGAGGCACGATTGAGTTCAGCCCAGTGTGTAAAATCCAATGGATTTTTATGCCGATGAAACCTTTGTTTGTTAGCGAAGAGGGCAAGGAGTTAATTAATTTAAAGCCTGGAAATCTGGCTATTCAGGATAGACACAATCGCGACTACAGATCCTTTTGTGTATTAGGAAGAATTTGAATGTCATTGAGAAGAAAGTAGAGGTTTTAAGGTTTAAATAGCTGTTTGTTTTAAAATTATATGCTAAAAATTTTTGTTCATAAGTTTATGAGTATATTATATTTACGAGTATTTTGCATATAGGTATTTTGTATCGATATTTTGCATCGGTATTTTGCATCGGTACGAGTATTTTGCATCGGTCGGTAGGAGAAATATTAAAAAAAAACACAATAAAGTTAAATAACTAACAAATTAAAAGTATTTGTCAAATAACATGCCTTAAAATTTTTGTATGAGATTTTTACACTAAAGATAATTTTTTAAAGCTGACAAATTATGCAATTTGTTTGCTTTAATAATAGATAAATTAGAAGCATATATTGTGTCGAAACATCGATATAATCTTTATACAACTTAGTTTCTACGGAGAGGGGTTGTACCATCGGGTAGTTTAAAGCTCTATGATTTTGGATACGTTAAAATCTTCTTAAGGGGGAATGGGCATGCTAGACCGGGGGTCTCCAAAGCAAAGTGCATCAGTGTTAATCCTATGGAGAAAAAAATATTTTCTCTGCCACATTTCTCCGGCTGTATTGAATATTTTTGCAAGCGGTTTTTTTGTGATAAATGTAGCTGACTTACAGGTCCCGACCTTCCCACTTTTTGAAATTGGTTCGAATATTTTTTTTAATTTTCTATAAATACGTTTACACAAAATATTCAATGCAATTTCAAAAAGTAGGAAGATAGAGACCTGTAAGTTATCTACATTTATTATTTAAAAAACCGTTTATAAAAACATTCAATACGGCCGGAGAAATGTGGCAGAGAAAATAGTTTTTTCGCCATCGGATTAACACTGAGGCACTTGAGTTTGGAGACCCGTGGTCCAGTGCGCCCATTCCTCTTAATGACAGGTGTTATTAAGTACATCACAATAGATAATATGTATCTACTATTACAACTTTATTTATTGCAAAGACGTCTGTCTGAAATATTAATTTGGCAAGATTATCACATAAAGACGATTTATATCAATAGGTTTATTTGTGTTTACTTAATATTGCGTATACAAATGTAATTTAAATATTATCGATAAAGCCACATTCTTTGTTGAGAAGGTTAGAAAAAAAAATTTTCAGCTAAATTTCCACATGTTGAATAACCTGAAATGCAGCAAACCCAATAATACAAGAAATAAATTAATAAACTTTATAACAAAAAAAACGTTATTATTTTTTTAATCCAACAAATATATACAACACCCCAGCTCAAATTCTCTGTGCATTTTATTTCTATTCACTATTTTTCAAATGCACCTGAGCTTTTCCCTATTTGTGACACAACCATCCAAAGGCCTTACACGGGCGTTTATGACACCATAAAATGCTTTATGGACATTTTTATGGCCAAGCATTTACTCGCGTATGAACCCACATCTGGAGAATAAATGGTTGAAGATTTTCACTTCGATGTTTTGCTATGGACAGCTATATTTCATTTATTAGATGCGGTTTCGTAAGTTTGTATTTTAAGGAATAATCAATTTCTTTCGTGTTTTCTTAAGGGGGAATGGGCGCGCTGGACCGGGGATCTCCAAAGCAAAGTGCCTCAGTGTTAATCCAATGGCGAAAAAAATAAATTTCTCTGCCGCATTTCTCCGGCTGTATTAAATATTTTTACAAACGGGTTTTTTTAAATAATAAATGTAGATAACTTACAGATCTCTATCTTCCCACTTTTTGAAAATGCTTCGAATATTTGGTGTACAATTATTTATTGAAAATTAAAAAAAATATTCGAACCAATTTCAAAAAGTGGGAAGGTTGGGACCTGTAAGTCAGTTATATTTATCACATAAAAAGATCCGCTTGTAAAAATATTCAATACAGCTGGAGAAATGTCTGGATTGTTATTTAAATATGAGTATTTTATTTTATTTGTTGATTTTAAATCTTTTGATTTTTTATGGTGGATCAGATTTCCTCAATTATGTTCCGAATTTATTTTTTTGATGGTTACAAATGGTAAGAAATGAAGATATGGCGGAATATATTCGGCATAAATAGTGATAAATTGTACTTTATAAAACTTAAGGGCGACATCGTACGCAGCGTTGGGAATTTAAAGGATATTTAAAGTTCCCTTCCTCTACACGCGGTATTATTCGTCGGACATTTTTTTGGCTGCACGAGCCATTTATAGGTCGGCAGTTATTTTGGCGATGCCCGGACCTGAACCTGGGACCTACCGCTTTCAAGACGAAAGTCTTTACCGACTGGGTCCCCCAGCCCTATCGAGTTGTATGAAATATGAAGTAGGATGGTTAACCACATTTGGCAGTTTCGTTTTGCGCTAATCGTGAAATAGAAACATGCCATTATATCATATAGCTGTTCTGGCAATTTGAACAGGGGCCTATGGGAAGCCCTCAAACTCCTGGAAGGGCCTGGATACAATCAACCCCTCATATCAGAATGGGGGGAGATTATAATATCCTGATGGAGTGGACTACAATGGAGAGGGGATCAATTGGTATAAAATAAATGTTTACATAAAAAAAACCTACTAATTAGGGTTATTAAGGGTACACCCGTGCAAATTGTTACCACCAGTTAGAAATTAAATTTTTAAGAATATTATTCAAAAATATAATAATATTTTCCAGCTGGTTTTATTCGTATTTCCAACCCAGTAAAATGCATGAATTTAAAAGCAATACTTTGACAGTGAATCAGATTTAAAACAAAAGCATTGATTCATGGAACTGACTGCTCTCTTAACACCACCAAATTGTAAATATGATTTATTTTTATATCGAAGTGAGAAAGAAAATAGAACAAATTTCTGTCCCATCTACTTTTCTACCCTCCTCTCTGGGGCTGGGGAGCCCAGTCGGTTAGGCATTCGCCTTGCATGCGAAAGGTCCCAGGTTCGGGTCCGGGCATCGCCAAAATAACTGCCGACCTACAAACGGCCCGTTCAGCCAAAAATGTCCGACGAATAATACCCCGTGTAGAGGGAGTGCACGTTAAATATGCTCCAAAGTCCTGACGCTGCGTACGATGTCGCCCTTAACGGTTGCGTTGGGTGCCTACTCAGGTGTCGGCTTGTCACCTGACTGTGGTTCTAAATTATGAAGCCCGTCGCCAATAGCCCTCGTGTAGCTCTAGTGCGACGATAATTCAAACTAAACTACCCTCCTCTCTATAGATGTTGCACGGTCTTTTTTAGTTTAGTTCCACGCTGTTCTTTTCTTCCTATAATTAGCCGCCATACCTTTTTGAAAGCAGTCGAACACTTTAAAGTGCAGCAAATTGGGAAAGACCAAGAAATCAATAGATCTCGAAAATGCATTTCATTTTTGTAAAAGAATGTTTTTTCTTTTCTTGAGTCCCTGCGAGTGACTCAAGTGCTTTGATTTTTTTTTTTACTTTGGGTAGTGTTCTTGTTTTGGAACTTGGAGCTTGAATCTGAAGTCGTAAGTAATGAACAAGTCATTGAAAGAGTCTGCAGGAAGTTTTTTTTTGAGTTCTCATTATTTCTGTAAGGTCGAAAGCCTCATAAAGTATTCTTTAAAAGTTTACAAACATGAGTACTTGAATTTATGTAATGAGTACATTGTATTTTAATATATATTTTAAATAAAATTCTACAATCTTGCATTAAAAAATACAATAGCTAAATTAATGCATTATTAAATGGGCTAAAATAACCAATTTTGCACTTTCTTCTTTTTTTGCAGATTTAGAGTAATTACGGGTATTAGGACCTTTTAAACTCATAAATATCCGAAAATAACCTAAAATTTAATTAATCATAAAATAAAAACACATTCATAAAAGTATTTACAATTTTTACTATTTATTAGGGAAACAGTTATTAAATATAGTTTTTTTTTCATTTTTTAATTCCATAAACCTATCATTAAAGCCTAATTTTGAAATTTATAGTAGTATTCAATTTTGCGTCGAGCATATGACAATTTATTGTGCAAGTTACTTGCAAAATCAAATTTGATCAAAATACAATATGAAATTAAAAAAAACATTATAAACTACAGAATAGGTTAGTACAAGTAAATATACGATAAAACCTAAGTACGATGTATGTAAATCTAGATACTATATATTGCTATTTTGAAGTCTATATAAATGATATCTAAATATGGTTGACTTCTAAAAAAGTTTTTACTCATTATTGATGAAACAAAAAGGGAGTTATCATGCGTTTATGTTCTAAAAATATGTTATTGAGAAAAGGCTAATTATAAAAGCCGAGTATTGGCACGGCTAACTTCAATAACAAGGCCAGAGAAGCTCTCTCAAACATGAGCGTAGACGGAAATTTCGACGTCACTGTTTCTAGTGCCGAAGATCGAGAAACTAGTTCGGACGCATTCGGAACCCTAAAATTGTGGTCAGCCGTGAACGAGTGGTTCCGAACAGGTTTCGAGACAGGTTGTCTTCATCTTCAGAACAACGTCACTCGGAACTATGACGTCAAAATTTCCGTCCCCGAGCTTGTTTGGAAAAGCTTTTTCGGCCTAAGTAGTTGAGTAGGCCGTGGTAGTATTGGTCATATTTTATTACAATATCATGACATTTTGTCGGTATTTCAAAACTTAGATAGAATTTAGACACAATATACCTTATATTAAGCAGAAATTAATATACAATTAAAAACGCAGGCTAAAAATTATTAAGCAGGCTCCAATATACAATTAAAAAAATATTAAAATTTCTCTTTCCCTTTCTTAAAATAAAGGCTCCAAGGCATGATCAGACAGCATGAGTTAACTTTGATTCTGGATCCAGTCATATTCAGTAGTTATGCAGGGATTGTATAGTAGAAAATAACAAACGATATTTACACACAGAAAGCATACGTAAACTATTTCTGTTCCCAAATATCAGTTTTTTTTACTTAGTTCCAAATGGTATAAGACTTTTGTTGGTTGGTTGGTTGGTTGGTTGGTAGACATATATATTCAGGTTTGTGTGCTTGGTCAGCGACCCGCTTATAAACCTTCGTCAAGTAAGACAGACACATCAGACAACACACACATACAAGTGGATCCATCTAATTTTTAGAGACAGAGGCCAACTAGAGGATCCCCAGAATTGGCTTGTCACCCCCAGAGGTATTGATTTGGTATGGGAACTTAGAGGACTTTCGGACCCAACAGATTTAACGAGCACGTACTCCGCATATACTCGGTAGGTCTTCAGTGGTACCGGGACTCGATCGCAGGACCTTCCGATCCCGAGACGCTGACCACTAGGCTCACTACGGCCCTAATATAAGATAATTAAGTTATACATCATGGTGATTTGTAAGTATCGCAATATTACAGGGTGTCCGTAAAAGAATGCCCGAGTTCTGTTACCCTGGCCGCCTCGTTCACCTGACATCACGCCTTGCGATTTCTTCCCTTGGGGCTTCGTAAAAGATCGGGTCTACATTCCACCCCTACCCCCACGATTTACCAACCTTGAAAGGTAGAATTGCACAAGCTGTTGCTTCCATTACTCCAGACTTGCTGCAGGCAGTATGGGAAGAATTGTATATTCGTTTGGATGTGTGCCGTATCACTAAACGCGCGCACATTGAGCACTTATAGGAAAAACTAGGTTAGTTTTCCTTCAATATCATGTATGATTTGTTATATTTAGTATAAAATAAACTCCTGCAAATACCATTAAAACTCGGACATTCTTTTACGGACACCCTGTATTTAGCTCTAGTATGATTTAAGATTTTATATTTTGGTTTGGAAGTTTGTGATTATAAGAACTAAATATTTCCGCTAAGCATTATTTGCGCTAATCTCTTGCAAATATTAATGGCTTCATTAGCGTTAATGACATAATCACATCATTAAGTGTCTACTAATTACTTAAGCAAAAATTATTAATTGATTTTTTATCGTTTATGACCAATCACTTAACGTACAAACAAATCATCTACAGACCTTTTTTTCGCACTTAAATTTGACAAAGTAAATCTAATCGCCAGATTAAGACCTGATGCCACATTAAAGCTGTTTCCCCCCTTTTGTTTTGAACTTATTAAAATTAATTATATTTGCGAACCTGGTTGCGTTGTAGGATAAATTTAATTGAAATAGGCATACAATAAACAGGACCAAAATATTAATCAAGTTGGAAGAGGATTAAGTGACAAAGAGACCCAGCGAGGGGGGGGTACTTTTAGATATGTTATATTAAATGAAAAATTAAAAGACTTGTTTATGTCTACCAAACTTACATCACGTATCACAGCTTAAATATACATTATATTAATCCTAATATAAATCATTTTAGCATTATAGTATATTAATGTTTTGCAAATCTTACCATAAAATATCAATAAACATTCACCAATATCATCTAACAACTTTATAAAAATTCAAGGGTTTATTTTAATACGAGTATAAGACTTCTTTGTAAAAACTAAATTGGTGTTTGTTGTTTTCATGTTGATAACATCGATTATTTAGATAATTTTTAAATTATCATTATTTAAATTATAATTAATTTTTAATTATTTGACGTATAATAACTACATTGTTAATTCGCAAAGCTCAAAAAAATTGATGGAAACATTTATTTATGCTTCGTATCAACAACCAGTGCTAAGTGCAACTAACGGGACATTATTTACTTCATTAAAAGTGTATAGATAATGAAACCTTAGTATGACGTCCGACAGGTACTGAGAACTCGTGTAGCAAATTTGAAATCCTTGGTGTTTTAGTTTGATTTAGACTGGCTAACAGACGAACCTATGTTCAAAAACCACTTATTTAGAATATGCACCCTTCTAGAGTACACGTAATACCTGCACTAATACCTGCACTATACCTGCACTATTTATAATACCTGCACGTAATACACCTTCTAGAAGAGACGTAATATCCAATTTGGGTTTTTGAACCAATCTCAAAATTTTCATCACTTTAACTCGCAATACCCATTAGGTAGTTAATGTACCCATTAGGTAGTTAATATCCAGTGTAAAAAAATACATTAATTTTGTTGATTGACGTTTTATCAAGCTATTATTCACCTATTAAAAAACAACGAAAGATGAGTCATTATAAAAAAGATGAAAGCCCATTATAGAATTATTGACTGGTTCAATTAAACTATGAAAAGCAGATCGAAAAAAGAAGGCAAAAATAAGAGGAGCTCTGTACCTAGACAAAAAATACGAAAATTAAGCTTTATGCAAACAGATGGCCGTGAAAGGTTTTTTTTCCTTACGTTATCTATTTCCATTAATTTTGATTTTTTTTTTATACTACGTAAATGTCGAAAGTCAGCAATTTTTTTTATGAAATTCAATCAAACATAAGTAGTTTAAGGTAGAAAGGAGCATACATTGTTACACGGAAAACATTTCTATACAGTTATTAGAGTTTTATTAATGAAGTAGCAATGGGTTTTTAAAAATTTAATTCCATTAAATCGTATATGTAAATATTCTACGAAGCCATGTGCAAAAATATCTTCCGTTTCTTCCATTTTTAGCCTACTTTTCTTTTTTTAATTCGAAAGAATTAAAAAAATGAAAAAGTAGGTATTGACATGCGGTCGATGTCCGTCTGTCCGTCCGTCTGTCTGTCTGTCTGTCTGTCTGTCTGTCCGTCTGTCCGTCTGTCCGTCTGTCCGTCCGTACCCCCCTTCCAAAATCGGTTCTAATCATCGGATCTTAAAAATTCTTTTTTTGTTAGAAAGCTATGACCTCAGATACCCAACTTTCATACTTTTTGTCCGTCTGTCTGTACGTCCGGACGGACATAAATCTACTATCTGTCGGCGAATTTCCCATTGAATTAGCATTGAAATTCAATTTTGAGTCATTTAAATCACTGTAGGTATTGAAATGCGGTTGATGTCCGAACTGTCTGTCTGTCCACCTGTCTGTCTGTTCGTATGTCTGTCTGTTCGTATGTCTGTCCGTCTGTCTGTCCGCCTGTCTGTCCGCCTGTCTGTCTGTCTGTACCCCCCTTCCAAAATCGGTTCTAATCATCGGATCTTAAAAATTCTTTTTTTGTTAGAAAGCTATGACCTCAGATACCCAACTTTCATACTTTTTGTCCGTCTGTCTGTACGTCCGGACGGACATAAATCTACTATCTGTCGGCGAATTTCCCATTGAATTAGCATTGAAATTCAATTTTGAGTCATTTAAATCACTGTTGCCAAATCAACAATGGCATGAGAAACTTTATTTATTTAAAAATATTTGAAGAAAAATAATATTTTCATGAATCAGTTTGGAATGACGTCATAAAATGTAGCACAATTTGATTCTTTGATTATTCATTATTTAACTACCAAGAAAGCGGCAAGGCATACTTTTGCATGCAATTATGCTTAGTTTTAATTTACATTTCTTATTTTTTAATGCAGTTCGGAGTATAGTTTCATTACATTTGTTATTAATAAATATTTAATTGATCTTCGAGCTACAAATAAATCACTAGCAGATGATAAATAATATTTAATTAATTTGCGAAAGAATATTAAGGAAAATAGTTTATTTTGGCTTTTAGAAGTTTAAATTATAGCTGGGTGCTGTGTTTCGATTTTTTTTCTAATGTGTATAAATCTAGTGTAGAAACGGCTGTTGATGATATTTACTTTAGGAACCTAGTTTTTTTTCCCGATTAGAACTTCAGTAAGTATTTAAGTAACAGGAAAGTAGGCTATTTTAGTTCTTTATGAACTTCTTGTTTAAATAAAACCTGAACAATTCTCTCCCCACAATATTTAAGTTAGTAAGGAATTTCGCAATTTGTACTTCACAGCTATCCTATTTCTATAAAATGCAATTTTTTATATTTACTAATATTATTTGCGCCAAGTGGCTTAGTGGTAGTGCTTCGTATTGCCACGCCACAGGTCCGGGGATCGAATCTCGGATTGGGCGAGGTTGACCCATCCTTTCATTCCTTAAGTGGGTCGATAAAATGGGTACCAAGCATGTTTGGGAACTAAACATTGGGGGTTCCGCGTGAGGCTGACCACCTTACCGGGACATATGCCTAGCTCCCCAGAGCCCTAGGTCACGAAAGCTTAAATGGGCACGGCAGGCCTTGGCCCACTAATGGGCTGTTGCGCAGAGGAGTTTAAGTTTAATATTACTTGCAATATATATGATCGAATAAACGAAAAAATGCCACTACATACCTGTCAAAATTTGCGGTGTAAATTTCAATGTTTAATAAAAAAATAATTTCATGGAAACGCCAGAAAATACATATTATCGCCAAAAAGTATAACGATATTTTACGAAAAATATCGATACTTTATCTCTGATTATGTAAATGTATACTACCTTAATTGAAAATATGTTATTAAGTACTTAAATGTACAAGCAAAATACGTTAAAAAAAACTCCGACACTTCAGTTTAATATTCTATTTTGAGTACTTTTAACGTCAAGTATAATTATTTATCTTGATTTAGTAGAAGCGTGATAAGACTTAAGAAAACCTAAGAAATGAAATTTTATATTAAGCTTTAAATATGATAAATGTTTTTTCATTTTTCTCTTCTGATTTATTTCAACCAAAGGATCATTTTTCACTGCTAGGAAAAGCACGAAAACTAGACTTTAAAAAAAAATACGGAATAAAAATATTTTTTTTAAGAAATTGGTATTAAGAAAAGTGTTTTATTGCCTCGAATAAGAAAATAAAGTTTGGCATAAAAACAACGTGAAATATGATAAACAAAATGTAACTTTATTAAAAATTATACTCGTGTAAAACTAAAGAGTTTCGATGTAACTTGGTATGGTTGCTATAATTATCTCGAAAAATTAGTGGAAAATACCTTTCTTTATGGAAATATTAACCTACATTTTTTGTATTAGAAAAGAATTAATTTGACAAGTTGTTCACTTGTAGGCTCACAAATGTTAACAATTAAACATTAACTACTTTAAATATTACTTTACTATATGGTTTCTTGTGCACACTAAAAATTTGAAATAAGGATAGGGGAAACTAGGGACATTGGACCCATAGGCTTGTAAATTAAACATTAACTACTTCAAAGATTACTTTACTATATGGTTTCTTGCACACTAAAAATTTGAAATAAGGATAGGGGAAACTAGGGACAGTTGACCCATAGGGATACATGACCCAATGTTCTTTTCTCAGCATTGGAAAAGTTTTATAAGCTGAAAGTGGCATCACTTCTTTCCTTTCAATCAACAGACCAAATGATGAAAAAAACCAACTGAATCATTGCGTACGTGTTTAGCTATACGAAGAATACGTTTTCATGCACTGAAAGTAAATTTTTGATGCCATAAGATTTTTGGGTCTACATTTTTTAGTTTAAAGGAAATATTTTTTCAATTAGTTACTTGTTTTGTTCATGCTTTTAGCTATGAATACATGCATAATAGTTTTAATGTATTTATTTGCAAAATACTTTGTTTTGGGGTTAAGCAAAAAAGTGTAACTATGGATACTTGATCCAAGCCGTTTAAGTATATGTGACCCAAGGAAAGAATACAAAATGTAGACAGAAGCAGACAAAGTCATTTTTTCAAAAAAATCACGGGAGTCTCAGAAGTAAATGACTGGGTTCTTACCAAATATTTTGGGAAAATGGAACACAAGAAGATTTGTTGGGAAGGTACAAGAAAAAAAATCTGACGAGCTTGCAATTCAGTTTGAAAATAAGAATCAATGGAAAATGTTTTAAATGTCCTGAAATGGATAATCTATCCCAAGTTGATATTGATAAAATATAAGCGATTACTCAACCACATTTGTTTTCTCTGAAAATAAAAGAATCTCCCGTTATGTATTCAAACAAGACTTTACGTTTAAAATTGAATAATTCGTTAATATAAGGATAATTAATGTGTTAAAAATATAATTAATAATTTTTTTCTGACAAAAATGAAATATATATATAAACTTTATATGATGTTAGTTTTATTATAATGTTAAAGTATTTTGATAATTTTTAGTCATTTTACCAAATATATGGGTTGGGTCACGTATCCCTAATGGGTGGGTCATGTATCTCTATACATTGGGATACATGACTCAAAAGTAAAGTTTTAAATAATTTATATTTTACTACTGTTGAAGTTAATACTTCAGAAAAATACTAATATATGTTGTGTAATACTTTATGAAGTATAAATTGACTGCATTTGCACATCCATAAATACTGTTTTTTTTAAAAGTTACAAGCCAAAAACTACAAGTTGGGTCATGTGTCCCTGGTTCCCCCTACTCCACAAAACTGGTGTTGATAACTGCCTCCAGTTTTATGGAGTTACGCTACATCAAAACTAGGAGTGGTCTTGAAGTTTTCCTCGACTTTCGTTTTCTCGAAGTTTTCCATGACTCCTAAATCATGGAATAAACTATTTCCTCAATTAGTCCCCCACTTAAGTGCTGTTCAGTTTTGGTCCCCCTTCCTCAAAAAAGATATCGATTTGCTTGAAAAAGTTCAGCATAGGGCTACAAAAATAATTAAGGGTCTATCTGGTATCGATTATGTTAACAGATTAAGATCTTTAAACATGTATTATCTGATAAAAAGAAGAACAATAGGTGGTTTAATTCAGTTATTCAAATTCATCAAGCAGGGAGACATGGAAGGCTTGGGTTTTAACTTATATAGACGGACAAGAGGACGCTTCAGAAAGGAGGTAAAAACCATTATCTTTTCAATGAGTTTACAATGGGTGGAATGCTTTACCACATTATGTTGTTTATTCGAAGAGATTAGAAGAATTCAAGAAGAATCTAGATAGTTATATTGGAGACTAGTAAAAAAATTAGAAATATTTTGCACCAAACTTGCTGGCCTCTGGCCTGTTGTTGGTCGACAATTTTTGTATTTGTAGTAAATTTTTCGACCGAAAATAATGAATTCTACCTATTTTGAAATAGGGAAATAGTTCCTAGTTTTATGTAGCGTTATTTCAAACAACTACTATCTGTTGATAAAATATTTCATTTTCCGAATGAATTTGAAATGTCAATTAATACACTTTTAAATGTTTAACGATATTGTGTGCATTTCTTACTTTAATTGAGGCCCAGTGGCTTAGTGGTAGTGTTTGGCATTGCCATTCCTCAGGTCCCGGATTTGCAAGGTTGACTCATCCATTCAACCCTTAGTAGGTCCATAAAATGAGGACCAGGCATGCGTGGGAACTAAACACTAGGGGTACCGCGTGAGGTTTACCACCTAACCGGGACATATGCCTAGCACCCCAGAGCTATTAGTCACGTAAGCTGAAATGGACACTCCAGGCGTTATGGCCCACCTACGGGCTGGTGAGCGGAGGAGTTTTGTTTAGCTTAGTTCTTACTTTAATTTGTAGACATTCATTTATCTTACGTTTTAAATTAATAATCAACATTAAAGTTGTTTTGGGAATTCCAGTTTCGGGAATTGGGTCAAAAAATCGGTTAAAATATTATTTTTTATAAATAAATAGTTCATTGGCAGCAATGTCAAAATTTATTTAACGCTGTGCGGTTTGATTATGTATTATTTTCCCCCAAAATCATTTAGGCTTCTATTTCCATAAATCTTGTTTCCACACAGTGTAAGAAAAAACTTTATTGCAAGTAAAACCAAAAGTTCGCAACGTGGCGTCAATTAATTAATGATCACTGCACATTCAAAATCAAATTTTTCTATGAAAATCAGGGCTAAATATGAGCATATGCATTAAATATTGTACTCGAAACCAAACCACAGTGTAACTAACTACAATTGTATTGTTACATATTCTAATTTTAAATACCTTTGATATTTGATGAAATGTTAAAAATATATTTTACTAATATTGTTAGTTGGAAACATCTAATTGGAAACTAATATTGTTAGTTAAAATTATAGTAAAAGTGGTTAATTTTTTTAAGAACTTTGAGCTCTGGGTACTTTTTACCTGAGTTAACATTGCTATGCTATTTATTTTATTTTAAATAAGTATTTTTAAAAAACTCACAAAAAATAGTAAAACTATTTTCAACATCTCAAAAAATAAAACACTTGTTTTTTATGTATTTTAAACACTTTTATCGTAATGTTTTTCTCATGTTGGGTGGAAAAAATAGAATACATTTATTTTTATTTTATTACACACAGCAATTATCTTCAAAAGCAATAACAATAAAGACCACAAAAGTAGGATTATTAAAAAAATAATCTTCAATTGTATATCTATTTATCTGATTGCTGTAATCCTTAGAATAAACATCGCTAAAAAACTTTAAAATGAGATTCTCAACAAATAACAAGAAAGACATTTTAAACAAATTAACGTTCAAAAATGTCTTTAAATGATCTTTTCTTTGAAATCTATTTTTAATGTACTGTTAAACATTCCTCGTCAGATACTTTTATAGGTACTTTGTTGATTAGAATAATAAAAAAACAGCCCGAAAGACATAATTTTATACCACGTATCTCATTTGATTTTTTTAAAAAAAAGATGACATCTGCAGCGAAACAAACAGTGATTAAAAAAACGCTGAAAATTTAATGCACATTGTTGGTGATTTAGTAAATAATATTTTTTGTAATACCTTTTTGATGAAACCTTTTTTTAGTTTTACATTTATCTATTGCATATATTTTGATTTTAAACTTTATTTATTGTTTGATTATTATTTTTTATAAAAACTTTTTTGGTTATTTTTTTTATTTATACGTACTGCCTTTTTCTAAATGTTAAATCTAAATTTTGGGGAAAAGCTTGAAATATAAATTTGTTTTTCTAGTTATTAAATGATCCACTACAATCAAAATAAGTTATCGATTTGCTGTTCAATGTAATAGAGGGAGCTTACCATATCCTACAACAAAACACCCAGACCACCAAAGAAATCCAGGAATGATTATACGTCATGTGAAACAAGCGGATTGAAAATAAATATAAATTTTTTTAGGAAATAAGCTTTAAAAATTATTTCATTTAATATTTATTTATTTTTTTCAAATTTTCATTTAATGCTACTTAAATATTTTATTAATGCAATAAAGACGAACCATGTCGTAAAGAACAAAAAATAATACCACACTTTTCCCCTTACTCGCAAGAAAAGTCGCAAATAATGTAGCTGAATATGGACTCAATTTTATTTTATTTTATATCAACTTCTTATATTTCTAAAGCGAAATATGAATGCAAGAAAATACAAACAATTTCATATTTCTTCATTTCTCAAACAACACAGAAAAGATCAGAAAAGTCTGCAAAGAAAAGTTTTTACTATCTTTAACAAAAACGAAAATTGTGAAATCAATAACAATTTTCAGAACGAAGAATTGAATGCTGCAAACTTTCCTTTTATAGTTGCCAAACGATAAAATACAAGAAATCGTTTCCGATGCATTCCAAAGAAACTTTCAACATTCCCAAGAAAATGTTAATTTGGATTCTTGTTTTTCTTGGAAAATTGTTTAGTTTAATATTTCGATATCGGAAAAATTCTCATTTTGTTGCTTAGCAAAAGCTCATAATTTGGTTCTATTGTTGACGAAGATTTGACAGATTGGGCTTCATTTTAGCTTCCACACTAGTATTAAACTGTTAAAATTCTGTGCTTGGTTTCACCATGATATTGGTTCCTTTCACCATGATATTGGTTCCTAGTAGCTGCAACCGCTGTGTGGTGAAATGTTTCACCTTTTCTTCGGTGTTTGGTTGAACCATTTTTCTGGATTTGGAAACAAAAACCTGAGATATTGTTCAACCGAATACCAAATATATGGTTTAACGTTTCACCACACAGCCGTTGCAGCTACTAGGAACCATATTTTGAAACAAAGTGCCTAATTTTTAACAGTGTATAACATAAAAAGTTAAAGCTCTTATATAGGCTTTGTCTGTCTGTCCTTCATCAATTTTTATTGTCCAAACTACAAATAGTGCAGACAAGTCTGCACGTCAAAAAGTCAGCGCATTGAAATTAGAAGACATTGAAAATCCCCCCAAAAATTTGAATTCAAGTGCTTCAGTTATTAAAAAAAACCTGCAAAATTTAATACCCATTTAACGAGCATAATAATGTCATTTTCGAATTCTTTTAAATTATTATCCAAACATCATGCAAGACAGTTGATTTTTTTAAATAAAAAATTAA
Source organism: Oedothorax gibbosus (assembly GCA_019343175.1). Taxonomy (NCBI): domain Eukaryota; kingdom Metazoa; phylum Arthropoda; class Arachnida; order Araneae; family Linyphiidae; genus Oedothorax; species Oedothorax gibbosus. Next base: position 352,315 of record JAFNEN010000350.1, on the reverse strand, counting down.
TATTAATTTATGTGATATGTCAGTTTTGAAAGACTTCATAATCTGTATCAAAACTGGATTGTTTGATGTATTACATTATTTAGTTAAAAACAAAGACATTCTATTTTGTTTTATTTTAAAAGCAAACATAATTTTTCATTTCCATTTAAGCATTTATTAATGAATATCGACGTTTTAATCCTTATTTATTTCTTTTGGTGAGTTTTTTGTTGTTGTTGTTTTCAGTTTCAAATGGTATTTAGAAATCATTCGGTGTCATTAGGGTTTGAAGGTTATAGATTGTTTTAATTTTGTTGTGTGCTGATACGAAATGTTTTGCTTATATTTAAGATTAAGGAATATTAAATAATCAGTTTGTTTTATGAAATTTCAACAACATTTTTCTAAAACCGTAGAAAAATCTAGTAATAGTATATTATTCATGCAGAGTGGAGAACCAAACAGGATAATTATTTACAAATTCAACTCATATTTCTTTTTTCTTATACTCTACAAAACTAACTCTAATTCTATACGTGTTATTGTTTATTGCAAAAACGAATTAGGCGATATCAAGTTTTGATTACCAGTTCTTTATAAATTTATGAGACATTAACTGTATTTTATTACTTTAAATATAATCAAACTATGAACCCAATTTCATTAATAAACAAAATGACATAATGGTATCAAATATGAATTGGAATTCACAAATTCCACTTACAATCAATTCATTATAATAGCTTTTAAACTTAATTTATATCTTAATAGTAAATTAAATTCCATATATGAAGAGTACAGGTGAAAAAGAGCTTGATTGCGTAGGGAGCTTCCCGTATTCTTTTGTGCTTGGCGGACATTGGCGACAGGAAAACGGTTTTTCTTTCGGTTCTTCTTTCGAGGTACAAACGTGTGACTCGTGTCCACTGATCTCTGGCGTGAATGAGGGTGGTCGCGAGAGAAAAACAAAGTGAGTAACCGGTTTCCTTACACCAGTTTGGACGATGACTCGCTATTGTTGCTAAAGAATCCTGATGCAGACGGATCCCAATGCAATCAAGCTCTTTTCCCCCTGTACTCTTCATGTATAAAAGAAATCTTTTAGTAGGGGTAGGGTAGGTACATATATATTCCGGCTTGTGTGCTTGATCAGAGACCCGCTTATAAGCCTTCGTCAAGTAAGACAGACACAGAAAGAATTTTTACTGTCACAGAGAAAGGAAGTACACCCAGGGCAAAGGCGGGAATCGAACCCGCACCCGTTACAGCGCGCAGATTGCTAGCGTAATGGTCTGCGATGCAAACCACTCGGCCATCCGGGCCCCAATCTTTTAGTATTAGCAAGTTTGTTGTGAATGTAACAGGCACACTGAAATGATGCTCAACGTAATATTCGTCCTAAAACATCAGAGCTTCCAACGAATTCGCAATTTAGTGCGCCAGTTTAACTAATAACCTGGCATTTTCCTTTTTTTGAATGACGCATCAACGTAAATGTATTTGAAAAATAAAGTATTCATAAATATCCAATCCATTTCTTAATAGAAACGAAACTCCAATAGCTTTCAAAAACATGCCGATTCTGCATTCCCCATATAATTCATCCCATCAGAGACCGGCATTAAATTAGGCGTGACTTGGGCACGGTTCCGCTCCTGAGATCAGTAAATGTAGTTTTCCCTAAGATTCGATCTTGTATTGATTACCGTTTCCGTAATCGTAATGCCTTCGGGGAGTTACTGGTCACGGGGTCATTAATATAAATGTAGAGCGGGCTATTTGTTTGGATGAGTAAATTAGCATCACAACAGACCTGCAAAATAGACTTTTGGAGATTTAGAACACTGACCTTTAAATTGCACGTCTTCATACCTTGAGGACCATATGGACTTGTATCATGCCTTCATATGGACTTGTTTTGATTTCTCTTGAATTATAGTCAAAATAGAAGCTACGCAAGAGGTACACTCTTAAAACAAAAGAGTGAAATCCACTCCTTTAGGGGAAGTGCATTTTCGGCACCGGAAAGGCGTGAAAATTAACTCAGACTGAGTTAAAACCGCTCGTATGTTTTAAGAGTGTATATCGAGAATTAAAAAGCAAATGCTAGTGACTCATTTCAGAACGTTACTGGGAGGAAAAAACTTATCGTCATTTTTAGCGTAAACAACTATACATCATAACTTTCAACACACACCATCACATTTAAAATAAAAAAAACTAATTTGAACATTAAATTTTACTGAAGACTATAAATTACGAACATTCATAAATAACTGCAATGTTCCCTAAGATTAGATTCTGTATTGATTACAGTTTACTCATTCGTAATCGTAATGATTGGGGGAGCAACCGGTCACGGATTAAATGCAAAGTAGGCTCTTACATTTACGGGCTATATGTTTGAATGAGTGAATTAACATAACAACAGACCTGCGAAATAGTTTATTGGTGATTTGGAACACTGACATTCAGATACTTGGTACACATACTTGGACTTTCTTAGAATTCCCTCAAACCTACATGTTAGAAATATTTTTCTTAATACTTAATTTTTAATTATAAACTAGAATAGTCAAGCTTTTCAAAAATATCCATATTGAAGCAGATGATTTATTATTTGTATAAAAATGTAATGTAGCAAGATGGTAAAGCAGATTACAGAGGTCTTGTAAAAACTTTTCATTTAACATTTTTCATTTAAAATAATGTTAGAGTGAACTATAAATTACAAAAACCTGATAAAGCTTGTTTTTTTTTACCATAAACGTATATTCGAACAGAAATAAATATTACTTAACTAAATGGATATAGTAACAGAACGGTTTTAAAATGAAGAGTACAGGGGAAGAACCGCTTGATTTATTAGGAGCCGTCCCGTAATTGTGTCCGTGGCGGACGTTGGCGGCAGGAAACCGGTTTCTCTCTTTCTTCTTCGCTTGGTCCAAGCGACGGAATCGTGCATCGCGTGATCTCGGTAGGTAGAAAAGTCGTGGTTTAAGACTTTTCAATTAATTTGCGAATCTTAAAATTTCTCTTAATTGTTTTATAAAAATTCTTGATTTTCAATCAATCGTACTTTATTTTTAAAGATTAACATGATGATGAACACAGTCTTTTCAATAAAACGCGGAACTGAATTTCAGGGTTGCAGTGAGAGAAGATGCACGAGAAAGTGAGAAACTGGTTTCCTTACACCAGTTTAGGGGATTACTCGTTATCATCGCCAAAGGAGGAAAGTTTTCTACGAAATTAAGCGGTTTTTCCTCTGTACTCTTCAAATGTGAAATAAAGGCCGTCGTACACAAATAATGTAATACTTAATTTGATAAAGATTTTCCCTTAAATGCTTAAAAAATTGTCTTCTTTACACCAATGTTCAAATCAGGTGTAACTATAGTCATGTTAAATTATCATTGAAATTATTATTATTGATAAAATTTTTAAACACAACTTGTATAGTTAATTGTAACAAGATCTTAATGTAGCTAGTATTAAGTAGTACAATTGCCGTAATTATACGATCCCCATACCATGGTCCCCATAAATATAAGATCCTCATGCGATAGTCCCCATAAACAGCCAAAGATTTTATCAGTTTACGAGACCGGGGTAAAAGGGATGGGTTGCGGCAGATATTTAAATCAATTGATTAGACTGACGGCATCCTACATTTTTTAGTTCGAAAGTTAGGTTCACTTTCTTAAAGGAACGTTTTAAGGAACAAAAACTCAAAATCTTCCAAAAATCCATCCCACGCACACGAATCGCGATCGTGTGTGTATAGGAATTGAAGTTGAATATGTTAGCGTAAACCAATAACTCTACGTCAACAGTCAACACCACGTCTCAGAAAAACAAGAAACGTGCAGCAACATGAATGTAGTAGATTGACCACCTCACAGTAGAAGCACCGTAAGGGTAGGAGCCAGGATGTATTTCTGGGTGGTCGAAAAATACACTTTTTTGGCGACTTATCGCGACTTTTGGCTTAACGATCTTAAAAATAACCGATATTAAAAAAAATATTTTTGCAATTATTTTCAGTAATATACATTGAATTTTAAAAAATAAACGCAATTATGAAGAAAATATTCAGACATAATGGCGAATGAGATCAAAAGACTGCGGGTCTCTCAAACCAAAGTGCCTATGTGTTAATCCAATGGGGGGAAACGGAATTTCTAAGCCTCATTTCTCCGGCTGTACTGAATACTTTTACAATTGGTTCTTTAAACGATAAATGTAGCTGACTTGCAGGGCTCTATAATCACACATTTTGAAATGTTGAAATGTGTTCGAATATTTTTTTGTAAAACTATTTATTGAAAATTTAAGGGGATATTGGACTGGACACACTTTGGTTTGGTTACACGCTGCCATTCGGTCTCATTCCCCTTAAATAAATAATCTTAAACACCAAATATTTTCATTTTCCTATCTTAAAAACAGTGCCAAGCCATTCTTCTAAACTCCTATGACTTGGGTAGCCATGTTAGTTCCAGTTTAGGTTTACAACGTCTCAGTGTATCCTAATCATTGGTCTTTGGAAACGTGAGTGATAGAAATTCCAAGGGAAAAAAAAAGAAGAATCACTCTTCTACGAAGTTCAAGAGAATGTCGTTAATATTTGATGTCCAGAGTTGTCTTCGGAAATCTGGCAACGGGCCAGGGAGTGTGAACTTGGAACATTTTATTCTGATTTTTCGGAACAAAAAGTTTTAAGGTCTCTAGTGAACAGGAAATATTTTTTCGAGGGTGTTAAGCGGAATTCCGTGTAATGAATCGTGTATTTTAAAATACAGTTACTTTAAAATAAAACCGAATGACCAAGTTATTTTTCACGATGGAAATTTTTATGCATTTTGAATGAAGTCATTACTCAAAATAGGTCCATTAACTTTGGATATTTTTATATGTCATCATCTGTTACTAACATGAATATTTTTAAAATTGAAATATTACTTTCAGTTAGTTAATATGAGATATAAGTTAAGGTATTTATATACCTTAGACAACTTTTTCGTTAATTTTTAAGATAGACCTTTAAAATTTTGTGAGAAGATCAGGCACATAAAAACTAACATAAAAATACTTTACTGCAATAAAAAATAGATATTAATTAATAAATTAATTAGCAATTGATTAATTTAAGTGTTCCAAACTGCGAACAACATAACTACATTTCAATTTAGTTGTTTTACATAATTTTTGCAGAAAAGAAAACAGTAAATATCCAGGCATATGATCATATAAAAACTAAGCTCTAAGCATAGTAGTTATTTAATTATGATAGTTTGAAATGGCTGGCTTAAAAATAATTTTAATAATTTAATATTTTAAAAGTCTGTAAAAAAATTTAATATTTGTTACAATTGTTAAAAAATATATACGGCCACATGCCCTGATTCATACTCTTTAAAATGCACTTTAATTTTTTTTTAATCGAAGCATATTAATTTGAAATATCTTGCTCGAAGTTCAAGCATGTTATGAAGCAATTCGTTCTTCAGAAAATGAGTTCAAGGTTTTCATTGTAAGATTGATGACAACAGAATTGCCTGTGCAAGTTTGCCTTTAAATCAAAAACTATTTACAGCACAACAAATCTACTTGTACCATTTGAAAGATAAATAATCAGGTCATAGTTTCATGCAAAAAACTATCAAAGCACATCTTTTGATCAATTTTTCCGTTTTCTAAGATATATGGATACCTTAATGAAAGTAATGCGATGGAGTCAAAAATACGAAATGAAGATTTTGTGTTTTCTTCACGTTTTTGGAGGGTTCTGATTCTAAAAAAAAAAAAGGTTTTTAAACATAGGTCCGTCTGTCAGACAGTCCGTCTGTCAGTCTGAAACCGCTCTACAGCTTAAACTAACAGAGCTACGAACTTTAGGTACACGAGTCCCTAGTATATGTCGGATGCACTGAACTGAACTGAAACTCTGGAATGAGCATCTCATGAAAAGCTGGTGAAGCCTATTTTTGGGTCACTTGGCGACAGCTTTAGGGAGAATATGTGCCACATTTGGCATGAATTCGCCGATCACAATTGGCACTTGACTTGACAATTTGCATTGGATCGTCAAAATCGCTCGCCAAGAATAGTACTCCAAAGAATTTAAGTTTTAAAGATTGTTCCTGCAATTCTATTTTTTTAAAAGTACATGTTTCCGAAACTTCATTATATAAAGAACCTCCTAAAGCAATAACATATCAATTTTCTTTTTAAAAATTTATTGAAAAAGTTGGTTTAAAATGCCTATTTTAACAGGTAAAGTATAGGATTGGCGACAAACGTCGGGAAACGACTTACAGGGTTGCCGGGTTTCACCGACACTGTTAGCGAGCGGTTCCATGCTCCGTTCCAGTAGTTTCAGTTCAGTTTCAGTGGTACGACTGAAATTTAAGGGTATACGTTAACCAAAAACATTTTCTAGAACAAAAAAAATAACTTTAAATTATAGTGTTTTCATTAACAATGATCAAATAAACATTTTCTGCAACAAAACAATATTTTATAGTAGTTTTTTTCATTCTTAACAAAAAAAAGTCAAAATTATGAACTTTTTTAAAACGCTACCCTTCTTTCAATTTTAAGAATAACTCCACCAAACTTTTATAGTTTGTTTTTAGAACTTTTTGTTCAAGAACTGTGAACTGTGTTTTAAAATGTGAGCTACAGTTAAAAAGTAACATGCATTTATACTGAAAATCTCAAAAAATTACAAATTATTGAATTCCACATTTGTTTTAAAAAAACAAATATACATAGTAGACCATATTCCAAGCACAATTTTGTGTACCATTTATCTAAGAACACAGGTTAAGAATTTCAAAATTCCAACTTAATTAGCAAAAAAATCTTATTATATATACCTTATTATATATATTATATATGGGATATATTAAACACAAGAATTGAAAAAACGCGAAACACAGAAAACTGGTTGGAAGCAGACAAAATACGTATTCAAACTTATAGGAAACTCGCAAAATGGTAGCTGCCATGGAATTTTTTAGATTTTACAGTTATTGATATTACCTTATAGGGTATAGAAGTATCTTTAATGTGAAATGATTTATTGAGGGATAATTGAAAATCGTAAAGTGTTACACATCCTTAGTTTTTTAAATATCTATAGCTTGTTTGTTCCATGCATAAAAAATTGAGTTAAAACAAGGAAAGACAACCAAATAAATTACATTGTTGAATGAGTATAACATTAATTTTTACACAAGAAACAAATTAAAATACTCTCCTACTAAGAAAACGAAAACTCTCACGAAGACTAATTTGGAAAATAAGTACTACTTTTAGAGTCCTCAGATGCAAAGTGTTTTTGAAAAAGTTTAATGATAGCATGGACTAGAGAAAACAGTTATTTTACGTAATTTAACAAACCGCAATTAACAACGGGAAAAACTCTTAAATGATTCTAGGAAAACAGGCAATGTAAATTTAAGTTGTAAAAATGCTATAAAAATTTAATGAATTTAATAATTTATTCATTTTGTCTGAACATAAATTATAAAACTCACTTATTATTTTAAAATGTAAACGTTATACCGCGGTTCAGCCTGTATTTAACATAATAGTAAATTCTAGAAAGGCAAAAATTGTAACGAAATACATCCTAATTTTTATAAAACCTTTCACCTAAGACTTCTACTTTTGAGATACATTTCGAATAGATAAATTTTATGGTAGAATGTGACAAAACTGTAACTGTACTGGGAAAAAAACTTAAATAACTGTGTAAAAAATCTAAATCCACTTAAAATTGGTTTAGAGACAGAAAACATTGTTTCAAGTTTGAGTTTTAAATTACAACTTAAGTTTTTTTTATTATTTTAAAACCGTCACGTTTATAGAAATACTCAGAGTGAATTGACATTTTTCTTATAAAAAGTTTTTCAATTAAATTTAAATTGCCTTTAAGTACATGTATGATTTGTATAATTGTAAGAAAAACTAAGAAGAAAGAAGAACTAAGAAGAAAGAAGAACTAAGAAGAAAGAAGAACTAAGAAGAAAGAAGAACTAAGAAGAAAGAAGAACTAAGAAGAAAGAAGAACTAAGAAGAAAGAAGAACTAAGAAGAAAGAAGAACTAAGAAGAAAGAAGAACTAAGTAGAAAGCCTCACAGTTAATAATTTTGGTACAAGATTGCACTAGAATCCGGGAACTTTCTAGCTGCCACCACTATTGAAGCGTGAAATACCAATTTTACGTAAGTTAGGTTACAAAAAATTGGTAAATCCACGATCAAATAATGGCAGCTAGAAATTTTGCCTAGGATCCGGTGAAATCTTGTTTTTCTTTAACAGTGTTGTTACGGCCTGTTAATTACCAATTTTACGGTGGAAATTATGGTTTTACCAAACAAATTGGTAAATCCACGATCCAAATAATGGCAGCTAGAAATTTTCCAGGATTCCGGTGAAATCTTGGTTTTTTCTTTTAACAGTGTTGTTTACGGCCTGTTAATTACCAATTTTACGGTGGAAGTTATGGTTTTACCAAACAAATTGGTAAATCCACGATCCCAATAATGGCAGCTAGAAATTTCCAGGATACCGGTGAAATCTTGGTTCTTTCTTTTAACAGTGTTGTTTTGATATAATTGTGATTACGTTTAAATAAGCTTTTTAATAAATTGTTCAAAATTTGAACGGGCTGAAATATCAAAATAGATAATAGTGTGTTAGCCATAAACCTGAGGGGCCCGGATAGCCGAGTGGTTTGGACCATTACGCTAGCAGTCTGCGCGCTGTAACGGGCGCGGGTTCGATTCCCACCTTCGCCCTGGGTGTATATTCCTTTCTCTGTAACAGTAAAACAATCTTTCTGTGTCTGTCTTACTTGACGAAGGCTTCATAAGCGTATCTCTGATCAAGCACACAAGCCGGAATATATATGTACCCTCCCCCCCCCCCCCCCCCTCCCCGATAAACCCGAATATTTGACAAAAATACGATTTGCGATTTTGTCAAAGCAATGTAACGAGGCGCTAAAATTTCAAGAATGAAAACCTTTCACAACTAAAATCAACCTAAAATATTCCAGGTATTTGAACAAAGTATTCCATGGGACCAGAAAATCCCTCATCATCTTTCATTTTAATGGAAATCAATCTTTTTTTCGTTTCCACGGCAAAATGGGGATTATGTTTTGGGCCATGGAGATCGCTCGTGTCGTACAAAGCACGCCATAAACGATTTTTAAAAGTGCAATAAGCCAGGAATTTGTTTTCCATTTTCAAACGCAGAGTTAAGATGAAAAGGGAGATGTTTCCGGACAAAAACCAATTCAAAAACCGTTTGCCAAGTGAAGCCATCGATCGCTGTTGTTGTGTTGTTATAAGCCATGGAACCCAAGCTTCCGCGGAGGGGCAAGGTTATGCAATGGTGCGGTTCTGAGGAAGATGCGTGTAGAGACCACACGCGATCCGACTTGGCATCGGCTGAAATGCGCATCTATCGCACTCCACATTGACATTCCGAAGGAGAAATAGTCTCCAGGGACCTGTACCGTGTACTCCATGACGACCACAGACTTCGCCAAGATTACGAGCAGTATCGCATTATCGCAAGCACAACATCTGCTTACGATCGAACCCGAACCAGAGGCCAAAGCTGGCCTAACATCTGCGCCGCGTCGCCGCTTGTGGTAAGCATAACTTATTCATGCATATTACCTTCTTATGAAGCAATGAAAAGGATACGCTAATTACATATGAAACAGTAGGCTTGTTACAGAATCTGTCACTTAAACCGCGTCCACACAGTATTTGTGCTCAACAAAAAACGCACTATTTATACACCTCTGAAAAAAATTCGCCAAACATGGCCTTCAGCTTATAATTATTTCTAATTCAAACTTTTAAACGCCAAAATTAACTATTTTCATTAATCTGCTTTCGCAAATTAATAATTACTCATTATCGTTTTCTGAATTTGTTTGAAATTCGAAAAATAATGATGCAACTTTTTGTAATAAAAATCTTTTAGTTGCCACAATTTCCCATATTCATTACCTTTCTTTCGAAAATGAGAATAATAAATAATTAGTAAAATTGATGCTTTATAAATAAAAGCGAACTTTCGCTTATTTTTTATTCAAAGTTAGAATTCTCTATATGCATCCTTCCTCATACATATATATTGAACCATCAAAAGAACTCTATTGTGATATTACAACAATCCAAACTAAATTATATCACACTTTTTACGTTAGAAACGTAGTGTGGAAGCTAAAAATAGCACAATAGCTGGTCTACACTTATTGCAAATAAATTATATAACTTGTTTTATTTATTTTGATTTATTTTTTAAATTTAAAAAGCTTTTTAAAAGTTTGACTTTTACTACAGTTACATGGAATTAGCTATAAGCAAACGCTCACGGTGAAGTATGTGACGCAATTCTACAGTGAGAACTGTGTATAGACTTACTACATAAGGGACATTACTACATACATTAAGGGTCTATCTGGTATTGATTATGATAACAGATTAAGATCTTTAAACATGTATTCCATGGAAAATAGAAGAGCTAGGGGTGATTTAATTCAGTTATTCAAGCTCATAAAACAAGGAGACATGGAGGGCTTAGGTTTTACCTTAAATAGCCGGACCAGAGGACATGATCAGAAATTGAATAAATCATGCTTTAAAAGGGAGGTAAGAAAACATTATTTTTACAATAGAGTTGTCAATGAGTGGAATGCTTTACTAGATTATGTTGTGCATTCGAAGAGAGTAGAAGATTTTAAGAAGAATCTTGATAGTCTTTGGAAACTGGTAAAGTATTAGATTTATTTTGGACCAACCTTGCTGGGCCTCTGGCCTGTTGTTGGTCGACAATTTATGCATTTGTATTTGTAGACATGTCGATTTTCGACTCTCTAATAAAAACTACAATTACGACGCATTTTCTTACATGTGAAGGAAATTACTGCAATCTTGTCGTGTGTAAAATTAGATTTCGTGATACAGCCAACCACTGCGCAAACATTCATTTTTGATTTTTAACACCTTTTTAGGAATAAAATTAAGCGTTGTTGAATGAAATAACGTTCAGTGAGAGGGGTTTGTTTAGGCTTACTCGGGTTGCTTGGCGACTTTGTAATTGCTTCACTTTTTTCGCGCCAAGCATCTCCATCTTCTGCTTAACTCTGTGTGTGCGTTTTAAAAGAATGGGATTGTAACTGATTTTCGACGTATCACACTGTAAATTGTGATGCCATGTGGAAAAATAGGGTATCAGCAAAATAAAAACAATCTTTCGGGAAATTTGTCAGAAGTTTAGCTTATCTATAGCATTTCCATTATAGAAAAAACGATCTGTTAACTACAAAAAGGCTGCTTCAGAAATCTTTTAAAATTTGATTCAATTTCTAGGTCAACAAATATTTTTTGTATTTTAACAATAAAAGTAATTTTCGTGCGATACGCCACTTTTATGGGCATTTGTTCGATATAAGGAGTAATTCGAGTACCGTCATTGCGGATAACTTTTAATCAAACGGTAACTTTTACGGTAAATTGCGGGTAACTTTTAATCGACCAAAATCATTGTTTTTTTACAAAAGAGGAAAAATGTAACTACAAAAACGATTTAAGCACTTAAAAATCAGTATTTCATTCAAGTATTGTACTTTTAGGAATCATTTGCAAGCACTTTTGTTAAATTTTATAAATTAAAAAAAATTGGTGTTAGTTTAAAAAATTAGGACACGGTTAAGATCCGGGCAGGTAACTTTGGTCCAAGCATGAAATACATAAGAAACATACTTTTTAACATCCTTAAAGGCTATGTTACCGAATTAAATAGTAATATTAAAATGTTTAAACCTAAAAGAGGGCCATGTGGCTTAGTGGTAGTGCTTCGCATTGCCACGCCACAGTTCCGGGGATCGATTCCCGGATTGGGCGAGGATGACCCATACTTTCATCCCTTAAGTGGGTCGATAAAATGGGTACCAAGCATGCTTGGGAACTAAACACTGGGGGTTCCACGTGAGGCTGACCATCTTACCGGGACATTTGCCTAGCACCCCAGAGCCCTTGGTCATGAAAGCTGGAATGGGCACGGCAGGCCTTGGCCCACTAATGGGCTGTTGCGCCGAGAAGTTTAGCTTAGTTTTTTTAAACCTAAAAATAACAAATTTATAAGACACATAGCTATTCAAAATGGTATATAACTTAACATTTACATTGCAGTTCATCGTAGAATGACATTACACGATGAATACCAGCACTGATTGTCGCTTAAAAGAAAAGTAAACTTCTATTTTAATAGGGGAAAAAGAACTTCTTTTTAGAAGCAAGATTTAATAACAAATATCTTTATAAAAATCAAACGATTTTATTATAAAAGGAAAAAAATAATATATTCGTAATTAGGAATTTGAAAATGTTTACATTTCGACATTTGCGATTTTGAGTGTTGTACGTTTCTTGCATTTTATCTTTATCTTTTTAATGTTTAAAATCGTTTGATTTAAAAAAAAAAAGTTGTCTCAAAAATGAGTAATCATAAAAGTAAGACTTCTTCAAAAATAGTTACACAGAATACACTTTTACTTACATTTTTTGAAGTGCAAAGTTCCATAAAGAAATCTTTACATCTTGGACCAAAGTTACCCGCATTCATCGGCAAAAGTTTCACAGTGATCAATATTTAAATATAGCATTCAAAGTATTCTACTTAGAGTGAAACAAATGGTCAAATAATCATCCCCATAAATAAAAGAATCGAATAGAGTGTTTTATTTAGCTATTTTCAATATTTTTAGGTGTTCCAGACAAAAGTTGGAAGAAATAGATTTTTGTCATTGAATGCTCGTAAGAATGAAAACGTCATTTGTAGTATTGCCAGAATTAGAATGAGAATTTTTTTACATGAAATGAAAGGCGATGTTTCCATCTTTCCAAAAACGTAAAACAATTTAAGATGGGATCATTTTATGAAGATAAATTAGGAAACAAATCTTTTTTCCGACGCGTGGACCAAATTTATCCCCCATAGCCAAAGATACCCGCTTTGACGGTAACATAAAAGAGAATTTAAGGATTTTTCCAGGTTTAAGCGTTTTAGAGTGTTGTGATACTTTTAAAACGTCCAACTTAATTATATACACTTAAATGTTGAACTTCAAATGTAGAAATGAATGTAACACTAATGCTGTTAAAATGTTTGAATAATTTTCATTCGCTTTGTTTTCTAAAGTATGTTCTGAAAAATATTGTTTTATCTATTAAGCTTATTATTTTTTTAAAATGTTGTTTTGTTCTTCCCTTTATTCATGTTTATTCAGCAACATGAAAATAACCAGTATTTTAAGTATTATGATTTGAATTTGTGTATGTACAATTTTAAGAATTAACAAGATGCTCAAAAATAACAATAATAGCCTACTTTCGCGTTACTTAAATACTAGCTTGTAATCTTACAGGTGAAAGTTAAATAGGTTTCATTTGTCATTTCTTTAAAACAAAAATTTCATATAATCTCATGATAAGAGTTTGTAATAAAGATATTGCGTTATTAAAAGTTCGATTAAAAAACACAAAAAATAATTAAAGATTACGTTAAAACTATGTTAAAAGCGTTGTCATTACCTAGAAAAAAGTAGTAAAAGCTAAATATACATTAGAAATAGAGGACCAAATAAATTTAAATAATTACTAATAAAGTACAGGAAGTGTAATAGGATAAAGAAGTAATAAACAATTACGATTCAAAGTAATAAATAAGAAGAAATAAACAAATACTGGGGGAAAATGGCCTGCCGAAGAGTAAAAGTGTAAAAGTGCAAGATGCAAGAGCAAGATAGTCGAAGTAAGTGAGAAGGTATAAGGTCCAGTAGCGGCCATCAAAGCAGAGGTCCCGTGTCACCGCTAGATAAAATAATTAAACACGCTCGAATGCTGTGAGCTAAGGATATTGCAAAAAAAGAAGGAATCCTTTCTAATGGTAGAGGTTTATTGAAAATTATATAGTGGTTTGGTAAAATGGTTTTTGAAATTTTATGTTGATTTTTTTAGTTTTTAATTTTTTCGGCTCGTGAATGGTTAAAACCCTAAGGCTTTTAGGTAAATTAATGTAGAACTCCAGAATTTTTTTCCTGTATTGAGGCATATACCATTAACAAAAGTTGGTATGGGATAAGGTCTAGAGTGAATAGTTATTTTTTTTAAAAAAATTATGAAATTGAAAATTCACAAATAATCTTATTTTTGGGCAATTTTTATACATAAAGCTACATAACTGTTCTTGTTTAACTGTTAGCTCAATATCCATACCAACTGTTATTGAGAAACGATGTGGGAACATTATGTAAAAAAATCCATTAAAAAATTCTTTAAATTGTAGGAGGAGTAGCATTTTGAAAAAACGTTAAAATTTTTAAATTTTAAAAAAAAACTTATGTTTCAAAATTTATTATTTTTACGTTATTGTTTATTGATGTTCTTCTTGTAAAAATATTTATTTGGATGCTAGCTTAAAATGATGTTTTTGGAAACGCGTCCTTAAGTTCAAACAGCGACGCAGCGAACTAATGTCCATCCAACAAGATACTGAAGAACAAAGTAAAATAGATATGTCCTGATGTACACAATTCCGCTATACTATTAACCGTTAAACAAAAACTATCTACTACGACATCCATACACAAGTCTGAGGTAAGAAGGTATCGCTTCGGCGCCTATTTAGCCTCTTTAGGGTTAACACGCCAATACGCCTCGTATTTTAGACCTGTCAAACAGTCACACCTGAGCGGCACCCAACGGAAATTTCGAGCGATGTACGCATACGCGTCGGACTTTGACTCCACAGATTAACGAGCACGTCTTCCTTTTACTCGGACATCGTGATGAGGATTTTTCTACTATTTCCAGCACAATCCATTTAGGATACTGCATATGGATTCAAAACCCCGCACCCTGAGAAGCGAACCTCTACGCTGATGCTTACCACTCGCCACGGACGCCCGAGAATTTGAGAAAGATACCGTTATAGTTCCCCTGTTACTTCTTGTCGTATCGAATAATTTGATTGTGGAAGAGTCCACTTTGAAAACTGGTAAAAACTCAAAGAAGCAAGGGTTGCCATTCCTATGGTGTTTGGCGAGAAGAGGGGATTGTTGGTTTAGTTCGATTAGAAATAATGTATCACACTAAAACTACACATGAGTTGGGCCGTAGTGAGCCTAGTGGTCAGCGTCTCGGTCTATCGGGATCGGAAGGTCCTGCGATCGAGTCCCGGTACCACTGAAGACCTACCGAGTATATGCGGAGTACGTGCTCGTTAAATCTGTTGGGTCCGAAAGTCCTCTAAGTTCCCATACCAAATCAATACCTCTGGGGGTGACAAGCCAATTCTGGGGATCCTCTAGTTGGCCTCTGTCTCTAAAAATTAGATGGATCCACTTGTGTGTGTTGTCTGTTGTGTCTGTCTTACTTGACGAAGGTTTATAAGCGGGTCGCTGACCAAGCATACAAACCTGAATATATATGTCTACCAACCAACCAACCAACCAACACATGAGTTATTGGTGATGGAGGATTATAGCTGATTGCTTAAAGCCGTTAGCGATTAAACGTGCTTTATTTTGCTATCTTGAGTTCATCATCAATCAATTTGCATCTGCAGTATTTAACACATTAAGTCCCTGCTTTAAATTAAAATTTAGCTAGGCAATACTAGTAAACCTGAAACAAGTTCGAACTGCCCTTCAATAAATTTAGTTTAGTTTGAATTATCGTCGCACTAGAGCTACACGAGGGCTATTGGCGACGGGCGTCGTATTTTAGAACGACAGTCAAGTGACGAGCCGACACCTGAGTAGGCACCCAACGCAACCGTTAAGGGCGACATCGTACGCATCGTTGGTACTTTGGAGCGTATTTTAACGTGCACTCCCTCTACACGGGGTATTATTCGTCGGACATTTTGTCTGCACGGGCCGTTTATAGGTCGGCAGTTATTTTGGCAATGGACGGACCCGAACCTGGGACCTTTCGCTTGCTAGGCGAGCTCCTAACCGACTGGGCTCCCCAGCCCCCCCCTTCAATTAAGAAACTGTTTCTAAATTTAAAAGAAATATGTGCCTACAAAAGCAATAAATCGCCAGATATAGAAACTCTAGCTCAAACGAAAATCTTCATTACCTGTTTTCGTTTTACGAGTGATGGTTTGGAATCGTCTAAATAGCAGGTCGTGGGTGCTAAGAAGTGATAGGAGGACTACACCATGAACACATAACATAATAAACAAGAACTTTATCATACTACTGAACCCATCAAACATTAACACAAAAGTATGTAATACTCATAAACTCATAAAACAATAATTCAAATGTATATTTTACTAATGAACCCGTAGCACATATATATAAGATTTATTCACTGTTTAAATATTTGCGGGACCGTTTCTCACTCATAGCCAACAAGTTGTTTAATGTTCACTTTTTAATCAGGCGTTTCCAGCTTAATTCCTACCTTCCTTGAAACAACTATGAAGATTTATCAAGCCCCATTTTGAGATTTACGACATCTGGGGTCACGTTTGGGTACGAGATTAAATTTAATGTTCCAAGTGATTAACAGTTTCGAATTATTTTGTTCTGTTGGTGAAGAGGACCTGAGTTAAAATTAAAATTATAAATCAAATAGGTAATAGTAGTTGTAGATTTGAAGGAATTTTTGGTAATTTTGAACAGAATTATGATATGTTTGAGAATGTTTTGAATAATTGCTATTGTTTGATACTTTATTTGTCATTACATTTATAATTTAAATTAACAAATTACAAGTTTAAATATTTTATTGTAGGAAGGCTGTGTCCTGACTTCGACATCAAATGCAACAAAACTTGGCGACCGCCAAGGGCGCCAAGCGATGCAATAGCTTGGCTGACTCTGCCAAGTCGCCAAGTTTTGTTGTATTTGTTGCATTTGATGTCGTAGTCAGGACACAGCCAAAGATCAAAATAGTGTTAGTGTTCAGTATTTCACATATATTTAGACGCTTAAATATACTCCATTCTACAATTGTTATTCCGAAATTGTTAACAATAGCAGAACCGGTTTACCGTTTTTAACGCTTGTTTTGAGATAAACAATATTTTATAGAATTCCTTATAAAGTGGCTTTCACAAGTATCGATACATCTCAGATATTTGGGTATTTTTGAAAGGATGTACTCTCCACTTTTAATCTTAAGACGTTTCAGTTCAAATAGAACTCCAAACACTTTATCAGTTCAATTAAAACTTTTCTAGTTTTTTCAGTTAAATTTAAAAACCACTTTCTAAACATTCAGATTTTAAATACAATGTTTCTTTGAGTATCTCAAAACTCAAATGTCAGCAAGAATACACACTTTTGAGAAGCAACAATTTTGAAACAATTGCTTCGTTATTATACACTAAACAGTCTTTATAAAAATTACTTTTTAATCCATTGTTCCTCTAAATAATTTTTAGTTCGTTCTTTAAAATAAACATTTATAACGTGAAAATATTAGTTCAATGTTATTTTCCATGTTAAATTAACCAAAGAACAAAGACAAGAGATTAAGTCTATTGTTTTTGCATTAAGTCTGAATAAAAGGACTGCGGATCTAACTTTATATTTAAGTTAATATTTTAACACACACTATTAATTGTATCATCTGGACCGATGTTATAGTTCCAATGTAGTATGTAGTTTCAACTCAATCCAAAATTTCAAAAACATTCAGCATTTTTTTTTTCGAGATTTTTCGCATCAAATTATGCGTTTCCTGAGGAATGACCCATATAAGTGTAAAGTTACGAAACTTTTTTACAGTGTATGAAGTTCGTTATGAAAAATTTAGTTAACTAGATGATATTTTTCCTTCAACTTCTTTTTGTCGTTATTTCATTTTTCATACCTGGGGAAAATGCACAAATAATTAGCCAATACTTTGCTAGATTTTGTACTTTCAAAGATAATACACAAAGTCTATTAATAGGACTGACCATCCCTCTTTGTATTGAAGTTATTTCATTTTATTGTACACTATGCCATTCCCAATCTTTGTCCGTAATTGGAAAAAGAATATCAGCTATGCCACATGTGTAGACTCCATCACCCGGTTAACGACGCAGACGAGACGTGATTCGATTTCGAACCAATCCCTCGTGTGATCGAATGTCATATTTCGAACAAAAGACATCATAGAATTAGAGAGAGTGCGTCTGGAAACAAAAACGGGCTAAAATTATTAATCAAGTCATGTGGGTTTAGTGGTACAAATTAGGGAGACAATTTTCCAACAATTTTCAAGACCAGTGAAATTTGTGGAATTTTAAATGCTGTTTCTTTTTCTTCGTCCCAATTGCTACAAGGGTTGTTTTTTTTCAACCCTCCGATGGGCTGTTAAAAAAAGACGGGTCAATATACAAAAAATATTTTATTACCAAAAATTTAATGTACAATACAGCATATTACTCTACATAATCACCTTGACGATTAAAGCAGTTTTCATATGTGTGAACAAGTTTTACAATACCTTCTTATTAAAATGCAGCCTCCAAGTGAGAATTGCGAGCTTTTATTCGTTTCTCATAGGCAGAAGGAAACAGTGCAATGGAAATTCATCGAAGAATGAGTCGAGTGTATGGAGACGAATTTATGAGTGATGGCATTGTTCGTGAATGGTGTCGAAAATTTTAAGCTGGCTGGACTGATGTTCATGACGAAGGAGGTCAAAGAAGCGAGTCTGCCGCTACAGACGACATTCTTCAGCGAGTTGACCAAGCGGTTAGGGAAACTCGAAGGTTCACAATAAGTGAAGCAGTGGCTTGGAGGGCAGAAAAACTTGACGTGAACTCAAAGAAACCGTCACAACTCCCTTCCAATCATTGGCGACTACATTTTACGAAAAGGGTATTTCAAAGCTTGTTAACAGATATGACAAATATTTCTAATCGTCAAAGTGATTATGTAGAGAAATAATAAGCTGTATTGCACATTATTTGGTAATAAAATCTCTCTGTATATTGACCCGCCTTTTCTTTACAGAATATCGAAGGTTGAAGAAAACAACCCTCGTACATCCTGATTGAGATTCGGCCTACTCAACTAATAAGGCTAGAAACTCTTTATGACATTACGCTTTCCTTCCAGTTCGGGTAGTCGGTTGTTCCGAAAGAAAGCTTTTTAGAACTTGAAAAGTATAGTCATACGTTCGCAAATACGTTTTATACACTGTTAAAATTTAGGCACTTTGTTTCACAAAAAATATAGTTCCTAGTAGCTGCAACGGCTGTGTGGTGAAACGTTAAACCATATTTTTGGTATTCGGTTGAACCATTTCTCAGGTTTTTGTTTCCAAATCCAGAAAAATGGTTCAACCAAACACCGAAAAAAAGGTGAAACATTTCACCACACAGCCGTTGCAGCTACTAGGAACCAATATCAGGGTGAAAGGAACCAATATCATGGTGAAATGAACCAATATCATGGTGAAACCAATCACAAAATTTTTAACAGTGTACATTTTCTTCGGAAAAGCCGACTATCCTAATCGGACGGCTAGCATATTCTTTCTATTAGCTTAAAGTCGAGTAGGCCATGATTTAGCTCAAGGCCTCCCCAAAATTATGACTCTCTATGTTTCTTTATAAATGATGTCGGGACTTCACAGAAAAAGAAGAAAGCAGAAAAAGAATAGACTGTCTGACTCATTCATATATTTTCCCCATTGACACGAGGCGTCTTGCGACTGACGCAGACCGTCGCTACTCACAAAGTTAGAACTCTTAATACTCTTTCAGTTCCATTACAAATCTCAAAACTTGTATCAGTTAAATTAGAACTCTCAACACTTTTTTAGTTAAAATATAACCCTCAACATTTAAAAGTTCAATGAGAAATGTCAGCACTCTTTCAGTTCAAATCGAACTCTCAAAACTTTATCAGTTCAACTAAAACTCACAACACTCTTTCAGTTCAAATACAACTCAAAATTTTTATAGGTTCAATTAAAACTTACACTTCAAACACTCGTTTAGTTCAATTAGATTTCGAAACCTTTATCTGTTTAATAAGATCCTTCTTATTCAAACTCTTTTTCAATTCAAAAAATTTTCATTCAACACTCACTGTTTCAGTGTAAATAGTACTTCCAACGCAATTTCAGTTCAAAAAGAACGTTTAAAACGATTTTTAGTTTAAAAATCGGATTTTAGAAATGAAGATTCTAAATCTTAAGATTTGGATTTTGTAAACTTATTTTAGCTATGGTTAATATTAGCTAATATCTTGAAAATTTGAAACCTTAAATGACAACAAGAATACAAAATTTTGGGAACAATATTTTTTTAACAATGGTTTTATTGTACACTAAAGACGCTTAACAATTTCTTTTTAATACATTGCTTCGCTAAATAACCGCCTTTGTTGTACCTCTAAAATAAATATTTAGTACGTGAAAAGATTATTTCATTGTTATGTTGCATGTAAAAATAAAAAAGAACAAATAATTTAGTTTTTGACAAAAACAGCTACTTAGAATTTTTTTTAAATGGTTACGAAAACGTTCTATATTTAAAACAAAGTACAATAAAGAAGGCGTTATTTTAAAATAAGCTAACTTTTAATTCACACAGAATTGATTTCTAACTTTGATTTCCTTCCGACATTTATTCGACGACATTTATCATAAAAAAATGCTAAATTTCAGTGCAAAAAATATAAAATATAATAAGATATTTATAAAAAAAAATATAAATATCAATAACATATTTTAACTGCGCAAAATATTTTAACTGCGTCATGTTTTACAAGTAATTCTTAACGCATGATCAATCAATTTCCACGTTGTTCTTTTATGTTATTTGTCAGCGATTCTTCTTTGTCCGTGTTGGATTTTCTTTGGAGCCAAAATCTTCCCGTGATATCTGTTTTTTTTCTGTAAACATCTGTTTTGTAGTCTTTTTACTTTGTGTTTTGGTAATGTTCTATGTTTCTGTTTCATTCAAAAATACACTCTTCACCAAAGACTTAAACAGAAAAATATTTAATTAATGAACCCAAAGTTTTAAATTTAGAATCTGCAGTGCAGGGGTTAGGGATAGGTACATATATATTCCGGCTATGTTCTTGATCAAAGACCCGCTTATATAAACCTTCGTCAAGTTGGTTGGTTGGTTGGTAGACATATATATTCAGGTTTGTGTGCTGGTCAGTTCGTCAAGTAAGACAGACACCGAAGAATTTTACAGTCACAGAGAAAAGAAAGTACACCCAGAGCGAAGCGGGAATCGAACCCGCACCGTTACAGAGAGCAGACTGCTAGCGTAATGGTCCAAACCACTCGGCCATCCGGGCCCCCACTGCAGTGTAAAAAAGTGTACATTACAAAAACTGTGCCGTAGCAATGTAAAAAAGTTTACACTTCGACCAATAGCCTATCCCACACTGGTTCTCAGTCACTAATAGTTGAAAGTATTAGCATTCCTCCTATATTCTCATCCAAAGATTCATCGTGGTTCCCTTACCCAACCAGTATTTCTATTATTGGACGATCGGGCTGGGAGCCCAGTCGGTTAGGCATTCGCCTTGCATGCGGAAGGTCCCAGGTTCGGGTCCGGGCAAATCGCCAAAATAACTGCCGATCTATAAACGGTCCGTGCAGCCAAAAATGCCGACGAATAATACTCCGTGTAGAGGAGTGCACGTTAAATATGCTCCAAAGTCCCAACGCTGCGTACGATGTCGCCTTAACTGTTGCGTTGGGTGCCTACTCAGGTGTCGGCTCGTCACTAGACTGTTGTTCTAAATTATGACGTCGTCGCCAATAGCTCTCGTGTAGCTCTAGTACGACACACACGATAATTCAAACCTACCTACCTATTATTGGTCGATCTTTTTACTTTATTGGTGTTGTTGTTCCTAACCACTAAAACACCGAATGAGTGAATCAGGAGAATATGACAACGCCAAATGAATGCCAAAAAGGTATCCAATCATCAAACTTTTATAAATGCATCGTAAAAAAAGGCAAAAGGGCTATTAAATGCTATGTAACAGTCGCTGTTAATGTAATATTCAAATGTTATTCATAATAGATACGTTTATAAATAATGAATGCGTGTGATTTGTGCCAGTGTTAGAATTTAGAAACCATTACACTAACTACGGAAATATGGATGGAGATTTCTAAATGTGTGTTACACTGATTTGCAAATAACTTAAGTCTTGTATTATTATTTAATTAAGTTTTAATAATATTGATTTCTAGAGATATATGGAGCATGTTTCATATATACATATTTCGATACATATTCGTTCATACATATTTTTTTTTCAATTTTACAGCTTGTATTTTATTCAATTTTTTAATGTTTGTATTTTATTCTAATTCAATGTTTTTTGTCTATATTTTATTCGATTTTAGTGTCTTGCCTCTGCTTTGTAATTGGAAATTTTCTTTTCTGTATAGCAGTCTAATTAATAAATAAATAAATGTAAAAAGTTTATAAATTACAAAGGTTAGGCATAATTACAATTAATAAAATACTACACTAATTTAAATCTGTTTTTTGTGCGAATATTTCTGTTCATTAAAATTAAAAGTTGAAATAAGAAAAATTATCTGATAAAAAATCAACCACAATATACAAGAAAGAAAAACTCATATTTAAAAAGTTCAACGGGGAAGGGGATTAAAAGATTTTGATTGGAAAATAAATGAAATCATATTTTAATTTTTTTAATGGCAAAATTCAATATAATTTATATGTTATATCTAAGTAAAAATTCAATGAAATTTTGCATTCAGCCTATTCAGTGTAATTGTTCTAAAAACACCGTTTTTAAATGACAAACGCAAAAACTATCTTTCACAGATACGTACAGCTGGGGAAAAAAACGATTCATCCTTTGTTTTTCAGGTGCTATTGGTCAAGGAATTTTGTGAAAGGTGTCATTTTTCAGGAAATAGCGTAAGGAATTAAGTACTGGCAACAAAAATTGTATAAGGGGTCATCTACATATTAAAATGAGTACCAACTTTTAAAATTCCAATAGCAACACCCAATTGTTTTTACATAAAAATGTTCAGCACCTTCAAAATACCCCAGATATAAAAAAGAATTATTTATTTTTCAATAGCAGCCGAAAAACGAAGGGTGAATCGTTTTTTTCCCCCAGCTGTACCTGGAACTTTGATTTATTGGCTTTGTTCTTAAATAAATTTTTAATCATAGAGTATTATCGTTTCTCCGATTTTAAAAAGATTAGTATCGTGAGGAAAATTCATTTATTCTGAAAATACTTCAATTTAGATTATGATCAGAACTCACGCACAGAGTTTTTCAAATTAAATTAACGATTTTCAAGTAAGTATAAATTGCAGTCTTCTGAATTGGATATGATTCAAATGTTTCTTATCATATAAAGATAATTCAAACTGAAGTCATTACAACTTGCGGGGTTCATGATTTTTTTTTCAGAAAAAAATACATTCACTACTAGGTTTTGAAGCGAAACGTTATTTCTTATGATGAATCTTTCATTTTCCAATGCTAAGAATAACATTAGATAAACAAGTTTATAAGTAACTCTTTACCAAAAATTCATTAAGTATAATAATAAATTTTTTAAAAATAAAAGATGAAAATATTAAGCTGACATTTTTGAAAAATTACGCTAAATTGTTCGATAACGTTATCTATTAACGTAATGTCATGTTGATAGATAATTCTCTGTAAGTTCAAAATTCTCCTCCATTATTTTTGAAGTCACTCTATCAGAAAAACTAGCTATAATACACTTTATAATTTTGCAATTATTTCTCGTATTCCTTAGAAATATATTAAAAGTTTAAACTGAGGAAATAAGTCCTTTAATTTTGTGCTTGCATTCGCATTCCTATCTTCTACAACATAAAGATAAACTATTTTTAATAAACTTTGTAATTCATTTCAATTTATCAAACGGAAAATCTATCTGGTTTCACCTTTTTAGAACTAACCGTGGTAGTATATTTTATTATTGACATTTTGACTTCTGAAACAACAAAATTTCGAAAAAATGTAAAATTACGTAGAGGAGATTGGGGGCTAATGGGATAAGGGCCTAATGGGATAAGTGGCCTAAGGGGGGGGGATATACTTTTTTACAAATATTTCAAAACTACAGAATTGTGACAGTTAGACTTCACACTTTAACAACCACCAGTTGTGGCCATTACAACTTGTGGTTCATTTTCATTTCGAGAAAAAAATACGTTCAATGCTAGGTTTTGACCCAAAACGTTATTTTTTTTGTATTGAATCTTTCAATTTCTAAGACTAAGAATGACATTAGATAAACAAGTTTATAAGTAGCTCTTTATAAAATATCATTCAGTATCATTATCTAGTTATTGAAAGTAAAAGTTAAAAATATTAAGCTGACATTTTAGAAAAATTAAGCTAAATTGTTCGACAACGTTATCGATTAAGGTAATCTCAAGTTGATATATAATTATCTGTAGTTTTAAAATTTTCTTTTATTAAAAGTCACACCAGCAGAGAAACTCGTTGTAATACACTTTATTTTACAAATAGTTTTTGTATAACTAAGAAATTTCAATAAGGAAATAAGTCCTTTAATTTGGTACTTTTAGTCGCATTCTTTAGATCAGATTTACTGTACGGTCCCCCTTGCGCGATTTTTTCGGATTTGGCGATAAAAAAATTTCTGGCAACCTGTCTGACTTCAACTGAAGATTCGAATTCCGGCAACCCTATCGGACCGTCGGTTGAGTTTTCTTAAGAAATATTCCCATACGATTTTTCTTTGAATCGTGGTTTTTAAAAAAAAAGTTGCCAAAATACAAACTTTTGGCGTGATTTTGGAAAGTTCGCCAAGGGGGACCGTACAGTAAATCTCTACCCATTCTTTTATTCTACAACAGATCGATAAAATTATTTGTAATAAACACTATAAATGTCATCGATCAAGTTATAAAACGGAAAATCTCTTTGTGTTTCAACTTTTTAGATTTTAACTGAAGAGTTTTTTTTTTAAATTATTTACCTTTCTATTTATGAAAGTAAACAAGTAGGTTTGTAACAGAATCTGTCACTTAACCCGCTTCCACACAACAGTTGTGTTTAACAGGTAAAAAGGCACCAAACACAGCATTAATTCTATAATAAATATTTACAAGTTAAATTTGGCTGGTTTCATTTATTTTCTTTCGAAAATTCAATAATTATTACTTATCGTTTGCAAAAATATAAATTCCTCGCTTTTCTTTTAAATAGAAGGAGAATATTTCATATCAACATACAAAGAATCTCGTAGTGAAATATATTTGACGTCATACTAAACTGATCGATGTCGCAAAAATAAATTTATTTTAATTTATTGTCTAAGTTTCTCGAGCGATTGTTACGAATGGCAATGGTAATTTAATTCTAATAAAAATGGCTTCCTATGCTTTTTAAATGAGCATTAAATTTTGTAGTTTTTTAAAATAATTGAAGTACTTCGAATTCGAATTCTTTTCTGAAATGTTCAATGTATTCTAATTTCGATGCGCTGAATTTTTTGACGAACATA
The DNA here is from genome assembly GCA_019343175.1 of Oedothorax gibbosus. Lineage (NCBI taxonomy): Eukaryota > Metazoa > Arthropoda > Arachnida > Araneae > Linyphiidae > Oedothorax > Oedothorax gibbosus. The sequence continues at coordinate 326,739 of JAFNEN010000350.1, read as the reverse complement.
CTTGTCCGTAGTATTTGTAGTTTGGGCTATGAAAGTGTGTGACGGACAGACAGACAGACGGACTGAACGATTATAATACCTTCCACTTTTTACGTTATAAACGTAGTGTGGAAGCTAAAATAAGAAGATTAAATCAGTTTTGGTAACCAATCTATTGTGTTGAATCATGAATAAAACATAATAGGCTTGCAAGTATCTTTTGGTTTTAATAATAAAACATAACAATTTCACAATTAATAGTAGTTTTATATTAAATTTGTGTCTATTATTTGTGTCTACCCATATGCTATAGTATAAGTAATACTTTCCAAATCTTTTAGAAATATGCATAATTATGTTCTTTAAACTTCAATAAACTCTTCAGTTCGCTGTTGGATATTTGCAATGCATTGCAAAATATTTGCAATGCATTGTGATATGCAGGAAGTGTTTCAGGTTTTAATAATAAAACAAGTAGGTTTGTAACAGAATCTGTCACTTAACTCGCTTCCACATATTTGTGTTTAACAGGAAAAAACGCGCCAAACACAACATTAATTCTATATTTAACATTTACAAGCTAAATTTGGCTAGTTTCATTTATTTTATTTCGAAAATTCAATAATTATTACTTATCGTTTGCAAAAATCAATTTATATTTTAAAGAATAAATATGTCATATTCCTCGCTTTTAAATAGAATGAAAACATTTCATATCAACATACAAGGATTCCGTAGTGAAATATATTTGACGTCATTTCAAACTGATCGATGTCGCAAAAATAAATTTATTTTAATTTATTGTCTAAAAGAATTAAAGTTTCTCGAGCGATTGTTGCGAATGGCAAATGTGATTTAATTCTAATAAAAACAGGGCCTTTAGCTATTTGTAATTCAAAGTTTTAAACGCCAAAATTAACTATTTTCATTAATCTTCTTTCTCAGATTTAATAATTAGACTTTATCGTTTGCTAAATTTGTTTAAAGTTCGAAGAATAATTATGTAATCTTTTTAATAAATATTTTTGTCGCCACAATTTCCCATTTACATTTCATTCGAAAATTCACTTATTTATAGTTTGTTAAATTAATTTACAGTTCAAAAAATATATAATTTGTACAATTGATGCTTTAAAAATAAAAGCGAAACTTAGCATATTTTTTTATGCCAAGTTAGAATTCTCTATGCATCTTTCTTCATACATATATATAGAACCATTAAAAGAACTCTATTGTGATAATACAACAATCCAAACCGAATTATATCACATAAATAAATATTTTTTCAAGTGTGTTTATTTTTATTTTAACAAAAGTTTCTCGTACGTTTAACGAAATGGCAACAGTGAAAATATTGAATAAAAATGGAATTTGCATGTTATTTCAATGTAGATTAAATTTTTAGTTATTTAAATTTTAAATAAGCTTCTAGTTTAAATTTTTTATTGAAATTTGGCATGTAGCCAAATCTGATTTTTTGCTTCAAAATGACGTATCCCACTTGTCTGTGGGACTTGTGGATGACAACAGTGAAAATATGAATAAAAATAGAATTTGCATGTTATTTCAATGTAGATAAAAAAAAAATTAGTAATTTAAATTTTAAATAAACTTCTAATTTAAATTTTTTAATGAAATTTGGAATGTAGCCTAATCTGATTTTTTGCTTTAAAATGACGTATCCCACTTGTCTGTGGGACTTGTGGTTCTTTCTGTGAAAGTGGGTGACAGACAGACAGACAGACGGACGGACAGACGGACTGAACGATTATAAAACCTTCCACTTTTTACGTTATAAACGTAGTGTGGAAGCTAAAAACCGTATGTCTGTAAAATATCGGAAATATTCCGGATAATCCAATCATACCTTTGATTTTACTTTAACTTTTAAATTATATGCAACAATTTATACTATAAAAGTGATAACCATTTTTAGCCTTTAGCTAAGGAAAATGGTATTTTTGTAAAAAATTATTAAACACTTTATTATGCAAATAAAATACCAAATTCAAACAAATATTTTGTAAATTAAACATTTATTTTAAGTTTTCATAATTTATTCATTACCGTGCAACTTCTGTTATAAAATTAAGTATAAAATAATAATAATTCGGGAAAAAATCGAAACAACTATAACACATATAATATTGTAGTATGCTACGTTAACCCTCTGTGAGATACAAACGTATAAGGGGCTGGGGAGCCCAGTTGGTTAAGACGTTAGTCTTGCATGCGGAAGGTCCAAGGTTCGGGTCCAAGCATCTCAGAAATAACTGACCGTGCAGCCAAAATTGTCCAACGAATAATACCCCCTATAGAGGGAGTGCACGTTAAATATGATACAAAGTCCCAACGCTGAGTACGATGTCGCCCTTAACCATTGCGTTGGGTGCCTACTCGGGTGCCGGCTCTTCACTCACTGTAGTTTTAAAATATGAAGCCCGTCGCCAATAGCCCTCGTGTACCTCTAGTGTCACAATAATTCAAACTAACCTAACAGACGTATAAACCCAGAAACATACATAATTTTTAAAAATGTATTAATTTAATACTTTTATTGCACTTAATTAAAGCACGAAACAGCCATTTATAACCACTTATCATTGAAATATAACCTTTACGAAATTTAATTTTCAGTAAAGCATTTTAACTTAATTCTCATGTACTAAAAACTAGTTTACGCTTCAGTTAATTTGCTTATATCCCAGTTAGATTAAACATCTTACGTTGAAATGAAATTGTTTACTCAAAGATTCAATAATTAATATTGTTTACTCAAAGATGTAATAATTAATATTGTTTACTGAAAGATTTAATAATTAATATTGTTTACTCAAAGATTTAATAATTAATATTGTTTACTCAAAGATTTAATAATTAATATTGTTTACTCAAAGATTTAATAATTAATATTGTTTACTCAAAGATTTAATAATTAATAATGTTTACTCAAAGATTTAATAATTAATATTGTTTACTCAAAGATTTAATAATTAATTTAATTTGTTATTTTAGAACTACTACTCTGAAAGAGACCCTAATTACATGACAAGAAAAGAGGCTATGCAAACACACATCGACAATACTACGAATAAACCGACCAAACACAATTACAAGAATAAGGAAATTTAATACTCTTAATGTTTACATAATTTATCAAGAAACATATTCCTGTGGGACACAATGATTCTTACAATGATTTTATTCTTGATAAATTAGTGCTTGCTAATTTAACAAATTTAATCAATGTTTTTTTTAGTTTTGTAAGCAAATACATTGCATGAATTTTTTAATTTCTTTTAAGACTATTACTACTACTACTCTTACATATATATTCCGGCTTATGTGCTTGTTCAGAGACCCGCTTATGAAGCCTTCGTCAAGGATAAGACAGACACAGAAAGATTTTTTACTGTCGCAGAGAAAGGAATATTCATTCACCCAGGGCGAAGGCGGGAATCCAACCCGCACCCGTTACAGCGCTCTTTTATGACATATTTATGAATATAAAATCTTCCAGTGAGATATCAGCGGCTCACGATCAGATACTGCCTGCAAGATGAATTTTTAAAAATGCTGCACACAGGACCATTAAAAGCACTAAAAAAGTTTAAAACTCAATTTATTAACGTTTTATCAAGGTTAGGGTTAGTTTGAATTCATTGCACTGGAGCTGCACGAGGGCTTTGTTTGTCATAATTTAGAACCGCTGTCAAGTGACGAGCCAACATTGAAGAAGGCACCTAACGCAACTTTTATACTCGCCGCCAACCAAATTAGAACAAGTTAGGGATGGCTGTTTTTCAAAAAAAGGTTTTTTACAACGCCGCCGGTAAAACCGACCCCGTCTTTCCAAACCTTAAAAACCGGTTTGAAACCGGTTTTTCAATGGCAAAATAAACGTTTTTCCATTTTTTTTTCGTTTCTTATAAATTAATTGAAAAAATCAATTAATTTGTAAACTTTCCTTTCGAATTTTAAAAAAATACAATTTATACAGTCAATTTTAAATGTTTAAAGTGTTTTGTTGAAAACTAAGTTCTAGGTTTTCTTCCTAATTCTTACTTTATTATTAAAATTTTATGTTCCTTTTTTATTCCGGTTTTTCTAATCGTTTTGAGTATTTTTATTAAGCTTTGCATTATTCCATATCTATTTCCTTTTCCTTTTTTAAAATATTTAATTCCTCCCATTTGCTATCTATGCCGTTAACATAGTGCAAAACTAACATTTTTTGAAAAAAAATTATATAATTTAAAAAAAACGCTGATGGCGGTTTTTGAGAAGAAACCGACTTCCGGTTTTTAGATGGTTTTCCCCGCAGAAAACTGGTTTCCGGTTTAGACCGGACTAAAAAACCGGTTTTTCAGTCAAAACCGAGCGCAAAAAACCGGTTTCGGTTTTCCATCTCTAAAGTGTCACAAATAAGGGTGGAGGGAACTATAGGAGCGACATCGAACACAATTTAGGAACATTGAAGCATAATTAAAGTGCACCTCTACACGGACTATTATTGTTTAGACATTTCAGTTGCACAGATCGTATATAAGTCAGCAGTTATATCAAGGCCATTTTTTATATCCAAGCGTAATTCAATATTATCTTGCACTAATGCATACGAAAGAGTTAATTTAATTTAGTTTCTATTTAGTTCCCTCTAGGCCAATAGTGATTTACTATGAGTTCTCCAATATAATGAACTTAGTGAACAAGGTTTGCTATGTATCCAAGGTTCTCATGGCAGCGTTAGTAGAGCGAATATCAAATAAATCGCAAGCCCAAAAAATACAAAAAGCAAAAACATGAATGCAACTGCGAAATTCATGCATCCGAGCTAGTCATGCATCTGGGTGAATTCAGTACATATCCTAACCCCCGGAGCACTTTTTCCATCTAGGCCAACGTGGAATTTCAACAATGTATCCAAGTCATGAATATGAATTTTAACAAATAATAATTAGGGAACATTAGTTAAGAAATTTAAAATATATCATAGCAAAGAATGTTAGCTTCTAACATATAAAAAGAACCTCCAAAACTTCTTATATGTCCTATAATTAATGCGGAAAACAGAGTTAACGTAATTTAGTGTCAATTTAGTTCCCTCTTGACGAATAGTGATTCACCGTGCTTTCCAAAAGCTAATTACTTTAGTTAAAGCAGGTTGTTATTTAGCTCTGTCCTCACTACGACATCAAACGCCACAAAGGCAACAAATGCAACAAAATTTGGCGACCGCCAGGGCGCCAAGCGGTGCAATAGCATGGGGGCTGACTCTGCCAAGTTGCCAAGTTTTGTTGCATTTGTTGCCTTTATGGCATTTGTGGCGTAGTCAGGACATAGCCTTTAGTCAAGATTGTCATGACAACTTTAGTGTAGCGAATATCTAGCGACTCAAATTTATTCTAAACCCAGAAAATACAGTAAGCAAAAACACAAATACAACTGCGGAATTCATGCCCCCCCCCCCCCCCCGAGTTAGTCAACAACATATCCAAGTCATAGATACCATCTTTAACAAAGAATAATTAGGGAAAATTAGTTTTAAAAAATTTAATATTTTATGTCAGAGAACTTTTGCTTCTAAGAATAAAAAAGGCCTCGGTAACTTCTGATATGTTCTATAATTCAATATTATCTTGCACTAATGCGTAAAACGAAGTTAATGGAAGTTAGAGTCGATTTATTTCCCTCTTGACGAATAGTGATTAACCGTGAGTACCAAAAGCCAATTACTTTAGTTAAAGCGGGTTGCTGTTTAGTCAAGGTTGTCATGACAACGATTGTGTAAACAATATCTAGCGTCTTAAATATATTTTAAGGCCCGTCCGTGGCCGAGTGGGGGGGTTCTCAGGAGTGCGGGGGTTCGAATCCCACCTACTGCCAGTCATCCTATAAATCGGATCCGTGCTGGAAATAGTAGAAAAATCCTCATCACGGATGGGCCGCAGTACACAGGGACAGACGTGCTCGTTAAATCTGTGGAGTCCAAAGTCCCGACGGCGTTAGCGTACGATGTCGCTCGAAGTTCCGTTGGGTGCCCAGGTGTCGACCTCGGCACTTGACCAGGGTTCTAAATTACAAGGCGTTATTGGCTGTGTTAAAGCTCCTGAAAGAGGCTAGAAATAGGCAGCCGGAAACGATTATTATCTTACCTATATATTTTAAGCCTAGAAAATACAGTAAGCGGGCCGTAGTGAGCCTAGTGTCAGCGTCTCGGTCTCGGGATCGGAAGGTCCTGCGATCGAGTCTCGGTACCACTGAGACCTACCGAGTATTGCGGAGTACGTGCTCGTTAAACTGTTGGGTCCGAAGTCCTCTAAGTTCCCATACCAATCAATACCTCTGGGGTGACAAGCCAATTCTGGGGATCCTCTAGTTGGCCTCTGTCTCTAAAAATTAGATGGATCCACTTATGTGTGTGTGTTGTGTGTTGTGTCTGTCTTACTTGACGAAGTTTATAAGCGGGTCGCTGACCAAGCACACAAACCTGAATATACATGTCTACCAACCAACTACAGTAGCAAAAACACGAATGCAACTGCGAAATTCCTGCATCCGAGTTAGTCATGCATATGGGGATATTCAGTCTACATCCTAACGCCCGGGCACTTTTTCCATATCGCCGACTCGGAATTCCAACAATATATCTAAGTCATGGATATGAAATTTAACAAAGAATATCTAAGGACCATTATTTGAATAATTTATCGCAAGAATGTTAGCGTCTAAAAAATAAAAAGGGACTCCACAACTTCTAATATGCCCTAAATACTTAAAAAAGAGTTCATGTAATTTAGTGTCGATTTAGTTCCCTCTAGACGAATAGTGTATTCCTAAAGCTATTTACTTTAGTCACAGCGCGTTGCTGTTGAGTCAAGGTTGTTATATGACAACTTTAGTGGAGCGAATATCCAGAGACTCAACTTATATTCCAAACCCAGAAAATACAGTAAGCAAAAACACGAATGCAACTGCGAAATTCATGCACCCGAGTTAGTCATGCATCTGGGTGAATTCAGTGCGTATCCTAACGCCCGGGGCACTTTTTCCATATCCGCCAACGCGGAATTTCAACATCATATCCAAGTCATGGATATGAATTTTTAAAGCGGGTGGAAGGCCCCGCACATCCAATTTTAAAGAGAAGGCACGGGGGAGAGTTAAAGAATAGAGAAGACACCGAAAGGGAATGCTTTGAATACAAAATACAGGTCAGGGACTATTGCAGGAGTAAGGATATAGAAAGTGAGTTAACTGTTAAACATGAATTTATCAGTTAAAATAACTAAAAATTCGAGTTTTAAGTTGCATCGTTGGATATAATTATTAGTAGATCAAGTGCAAATACTTAGTGTGCAATAAATAAATTCGTACATTTTGAAAAACAAAATTCAATGAAAATAAGATACTTTAAAAACAACTTTTCGGAAATTATATATTTTTCGATACGCCATTTTTCCTCGTATGGTTTGATATATTTGAGTGATGTGTGAAGTCACGTCATATTTGAGATGAAGAACACATGTCAAGTCTGGAATATTTGAGTTTTGATTATATGAAGTAAGAATACCGTTTTGTATGTACAGTCCTGCACAAAAGTTTAGACACTACCTAAATATGGTGCTTTACAAATTAGTATTAAAAGAGCAGAATTAATCTTTATTACACTTAAACATATGCACACATGTATTCAAAAATCTAATTTTGAAAATGAAAAAAAAAACAAATATGTGGCGAATTAGCTGCAAACATAGAACAAATGACGAAAATCCGTTGCACATAAATTTAGGCACATATCGATTTTTTTTTTAATTTTTGAAATTAAGTGAAAAGTTTTAATAGTCAATAAAGCTTCCTCGTTGTTTCATCAATTCAAAAACACGTTTTTTCATTGAAAACACAAGCTTTTGCGGGGGTTCAGGCTTTATACCATACCCCGCTGCTTCAATGGCTTCTTTAAGTTCAGAAACTGTGGTATACTGCTTTCCGTTGGCATATACTACTTTTGTAAGAATCCCCCATAAATTTTATATCGGATTACAGTCAGGACTATATGCAGGCCAATCGAGAACCGTGATTTTTTTTTTGGATCGAAACCAATCTTTCGTCGAGCTGGATGTGTGGATAGAGGCGTTGTCTTGTTGAAACTTCCAGTTGGCCCCACATAAAAACTTCCCAAATGGTAACAAATTACTCTCGAGGGTTTCCTGGTATTTCTCAGAGTTTTGCTTCCCCTTTGTAAACGCTAGGGAAGTCTGGCCGTTGAAAGAAAATCCCCCCCAAACCATCACTGAACCTCCTCCTTGACGTCGGCTAAACTGAGTCCCAGCACCTTTACGAAGATCATGCCAGTAGTAAGAAAACCCTTCTGGGCCATCCAAGTTCCATTTTTTTTTCATCACTAAAGATTACCTCTAACCATTCGTCACTATATGACATATACTGCTGGGCCCAATTTAGTCTGGCTTCTTTGTGATGAGACTGCAACCGTGGCTTACGTTTAAGTTTAGATTTTTTTAAAAATCCACATTCCACAATTCTTCTACGTATAGTTTCTCTTGAAACCTTGGTGGCAATTTCATTTTTAATCTGATTTGCAGAGCAATATCTGTTTGAAGCAAGTTTCCTAATTTGCCTATCATCTCGTTTGCTGGTCGCTCTGGGCCTTCCAGACCGTGATTTTGCCTGGTTAACATCACCACGTGCTAAAACGCTATAAATACCTCTTTTGGATCGATTTAATTCTATTGAAATATCAGAAACGGATTTACCTCGGCTTTTTAATTTCCAAATTCTTATGATCTCCGCAAACGAAAATTGCTTTAACTTCGGCATCATTATCAGCAGTGAAAACTATTCCAAACCTTTTATAGCAGCTTTGAGGCACTCCCCTTTGATAACGCAGTCACTTCCGCTCAAGAATTTACATAAACATTACTTTTGTGTCTATACTTTTGAGGCATGGCAACTTCGCAAAATTTCGACTTGTTGATGTTAGGCAATTTTATTTATTTTTTGTTCTGGATTTTTTGTTACTCTTTTTTCTTACGAGTTTAACAATATAAACTTAAAAGAATTTAGTGGAATTAATGAATACTATCGATATTTTCAGGAATTGCTTCTGTGCCTAAACTTTTGTGCAGGACTGTAGTACCCTTCATCGCTATGTGGTGCCTCGTTATATTCCACGTGTAGATTAATCGCGGCTTTTCGAAACATTCTTTTCCAATTTCAATTTGAAATATTTTTTTTTGTAATTTTAGAATAATTCTAAAATAAATTCTAAAATTACAAAAAAAAATATCGTAAAAATACTAGCTGCATTTTGGAATCTTTTTAGTGACTTGAAATGCTTCTCTAGTATTTTTTTTTTTTTTTTTTGGTAATTTTAGAATTAAATGGTATTTTTCCAATGATGCCGTAGCATTTTTCTCCTTAAAGTGGTGACAAAACTGGCCATTTTGCCCCCTTATTTTGGTCTCCATGCGCGTCCCGTCGTTAGCATTGGGGGTCACGTGATATGTCGACCTAATACTTTAACTATGACATATATGGTTCCAATCGGGTCACTTTATCAATTTAAAGAAAGAATAGGTTAAGAAAGTGCATTAAAAAGAATTTTTTGAAAACAGTTCCTGAGAAAATAGTTTGCGTGACTATAAATAGGCTAAACTACCCTGATTGATCACTGAGACTTTAAAGACTTGATTTTGTATTGGAGATATTTAGAGCAGCAAAAAATTAGATCTGGTTTAAGAGCAGAGATATTTCGAAGAAGTTCAAGCAATAAAAAAGAAAATTTGCGCACTTATTCATATTCCTTTTTTTTATTATTTTGTATTTATATCCATACCAATGACTATATTTATTCTAAATTAGCAAACAAATACCCGTTCTTCGCCCGGACTAAAAAAAAATTATAATCGATCCCAAGTATATGTAATATTTAATCCATTCTAGGATAATAAACTTATGTTATTTCATTATGAATTATAAAATCCTGTTACTTATATTGCCTTTAATGCAAAATACGCTATAAAATGCAAGCATAAAAATCATCGTAATTTCTCTCATAAACATATAAAACCTTTTAGCTCATTTGGCGCGTTTTTGGTAAGAATTTGGCGAGAAAAGAGATATAGCTACAAACACACTTATTATACAGCTCTAGCAGAATGACCTTCGAACAACAAACCAGCTTATAAATTAAAAAAAAACATTTTGCTCATTTGGCGCATTTAGGTAAGAATTTGGCGAGTTCGGCAACGTATTTGGCGAAAAAATGAAAACATAAAACCCAAATATGTAACTCTAGTACGACGGCATTGAACAACCATCATAGTTATAATTCACGGAAATAGCTCAAATATGCATATTTGCTTTCAACAGAACCATCAATGAAGAAATCATCACCTAAACCCACAATAAAATCTTTGAATGGAGACTGAAAGGAAATACGTCACTTGAAACCTGTCAATTATTTTTCAAATAATGAATTTAGTTTCTGGATGTAATAGCAACAGAATAAAATAAACATTTTCAATTTTAATTATTTTCGTAAAAGTTTTATTTAATTTTTTGAGTAGATGGCATCAGGAAAGTAAAAAAAATATCGGATTTTAGCCAAAGTGGTGTAGTTTTTCAGAAAATTCTAATTTTCTCTAAAAATAGAACATTTTGAAACCTGAAAGTTCAAAAACCATAATCTAAGTATGAATTACATATTTGTGCCTAGTTGCGAGTAAAACAGATGTCTAGTTTAAGAGTCTATAAAGAACATACACACAAACAAAACTTCATTTTTATTATTATAGATAGGAAATTACTGCTTATTTTTAGTTTTCATTTGATTAGAATTTCCTAATTCCTCTGAGGGAGATTAGAGAGGGCTATTATTATGAGGACTATTTGGTTTAAAGTGTAACTTTGTGTTCACTGCATGAGAGTGAAATTTTAAATTTTAACTAATTATTTCTTTCTTTTTAAATTGTTTTAAACTTTATTTCTGCAGCAGATTATTATAAATGACTGTTCCATAGTTTAAATTTTAGAATTTAGTAAAATTTAAAAATTTGATAATTTTTTTAAATTATGTTCGTTGCTGGAAAACCTGCCAGTCAGGTGACGGGTTTATTCGTCTGTACCCTCATAAGGGTTATCAAAAAATGCTATCAGGAATGTGAATATCGAGTTAAAAAATTTGTTAAAAATTCATTGATTTAACTAGCTTATTTCAAGTGATGTAGTTGTTTCCTCCTTTTATTTATTTCCTCCTTTTATTTATTTCTTCCTTCGATCGGTGCTCTTATTGGTGCTCTGTTCCCACGTGACCATGATTTACCAATCGAGGCTACAGAAAGAATTTATTTTCATTCAGCATGTCTGTTGCCACTCAAGACCTTAATCATGCCCGTTTTTTATACAATTGAAGACTATATGCAGCCAATGTAAAGCAAAATAATAATAATAATAATTTTATTGCACAAAAATAACATATATTAATTTGAGGGAAAAACAAATACAAAAGTAATTATACAGTAGACAGAACAAGGTTCACAAGGACCATATTGGCGAACATAAAAAAGTATATGATGCAAATTTACAAACACAAAAAAAGAACACAGATTAAATCACAAATAAAAAATATTATTATGGCATTAGAAGTGTCGGGGGTCGCTGTAATGAACATGTTTCAGGTCTTGAGTGGCAACTGAAATGCTGAATGGAAATAAATTTTTTCTCAAGCCTTGATTTTGGAATCAATGTCACATGGGAGCAGATCATCAATTGTAACACCGAAGTTCTAGAATGAAAGCTGGAAGGAGCTGCGTCACCTAAAACAAGACAATTCCTTATTTTCAAATAAATACAGAATAAACTAGTCTGTATGAATTGATCTTTTAAAACCAAAGTAGCAGCATACCTACAACCCCTTATTTTTATCGAATAAAACGTAGAATTACGCAGCAGGTGCTGTTAACATAAACCACAACCCTCTCTTTATATCAACCATAAATTACCAGTCTTTAGATAAAAATTAAACCAAATGGTACCTTTCCTAACATGATGGACCTGCTTACGATTAGGCCTAGCGAAATAAGATACTTGGTAATTTTCAACCGCCATCGTGAAATTAACTTGTCTTATATAATTTTTCTCTCTCATCTACCTCGAAAACTGTCTATTTTTTCAACAGATAATATTTTAAAAGAAGAAAATTCCAAATTTTCACCTCGAAATTGCGGTGATTATTTTTCCATCGATCATATTTGACAGCGCTCTATTTTCATCTATCGATCGCAGTGGAAGTTTGACACAGTGTTAATTGACTTTAATTAAAATTAACCTTAGGCTGTGTCCTGACTACGACATCAAATGGCACAAATGCAACAAAACTTGGCGACTTGGCAGAGTCAGCCACATGCTATTGCATCGCTTGGCGCCCTTGGCGGTCGCCAAGTTTGGTTGCATTTGTGGCATTTGATGTCGTAGTCAGGACACATACATATATATGTATCATATCGACTAGAAACAAGATCTATTAACCAATTAAAGGCCCATTTATGAATCCATTAACACGTTCCTTAAAGAATAAAAACGTGAACTCTAACCTTCTGAGCGGCTTAGAAATGGGCGAATATGTATGGTTGTTTTCTCACTGCATAAATTTTAAATTAAATTTTATTCAAATAACATATTTGTTTTAAAAATCAGAATTATGTTTATTATTGAAGAGATGATCACAAAAAAGTTTCCAATTGAAAAAAGTACAGTGTGCTTAAAAAAATTTTAATTATGAAAATTTAAAAATTAAGGTTAGTGTACGAACGACTGGTGCACAAAAAATTGGTTTAACGATTGGGAGGTGTGTAAACAATTCGTTTTTCATGTAACATACTTTGTTCTACATAAATTATTATGTAGTATACTCAAACAAAACTTTTGTTCAAACAGCACAAGTGGACCACGTGTATTATATACCAATGGCAAAATTAAAATATTGTGTTGCTTCAATTCAAGAATTGTGTTCTTGAATTGAAGCAACACAATATTTGATGTGATGATAAATTACGAGAAAAAAAAATTGCGCTGTTCCAACAAAACTGACGATCACGGGAGGAGACGATTATTAAATCCATGCACGGTTCAAAAATATGTAAACTATTATTGTTTTACAAAATCTGCATAACAAAATTATAACATTCTTTTAAAATTAAAATAATATATATTTTCTAAGCTTTAGTATAACTATTTTTCCAAAACATCATATTGCAGATGCAAAACTGCATTTCAGAAGAATTCATGCGTTCTGCGCCTTCAGCACATTCAATTTTCGTGCTAACCGTGCTTTATTATTTAGTTCGCAATACAATTCTCGTATAGTTTCAACGAGGCCCAATGGCTTAGTGGTAATGCTTCGCATTGCCACGCCACAGGTCCGGGGATCGAATCCCGGATTGGACGAGGTTGACCCATCCTTTCATCCCTTAAGTGGGTCGATAAAATGGGTACCAAGTATGCTTGGGAACTAAACACTGGGGGTTCCGCGTGAGGCTGACCACCTTACCGGGACTTATGCCTAGCACCCTAGAGCCCTAGGTCACGAAAGCTGAAATGGGCATGGCAGGCCTTGGCCCAGTAATGGGCTGTTGTGCCGAGGAGTTTAGTTTTTTTGTATAGATTCAACACATTTTGTAATAACACAATATTTTGTATTAAAACTCAACACGTGTTTTTTCTGAGTGTATGGCCTTCATTTGTCTTTCATTTTGTTTATTGAAATAATCTTAAACAAAAATCTTATTTCCGCTTGGCAAATGTTCTTGTCATTTTCCTTGGCTCTGGCAACCATCTTAGAGCTTAGTTGAAGAACGTGCTAAGTGACAAAAAGGGGAAAACGAGGGCTATTGGCGACGGGCGTCGTATTTTAGAACCACAGTCAAGTGACGAGCCGACACCTGAAATAGCACTCAACGCAACTGTTAAAGGCCACATCGTACGCAGCGTCGGGACTTTATAGGGTATTTAACGTGCACTCTCTCTACACGGGGTATTATTCATCGGACATTTTTAGCTGCACGGGCCGTTTATAGGTTGGCAGTTATTTTGGCGAGGCCCGGACCCGAACCTGGGACCTTTCGCATGCTAAGCGAATGCCTAACCAACTGGGCTCCCAGCCCTGGGAAAACGAGAAAATGAGCTTTAAAGTAATTCGTTTACATTTAAATCCATTAAAAAACGGTACTCGTCTACGATAAAAAAAATGTACTTAACTTTAACTTTATAAAAAAGGAGAAACTTTTTATCTTTAAAGAATGAATAAATATCTTCATTTACACAAAATCTCAATTTTTTTCAAAAATGTCACTTAGAACGTTCTTCCACTAAGCTCTTCAAATGTTCTTGTCAATCATCGGCAATGAGTTAAACACACACGACTCCTGATACCATCTTCCGACGAGGCACTGCCATATGTAACTGACTGACGGACAATGTTCATATGCCACAGGTCCAGGATAAGAAAAGCTGATGGAACAAGGTTCACGAATTCAGTTATTCAAGTTCATAAAACAGGGAGACATGGAGGGCTTAGGTTTTACCTTAAATAGCCGGACTAGAGGACGTGATCAGAAATTGAATAAATCATGCTTTAGAAGAGAGGTAAGAAAACATTATTTTTACAATAGAGTTGTCAATGAGTGGAATGCTTTACCAGATTATGTTGTGCATTCGAAGAGAGGAGAATGTTTTAAGAAGAATCTTGATAGTCATTGTAAACTGGTAAAGTGTTAGATTAATTTTGGACCAACCTTGCTGGGCCTCTGGCCTGTTGTTGGTCGACAATTTTTGTATTTGTATTTTTATTTGAATCACAACTAAAAGCTCAAATTAGAACCATACGCTGTTTTTGGCGATTTAGTTTCTAAGATGTATATGGTGTGTAGTATCGGTTCTAGGTGACATTGACAACATTTTATAAATCCCAAATATCGAATATTATAATGAAGGTTTATGGAGCGATTTACTGTTACAAACCAACTTGTTTAAGAGATGAAAATATATACAAAAATATTTTATTATTTTTATCGCGCATATAGATGGAATTTCAGCCAAATACTTTTATACTAAGGTAGAACAAAAAGCAAAAAATTGAATTAAACATGGTCTAGATATACATTTAAAGCTTGTTTCTATTGTGTTGGGACGAAAAGTTTACAACTAGTTTTATTGATTTGAAGTACTTGTAACGAACATTTATTAAATCCTAAATATCGATTATTATAATGAAGGTTTGTGGAGTGACGCAAAACCCTTAACATTTTCCTTACTTAACGAGTACTTTACCCTTAATTCATTAACTTTCTTTTCAGCCCTTCAATAGGTCAAATAAAGAGGATCAAGCTAACTTGAGCTCGAAATAATAAGGGTTTTGTGTCTCTCCATGAACTGGCATGATAATAAACAAAATTTAGGATTTAAAAAATATTCGTTACAAGTACTTCAAGCCAATAAAACAAGATAAAATATTCTTTTTTATCCCAACCCAATATAAACAACCTTTAATAGTATATTTAGGCATTGTTTTATCCAATTTTAGCTTCCACACTACGTTTATAACGTAAAAAGTGGAAGGTTTTATAATCGTTCAGTCCGTCTGTCTGTCTGTCTGTCCGTCCGTCACCCACTTTCACAGAAAGAACCACAAGTCCCACAGACAAGTGGGATACGTCATTTTGAAGCAAAAAATCAGATTAGGCTACATTCCAAATTTCATTAAAAAAATTTAATTAGAAGTTTATTTAAAATTTAAATAACTAATCTTTTTTTATCTACATTTAAATAACATGCAAATTCCATTTTTATTCAATATTTTCACTGTTGCCATCCACATGTCCCACAGGCAAGTGCGTACGTCATTTTGAAGCAAAAAATCAAATTATAGGCTACATTCCAAATTTCATTAAAAAAATTTAATTAGAAGTTTATTAAAAATTTAAATAACTAAAAATTTAATCTTCATTGAAATAACATGCAAATTCCATTTTTATTCAATATTTTCACTGTTGCCATTTCGTTAAACGTACGAGAAACTTTATTTAAAATAAAAATAAAAACTGTTGAAAGAATATTTATTTATGTGATATAATTCAGTTTGGATTGTTGTAATATCACAATAAAGTTCTTTTGATGGTTTATTATATATGTATGAAGAAAGATGCATAGAGAATTCAAACTTGGCATCAAAAAATGTGCAAAGTTTCGCTTTTATTTTTAAAGCATCAATTGTACTAAATTATATATTTTTCGAACTGTAAATTAATTTAACTAACTATAAATAAGGGAATTTTCAAAAGAAATGTAAATTGGAAATTGTGGCGACACAAAGATATTTATTAAAAAAGATTACATCATTATTCTTCGAACTCCAAACAAATTTAGCAAACGATTAAATCTAATTATTAAATCTGAGAAAGAAGATTAATGAAAATAGTTAATTTTGGCGTTTAAAAGTTTGAATTACAAATATCTAAAGGCCCTGTTTGTTATTATAATTAAATCGCCATTCGCAACATTCACCTGAGAAACTTAATTCTTTTAAACAATAAATTAAAACAAATTTATTTTTGCGATATCGATTAGTTTGAAATGACGTCAAATATATTTCACTACGAGAGTCTTTGTATGTTGATATGAAATGTTTTCATTCTATTTAAAAGCGAGGAATAATACATATTTATTCTTTGAAACATAAATTAATGTTTGCAAACGATAAGTAATAATTATTGAATTTTCGAAATAAAATAAGTAAAACTAGCCAAATTTAGCATGTAAATGTTTAATGTAGAATTAATGCTGTGTTTGGCGCCTTTTTACCTGTTTAACACAACTGTTGGGTGGAAGCGGGTTAAGTGACAGATGCTGTTACAAACCTACTTGTTGGTTTTTCGTTTTATCTTAGTATAAAATGATTAAGAAGAAATTTCATCTATGTACAATTAAAAGAATACATTCTTTTTGCATACATTCGAATGGTTCTAATTTAAAATTTTAGTCGCCATAATCACCTATTTTAATTAACTTTTTCTTTTGAAAATTCAATTGACATTCTTTATAGTTTCCTAAATTAATTTACAGTTCAAAGAATAAAAAATAAGTAAAATTGCTTGTTCTAAAAAAAGAAGCACAACTTATCATAACATTGTCCTTTATGTTTTTTCGAAGAAGGGTTTACGATTTTTGAGCAAACAAATTATGATAACTTGCACTTTTAGCTTCCACACTACGTTTATAACGTAAAAAGTGGAAGGTATTATAATCGATAAGTCCATCTGTCTGTCCGTCTGTTTGTCACCCACTTTCATAGTCTAAACAACAAATGCTACGGTCAAATGCGTTACGTCAAAAAATTCAGCGCATCGAAATTAGAATACATTGAAAATTGCAGAAAAGAATTCGAATTCAAAGTACTTCAATTATTTAAAAAACTGCAAAATTGAATGCTCATTTAAAAAGCATAGTAAGCCATTTTTATTAGAATTTAATCACCATTGCCATTCGCAACAATCGCTCGAGAAACTTTATAATTCTTTTAGACAATAAATTAAAATAAATTTATTTTTGCGACATCGATCAGTTTGAAATGATGTCAAATATATTTCACTACGAGATTATTTGTATGTTGATATTAAATATTTTCATTCTATTTAAAAGCGAGGAATATTACATATTTATTCTTTGAAATATAAATTATTTTTTACAAATGATAAGTAATAATTTTTGAATTTTCGAAATAAAATAAATGAAACAAGCCAAATTTAGCATGTAAATGTTTAATATAGAATATTAATGCAGTGTTTGTCACCTTTTTACCTGTTAAACACAACTGTTGTGTGGAAGCGTGACAGGTTCAATACAAACCTACTTGTTTACACTGTAAAAATATTTTTTAATAATCAAATAAAGGTACAGCATGCACCAAGACATGACCAAGATAACATGTATACACTGCAGATCTGAAAACAAACGGTACAGAGAGATGACTAGAGATTAATACAAAAATTCAATTAAAAAAGGGGGAGGGACTACGTTGTAAAAATATGGATATGTTCGTATGTTTAACAAAATACAAATAAACGTTAATTAGCTGGTGTACAGTTATAAAGTGAAGTGTTAACAGTTTAGAGTGAAAACTACAGATCCAAGTCGTCAATGTATGGTAAAAAATCAACAGCAAAGGTAATCAATTGAAAAGTGAATACAATTATTTAAATAAATAAAGCAGGCTTTAGGGTAAAAATGAAATGTTCATTGAAATCCAGTTTATGCGTTTGAATGTTATAAGTTAGGTTAATTAACGGTAAATTTAGAATAATAGTTTGATATTTATGTAGAAAACAATATATATTGTGAATTTTTCGTTGCTAGACTGAATTATTGACTCACTTATATAGTGCATTTTTAATTTAAAAACTAGGATGTGTTGATTAAAATGGCAAAATAATAATTTTAAAAATTGATTTTCTCTATTATGGGAGTGAATTGTTATTTTTGATAGTTTAAAAAGCATCTTTTAAAAGAATTTTGGTTATTTGGAATTTAGTATTAATTTGCTAATGATATTGATATTTTTAATTGATAGCTGCTAAATTTATTTTGATTATTCAAAAGTTATGATTTTAATCTAAAATCATAACTTTTGAAATCATAACTGAAGAAGTATGAGTGTCGATAAATGATTAAACTTTTTTTTAAATAATATTTAGCTAATGATGCCTTTTTGAACACATTTGTTAAAATTATAAAAATAGTTTTCTTTATAAAATAATTACAGAAAACATTACACAATATCTAAAATTTTCTATTTAAAATACTATATTACAACAAATGTTATTATTTGGTAGTTGATCATTTTATTTTGCACGAGAAAAACAAGTAGGTTTGTAACAGAATATGTCACTTAACCCGCTCCCACACAACAGTTGTGTTGAACAGGTAAAAAGGCAACAAACACGTCATTGATATTCTATATTAAACATTTTTATTCTAAATTTGGCAAGTTTCATTTATTTTATTTCGAAAATTCAATAATTATTACTTATCGTTTGCAAAAATTAATTTATATTTCAAAGAATAAATATGTAATATTCCTCGCTTTTAAATAGAATGAAAATATTTCATATCAACGTACAAAGAATCTCGTAGTGAAATATATTTGACATCATTTCAAACTGATCGATGTCGCAAAAATAAATTTATTTTAATTTATTGTCTAAAAGAATTATAAAGTTTCTCGAGCGATTGTTGCGAATGGCAATGGTGATTAAATTCAAATAGAAATGGCTTCCTATGCTTTTTAAATGAGCATTCAATTTTGCAGGTTTTTTTTAAATAATTGAAGTACTTCGAATTCGAATTCTTTTCTGAAATTTTCAATGTATTCATTTTATCACACTTTTCCGTAGCATTTGTAGTTTGGGCTATGAAAGTGGGTGACGGACAGAAGGACAGACGGACTGAACGGTTATAAAACCTTCGACTTTTTACGGTATAAACGTAATGTGGAAGCTAAAAATTAAAAATACATTTTTACTCTTATTTCTGTGACTTGAACTATTTCATACTCCCCATATGTTTTATTCCTGCTTTTGAAATACAATAAAGAAAAATATTTCAATAAAGCTTTTACTAAATAAAACACAATCATGTGTATCACCCATTATATCCCCCATTATCTTCCTCGGACAATGAATTTGCTTATCCATTCTTCGCCCCTATAACCACAAAACCCCATTCAAAGATCATCACTTAGTTTTATTGGTATGACAAAGTTTCAGCAAAGATTTAAACCGTATGCGAAGAAAATAATTGTAAAACTCTAAAATCTCTATTGTATGTCTATTGGGTTTGTTAAACCCACTGAACTAATACCTTAGTTTTTGACCCTCTGAGACATACAGACATATAATCCCGTCACCTGTCTGCCAGGTTTTCCAGAACTATGCATTTTTTTTAATTTAATGATTTTACTTAATTCTAAAAATTGAATTCTTTATCTCATGAAGTGAAAACAAGTTTACAGTTTCACCAATGTTCTTATTCCCCAAATGGTATAAGTATCACTTCTAACTCTAAGGAGATTATTTTGTCATTGTACAAGAAATTAGAAATGCCGCATCTGGAATGTGCTGTTCAGTTTTGGTCGCCCTTCCTCACAAAAGATTAGCTCGAAAATTTTCAGCATAAGGCTACAAATACAATTCATGATTTATCAGGTATAGATGAGAACAGATTATAGTTATTTAAGCAACTAGTGCCGAAAATAATACTTTATTAAGCGAGTGGCTTTTATTTCACGAGACCGTAGGTCGAGTGAAATAATGACAAGAGCTTAATAAAGTATTATTTGGCACGTGCTTGCTTACAATATTTTTTATAATAACGTGCAAAAAAGTATTTCTACCAATGAGTGATTTTCATGACATCATTTAGTTTCCATGGTGATATTCGAAAATGCAAAGAAGTAAAAGAAGAGTTGTAAAATAATTTTCTATTTTGAATCAAAATAGTATTGTTTGGCGTGAAATTTGTGTTCTTACTGTTGTCTTATTTAATTTCCTTTAATAATTTTTGTAGTACTTGTAGTTTCCATGGAGATATTAGAAAATGCAAAAGTAATGAACCAATAGAAATAAGTGAGTTTCATGACATCATTTAGTTTCCATGGAGATTTTCATGACATTATTTTGTTTTTCTACAAATCAGATACTCTTATTTACTTTACCGCACTAGTGCCTAATGTAGTACTTTCGGCACTGTCTGTGACGTAAGCACGTAAAGTATCATTTTCGCAACGATTTATGAATGAATATGATATAAAAAATGTGAACTTTTTTGCACGTTGTTATAAAAAGATTTTTGAACATGTATTCTCTGGAAAACAGTTAAACAATAAGAGAAATTAATTCAGTTATTCAAATTCATAAAGTAGGGATACATTTAAGGCTTAAGTTTGAACTCAAATATACGACTTAGAGGTCACGAAATGAAATTAAGCAAATCTTATTTCTAAAGAAAGTTAAGAAAACGTTATTTTTATAATAGATTTACTTAACCTTGCTGAGCCACTGTCCAGTTGTTTGGACTTCAATTTTGTATTTGTACTTGAAATAGATATGGTGCAACATAATGTTTATTTAAAATGCAGTGTATTTGACTTGAATTGTGAATAGATAAAATAAGTCTGTGCTGGAAACTTTAAAATGTTTTCTCTTTCTGCTGCTCATAAACCTTTAATTATCCGTTTCATCCAAACAGAATCTTCAGATTTTATTTCTTTTTAATTTTAAATGATAATTTCTTGCCTTAAAGTTTCAATGGAGTACAGGCTTAAATGTTGACCTCTTCACTTCGATATGAACCTAAACTGCGGGGTTTATGTGACTGTGATAAATCTAAGACCCCCACTATATATGCAAACAAACTCGACTACCTAATTAACATGCCCTTTATAGCATATTACTACTTAACAGTCATACATTACCAGACTAACCAGGCTGTGCTAAAGCTCTCTAGCAGCCTATAAATGTTAGCCTGACAAGATTTGTTTCACTCATTAACTTTTCGACCATGAAATTATTATTAAATTTTCATAATTCATATTTTAAATTCGCTGTTTTTGTTTGAAAATACAATAAATAATAAAAAGGATATTAGTTGCAATTTTTTAGAGCTAGATACTCATAGTTAAAAACAAACTAAATGGGTGGATGCTGCGAAATTCAGTACACCTGGTCATCCTAGTAAATACACATATGTAACCTTTACCAAGGGGCCCGGATGGCCGAGTGGTTTGGACCATTACACTAGCAGTCTGCGCGCTGTAACGGGTGCGGGTTCGCTTCCCGCCTACGCCCTGCGTGTACTTTCCTTTCTCTGTGACATTAAAAATTCTTTCTGTGTCTGCCTTACTTGACGAAGGCGTATAAGCGGGTCTTTGATCAAGCACACAAGCCGGAATATATATGTAGTAGTAGTAACATTTACCAAACTATATGTATCATACACTTTTATCACACTAATGCAAAGACTTTTCAGCATCAAAGCCCCCTCAAAATATTGCGTAGTAGCGGGAAAATGCGAAGGTCTCCGCGCATGCGCCCTCCCACACCAAACGATTGTCAACACAAGGAGCGCATCCCTTTCGAACATCGATTCTCCGAACGTTCTTTCCGAGGTAAGTCCCTCTAAAAATATTCTATTTTAGCCTTTTACAGTGTTCTAAAACATTTCTGTAACCCCTTTAAAGTTATCGCTTGTGTTCCACGATCGCGTTTTCCGGTTTCCGAAAAATTCCGGAAAAGTTCGGAATCGAGACTTATCCGCATTCTGGGTTTTCATCCGCATCTTTCGCGGTATGACGTAGGAGCACTTTGTAGGGGTTGCCGTGCCAACGAGAAATCGTCTGCAAGTTCTTAAAAGGGTTTGTTTGTGTTCGAAAGTGGAATTTTGATAGGATAAATTCACCATCATATTGACTTGAATACGGTAAATACAAAAATTAATGCACTGCTTAAAATTTTAGAATTGGAATGATAATCGATAGCTTCTTAATAATTGCGATACACTATTTTCAAAACCCCTATTGACAGTCATATACATGTCATAAAATGTGTTACTATGTAAACATATAAGATTTCGCATGCATGTTTACTTTGCTTGTGTAAACTACAATAAGTCAGTGAAAACTTATATGAAAAATATTCATGAATATCAAATCTAGGTCAAGGCCTGATTTCAAGGTTAAGTGTGCATTTGTCATTGACAGCATGTGAAAGAATGTTTAAATAAATGTAGTTTCGCTATATACGCAAAATGTTGTTTTTGCCACAGAATAAAAAACATCTATGAGGTTTTTAGAAATGGTTTGTAGATATTTCTTTTTTGTGAAAGTATTTTTTTTCTCGCACTTATTACCATTGTAAATATAAAATTGCATATTTTTTTAAGACTTTCAAGCTATACACGCTACTAAGGTTGCTGAAAAACAGTTAATTTTATTTAAACTGTAAATCTAATTTGATTTTTTGCTATATTATTTTGTTTTCACATTATCCTGATAAATTCTTTAAAAATACTTTTCAAAACTATATTTTTACTTATTTAATTTTGTCAATTTTTATTATAAGCGTTTAATTTGAAGATGTGTTTTAAACTCTAAAAACTAATTCAAACTTAGTTTTGCATGTTTTTATTTGTATTTTTCCCAAAAATAAACGGAATAAAAAAAATTTAAATATTATGATATTTAATTTGATAATTTATGGCTTTTTTTATTAAATTACTAATTTTGTTGCTTGTAAGTATTTCACTTGCGTTGTCCACACTCAAAAGATATGAAAAAACGTTCTGTAACTGTTTTTAGTAATAATAAAATTTCAGAATGCACTATAATCACTTAGTATTGTTTTCAAGGTAAAGTAATAACCTGAATCAATCCTAATTATTAAAAACTGGTCCTTAATAATAATAAACGGTGATTATTATTAATTATGACCAATTAAAATTAATAATAAGCGGTTGTAAACATTAACCGAAACATTATCACTTGAATTACCTGACTAGAATGAATATGTTTTCGATTCACTTAATTAATATGCATGTTTTTCTTAAGTTCAGATGTGCTCAAAAATGTTACTTTATTGTGCTTGCTTCCACTTTGAAAAAAACTTTAAAATTTTATACAAAACTGCACAAAAATATAATTTAATTTAATAATTTTACTATTGTTAGATTTTTTAAATTTAAACATTGGAAAAAATAACGAAAAAACAAAACATTTTTTTAACCATGACTGCTCCATACAACAAAAATATAAAAACGACTAAATATGAGTCAGAATCCCTTTGATGGCTTCTGCTGGTTCTATCTCTATGGTGGGAGTTTTATTTTTAAGTCGAACAAGCTTATTCAGCAATAGAGTTATTTTTGTTTAAAAAAAATGAAAATGATTATTCTATTTGACGTTAAACTGCTGAAAGTTGAGTTACAAGGTTCTGAAAAAGCTTCTTGAAAATGAACTCTGAATTTGTCAAATGAAAAAAAGTTTTTGTAAAAGTGTTTGGGACTGGAAAACGAAAAATCCATGGACGAAACTAAATTTACTGAAGGTCAAGTGTTAAGATATTTGGTTGAATCTTTAGAAATCATAAGAAAGTTAAAGTAAAAAAAGTTTAGGTCATTAAATTAAATTCATTTGGTTTTGAAGTGTTATATGTGTAAGTTTTTGTAAGGTTTCAGTTATACTTATAATATAAAAGTTACAATACATGAATTTTTAAACTTATTAGAAGAATTATTAATAGATATGACCAACTAAATAATTCATTTATAAAAATATGTAACGGTAGAGAAACTTTCTTTATTTAATTTCAGAATTTATATGAATAAAATGCGAAAAAAAGAATATAAGACTTTGAACAATTGTGTAAAAATAATTTTTAGACGTCACTGTCATGATAATTAAATTATAATTTTTTATTCCTTTATTCCATATCAAAAGATTTATAAAAATATTAATTTCTTACTTGAAAATTGACGTTTTAGAATAAAGATGAAACAAAATTCAAATATTATTTTTCAAAAAAAGTATACAGAAATATAAAATTACTTCCACTCTATTAAAACGAAAAAATCTTTTTTTTAAAAGCAATTCAGTCCAATTACTTTTAACTATAATTGCCATCAACATCAAAAATGGAATTACAATGGTGTCATCATAGATTTTTAAACTAATATCGTGGTTTTAAATGTCATAATTCTTTCCGTCCCAATGCAATTTGAGAAACCATTTTTCTTTTTTTTGTGTTGCCATTTGAAACAAAGAAATGATTAATGAGGAATAATTTTCTGGGAATAACTATATTTTTTTTAATTTTAATTTTGTTCGAAATGAAGGTTGAAATATAAGCTTAACTGTTGTTTTCTTTTTGATGTCGGTTGTAATAAAAACACAGAAAGATGAACTAATGTACTTGGAATTTAGTTAGAAGAATTATTTGTTTTAAAAGAAAATTTATATTATTGTTTCAAATGCACTTCAATTATTCGGAATGTAGTGTAAATGTTCAAATTAATATCAATTTAACATAAATGTATTCCGGAATCAAAATGTAAAATTATAATCTAGAACAATATTAAAAAAAATAATCTAGAAAAAATAAAGATGTGTTAATAAATTTTCAATAAAAGAATGCTAAAAGAATTATTATTTTTTATTATTATTATAGTAGTATTTAATAGTAGTATAAAAAAAACACTGTGTTAAGTAAAGATGTATATATAATGTAGAAGAGGTTCTAAGATATAGTTTCTTTGAAAATTTCTTTCTTTATAAACATAAATTAGCATTCACGATAAAACAAAGTCAAACACACATCTCATAGAAAAAACCCTATTTGGAGTGATACGAAATTTCATCTTTCAAATCGGTTCTGTAAAAGCTTTTTCTCTTCTATAAGGGTGCAAGTGCGGAAAAACAAGTTATACAGAACATATGATAATTTCACGTAAAGCCATTAAAAAGAATCTTGACAAACTTTTTGAATGCATTTTTATGTAAAATCAAACAGACGTTTTTAAATTCGTTTTTTATGTATATTTGTTATTCAAGCAAAATATATACAATGACGTTAGTTTAAAATATTTGAAATGAATAAAAATTGTATTCAAAAAGTATTTTTATTTTATTTTTTAATTTAATATTTCTTTTAGTTTGCAGTTAAAATATGTTATTTCTAAAAACCTTAAATACGATAATGATCAATTAGTGTTTTTAATTGATAAAATATTGACATTTATTTTTATTTTTGTAATTAAAGGTAATTCTAATACATTTCCAATTTTAAAATATTACTGCAGAAAACCTAAAAATAATTTAAATTGAATTAAGTATGTTGTTTAATTTATTGAATTTTGAGTAAGTTTTATTAATAACATTTTGATGCATGTAAAACTTTACCAAAAATATATAATTAGAAAGAGATGAAGTTTTTATCAAAAAAATAATTACGTTAAAATATTATATTTTAATTGAATATATGTTTTAATGAATGTTTATTCCAAAAATTTTTTTAAGATTTTAAAGAGTAAGAATTGTATTACCATTATGAAAACTTTTACCATTTGATTTTGGAGAACAAAACGATCATAAAAATGACCATGCCTCAAAAATTCGTTCTAAATCAGTTTTTTTTATTTAAAAACTTCACGGGTAAAAATGTCTGCCACAGAAATCTGAAAAAAGTGTGTTGAAACTAAAATTCGTTGTTCGTTAAATTCTAGATATTTACGAAATATTCGGCTTTAGTTAATTTCTGAATGAAATTACATACGATTTCTTAATCATTGGCTTAAAAAAATATGCTTAAAGACTATAATTTCAAGTTTCCTGGTATTGAAAGCAAGTGGATACGTAGGCTGTAGGGCCTCCATGGTAGTATATCTTAAAAACACGAAATTTGGTCAAATTTCGATTTTGTTTTCTTTTAGATTATGGGTTATTAATCTAGGTAAGTCACGAAACAGATTAATATAAACATTAGGCAATCATGCCAAAAACCATTATTTTACAAAACATCTAAAAAAAACTCCATGCATGTTTTCCAAGAAGCATAACAATCCAAATATACCAACCTACAACTGATAACCACATTACCCCCAACATAAAAAAGCAAATCAAAAAGACAAAACAAATAAAAAAAAATAGCCCTCCCCAACCCCACGTGCTTCGGTATTCGCAAAACTGCTTGACCTACATTTCTCTCTTACTTTATAGAAATAAACAAGCCCGCCACTGGCACGCCACTACACTACGCCACTGCCTGATGGGTCGATACAGTCTCCCAAAAAGACGGTTTTATTCTGTTTCTGCTCGCTTTGGAATGGTTTTGAATAGACTCAGCAGCCTCTTTAGTACTGGTTTGCGAAAATCTTTTTAGCTGAATGCTTTAGAGTGGGATTCGTTGGAATGTCTATGTTTTCTGGGTATTATAATACACTGCTCAAAACAATTAGGAGAATGCATGGTTTAAACCCTATCACCCCCAATGATTCCATTTGGTATCATCAGCTTCCGACTTTTTTCTCACTAAGTTGAGCTCGCACTTATTTATAGTTAGATGGAAGAATCATGTCATTTGACGAATTAAATAATGTTTGTTTTAATTAAATGAAAATATGAAAAACGTGGTAAAATAAAATCCCCCCCCCCAAAAAAAAAATAATAATAATAATAAATAAATTATGAAATAAATTTACTATAATTTCTTCACGCTCGCATTCTTAGATGTTTAAAAATTGATTTTACCTTTTTTTTTACAAATAAAGTTTTGAAAAAAATATTGTTATAATTTATTCAAAAGTTTTGATTCCAATATTTCCCCCTTAAATTTTAGTTAAAAAATTAACTTTTTTCAACCGGTTTTTTTACCATTTCATTCTGAATGTATAATGAATCTATTTCACAACTTTTAGATTTTTAGAATAAAAAATAAGAAGTTGGAACTGAAAGGGTAAACAAAATTACACAAAGTGCTCCTCAAATTGTTTTGAGCAGTGTAGTTTGACCTCTCTAAGAGTAAAAAAAAAATTAAGTCTAATTTATAATATGTAAATAAACCCAGAATAAAAAACTTGCGTTGACTTTCAATACAAAAAAATGTGTTTTTTACAGAAATTTACAAAGTTTTTAATTATACTGGCTTTTACGTAAGATTCTGGCTTCTGAGTTTTGAATAGACTCAGCAGCAACTTTATTGCTGGTTTGCGAAATTCTTTTCAGCTGAATGCTTTAGGGTAGAATTTGATGGAGTGTCTATATTTTCTAAGTTTTATACGGGGTTGACATCTAAGAGTAAAAACAAATTAGTCTAACCCTCTTAGGGATAAGAAAACAGGCCGAAGTGTAAACTTGTTTTCACTTTATGAAATTGAAATTTTAAATGCAAAATTAATTTCACTATTTTTTTACAAAAATATATTTCCATTGCTGTTGATTTAAAATAACTCTTCAATGCTTCAAAATTTTTAATTAGTCTCCTCTGGCGATTGTCAGTTGAGTTGGAATAACACAAATTTGTGTTATTGCATCAACATTGTTTTCGTATGTCATCAACACAAATTTGTGTTATTGCATCCACATTGTTTTCGTATGTCATCAACACAATTTTTTTATTGAATCAACATAGTTTTCGTGTGTCATCAACACAAATTTGTGTTATTGCATCAACGTTGTTTTCGTATTCATCAACAGAAATTTGTGTTATTGCATCAACGTTGTTTTCGTATTCATCAACAGAAATTTGTGTTATTGCATCAACATTGTTTTCGTATGTCATCAACACAACTATTGTATTTAAACGACACAATATTGTTAGGTTGACATTTTAAACAATACCTGTATTGCACATGTGTTGTTCAAACACAATTGTTTTCTGAGAGACTCTTTTAAAAGTGTATTTCTGCTATTACATATTAAGAAAATTAATGATTATTTTCATAATTTTACGTTAAAACTGTTCAATTCTATAAAGGTCACGAATTTCATCAAACAATGTTCTTCTTCGTTTGTTTACTCAAAAAAAAAACATTTTATTGGTATGTGTTATTATAATCATAGTTATTAGAAATAGCTATTATCTGCATTAATTTTGTTAAAAAAAATCCGATTACGGCATAATTTTTACCATTACATCCTTCTAATAATTTTGCGAATAAAACTTTAAATAATTTCTAAAATATAGGATTGATTATATAAATCCTGGAACACATTTTTTTTTTTAAATAAAATACATCTAAATGCAAGAGGTCTTTGGCAATTTTATAACTTAAATACAATACGTCTAGAAATTGTCACAGTCGTTATTAATAAAACTTGATCACACAATTTAATGTATTCCAAAAAATATTTACCAAATAGTCTTTGAAGTACAGAAAAACATGCATGACTTCTTTAAAAATATCTTTCCAACATAAGAATTTCAATGCGATTTCAATATCTATAGCTTCCAAAAATATTCGACACAATAATCGACAGAATTTGAAGAGACATGAAAGTTTTTCCTGAAATGTATTTTCTGACACTCTTGGGTTCGTAAAGATGACATATCGAAAAATAAATTGGAATCTTTTACCCTTTCTGGTTGAACAAATCGTTCGCGTTTGACGTAGATAAAACATATATCTTCATAATTTTCTACGCATTTTATATAGAAGTGAATAGTTATATATTTCAGTAGAGTTGAAATATAGTTATATACAAATAGAGAGGGGAAAGTATTTTATGGAAATTTGAAATAGTATATTACGCAGTAAGGGTCCGAAAAATCTATCTTTTTCGAACCAAATGACATACACTAAAATCAGTGACATCGCAATAACCTTAAATATTTTTTGCTTTTTTTTTGTCGTGTCCATGAGAGTCGAACTCTATATGTGTCCGTGAATTTTGATAATTTCTTCTACGACTTGCTTGATGTTGTCTCCATACGGATCTAGCATAGTCGGCAGTACTCCAATCTTTCTCAGGCTGGCGCTCATAGAAGGACACTCATAGATGTGAGTAGGCGTAAGCTGTGTATCAGGACAATGTTCACAGCTTCTATAGATCTTCTTGCCATATCCATCTATCTTCATACCCCTGTGGTGTCCGGTTCTCAGCCTAGTTATGGTTTTAAGAGTAGATCTGTTCGCAGTATAGTTAGCATTTTTTGCTTTGTATAGATAAAATAATAATAATAAATATAAAATTATAATAGTAATATTAATTTCTTCTTAAAACAATTATTAAGATTTCAAGTATGTTTTGTCAAAAAAGATTTGTGCACAGTCCAAATGCGACTCTCAAATTTAAAAAATTTTGTCGAAAAATCGCCTTTTTTAATTACTTCCGAAAAATACTTTTGAATATATATTTGTTAAAAAATATTTTTAAGAATAATAGCTGTGTAGTAATTAGCTGGGGTCTCATCAAGATAAATTATTTGCCTTAATTGATGATGGAAATCATATCATATGAGTTTTTTTTTTAATTACATTGTGTATGTGAGCATAATGAAAAAAATTGCAAATTTAATTAAAAAAGCAGGTCAGCAAAATAAAAATTTATTTCCATAATAATTTTTTATTCAGTTTCAGTATAAATATAATTCATAATTAATAATAAAAACACGCATTTTTGTAATTAATTAAACTATACGATAAAGTGTGTTTAAAATATACATTTGTGCCTTATAATGTTTCTTTGCCCACATATTCCAAAATTATATGGACACACATTTCATTAACAGTTAAGGTACTTTTCGTTGTAGTGAAGATTCACACAGTACTTATTCCTTGCATTATTAAAACCTAATTATTTCATTTTCCAAAACAAATTCTAAATTCCCATTTAAGCCCCTTACCCAATTTCACCCAAAAATATACCCCATTGCTCTAAACCTTTCCCTTAAACTCAACAATAAATTCATTCAACCTTCTATAAAACAACAAGCGACCCTCCCACCCCCACTTGTTGAAAATCCCCATTTCCCCCTTAGGGATTTCCATGGGGTAAAACAAATTTATTTTCCCCATCCGTTTTCCCTGTCCTCATCAGAACGGGGAGGTTAGAAAGAACTGGAAATGCTGCCTGATGCAAAAAATACATTCGCCAAGTGAAGCCGTCGTCTCTTAGGTAGTAGGCCATAAAACAAAGGTTTGGCAATTTATTTGGCTCTGAGTTGCATGGAATGAAATTTATATTAATTGATTTAAATCTTTAAAGAAATATTAAAAAAAATTTACGTAAGAGTGTTACAATGAAATCTAAAACTGCTAAATTGTAATTTAATTTTTGAAGTTTAATTATTGATTGTTTGAGAGTAAAGCAAGTCGTTTCGTATAAGAATTATTTAGCCGAAAAAACGTAATGCTATTTAGGAATATCACATCGATTTGAAGAACTTCAAATGGCTTAATTTTTTTGCGTCAAGCTTCTCTCCCTCTTTTCTTATTTTTTATAAACTACAACTGTACAAATCTCAAATTTTTTTCACAATTAAATAACAAATCTAGGCACTCAACGCAACCGCTATGGGCGACATCGTCCGCAGCTGTAGAACATGGGAGCATATTTAACCTACACCCCCTACACGGGGTTTTATTCGTCAGGCATTTTTTGCTACACGGACCGTTTATAGGTCGGCAGTTATTTTGGCCATGCCCTGACCCGAACCTGGGACCTCCCGCATGCAAGGCGAACGCCTTAACCGGCTGGGCTCCCCAGCCCCCAACTTCCATCAAGAAATCATCGATATATAGAACTCTCAACAAGAAAGCATTGATACAGTATGTGAATGTTTCTTATGGTGCCACGCTCTCCCTACTACGATTTCCTTGGTTGTTTTGTTTTCTTTCCGTACTACGTGAAACAAGCCCATTGGTTTCTTATGACGTCACGCTCTCCGTACAGTGATTTCATTGGTTGTTTTGTTTTCTTTCCATACTATGTGAAACAAGCCCATTATCGATTTGGCGACAACTTCACTTTATTTCCTCGCCAAAAATACCTCCCACCTCCGTCCATACCAGAACTCCTTCAAAAGGTCTTGTGTCAGGAGAACTCTCCGGGATAAGTTCTTCTTACTCCTGCTCTCCAGAAAAAAAACAGGATAGGATTACTTTGGCCTAATCCGGAAAGAAAAATACATTTTTTCATCAAATATTGGTTTTTTCGTGAAAGCGTGCTGGCTGGATTTTCAGAAGATCATTATTTTTGGAAGTGAAATTGAATTGGATACTCGTTTGCGGTGGACATATTGATGAATGTTTCTATTGAGTTTTCTGGAGGTATGGTGGTGTTTTTTTTTTATTTTCGAAAACTGATGATTGTTTTATCTTGATTTTCAACCGTTTTGATGGATAAGAAAATGTTTCAAAACTTAAGCTTTCTTTTAGTATACTATATTTTAATTTTAAAATCAATTTCGAATATATTTTTTAACTTAACTAAGCGAGCTACAGACTTAAAATTTGGTACGCGATTTTCTAGTACCTGTCGGACGTCATAAGAAGGTTTTTGAGGATACTCTCAATCTCAAATTCAAATAATTGCCTCCTTATTGTTTGCTAAAATCTATTGAAAGTTCGAATAATAACTACGCAAAATTGCCTGGTTAAATCCTAGTATTATTTCAGCAACGTTTTACATGTTTGGAAAATGTCATCAACGCTTCAAAAGACGCGATCTACTTATTCTTAAAAAGCATATTTTTTTAAAAAATATTTTCCAAATATTTAATAATAACGAAATAAACTCCAAATGGGTTTGTTTCAACACTTTGTTAAAGAAAACAAAACAACCAATGAAATCGCAGTATAGATAGCGTGACGTCATAAGAAATATTTCCATTAAATTATTAAATGAAGAAATTTAAATTAATAATAAACCTTTTTTTTATGCAAAAAATTTAAACACCATGCTGCTTTCTTAGTAAAGAAGCAATGAACAATTAAAAAATCACTCCGTGTGTGCTCCGTTTTTTCCGTGTTCTCCGCTTTCATTGTGCTCCGTTTTTTTGTCAGTCCAAACTGATTTAAATATGACTAAAATAAATTTTCCTCTTCAAAAATTTTCTTCAAATAAATAAAGTTTTTGATGCTATTGTTGATGTGGCAACAGATATTTAAATGACCTAGAATTAAATTTCATTGCTAATTAAATAGGTAGTTTGTCGACAGACAAGTTGATGTCCGACGAGACGTACAGAGAAAAAGACGAAAAGTGTAAGACAGATTTCTATTGTTTGTAAGAAAAGTATACCTTTCTTACAAACAATAGTTTTTGTAAGAAAGGTATGACACATAAGAACGTGTCATACGGACAGACAGACGACATACGGACATATCCAGCTTTTTAATACCTACTCACCAGTTTTTATACCCGTCGAATAAAAAAAAGGAAAATAGGCTGAGAGAAATGGCTTTATTTATTTTTTTACTATAAAAATTTTACCTTATAAAATATCGTTTCCTACTTGAAGAAAGATTAAATTATTGTATCTTCTAAAATAGTTTTTTTACAATATAAAATGGAATCGAGACATTTCACAAAATATTTCAACCAATTAAGTTAAGGATACCAACAAATTGAAAGAGTTGTAACTTTAATAAATTTAAACCTTAAATCTTGTAATTTACTTTTTATGCTAATTCCTATTTTAAACATTTTTGTGGTTATTGAATTTTTTTAATTATTTATAGTTTTATTTTATAATATAAAATGTTAGTAACCAAATTGCACACATTTATTCTTTTTATTCTTTGCACATCCTTTTTTTTTAGAATTTCACATAGATTATCAAGAAATTCAATTTAACTATAAATAAAATATTGTCAAAAATTTATGTGCAGTGTATTTTTACTATACAATTATTATTATTCTGGATGCTCATTCAGGATAAACACAAAACTTACGTTTGCAATACTTTTGTTTATATACTTAGGCATTTGGTCCAATCTTATGGTTCTCTGGGTTTTTTTTTTTTTTTTTTTTTTTTGGTCTTCAATATTTTTATTTGTTTTATTCTCGATACACTTATTATTTTGAAACCAGAATAAAAGAATTCAAACTAACCAACGAAAACAATATTGACCGTTGAAAATACACGCAAATTATACATTTTGTCTTTTTGAATAACTTTCGAGTTGTCACGATATGAATTTAAATAACCCAAAAGTAGTTTTATGCCTCACAGAGAAAAATAAAGTACCTTTCAAAAATCCTTTCCACGTTATTATAGTAGACCACGCCATTTTTGATTATTTTTTCTCATATTTACTTGCTTTAAAATATTATTATTTGTAGTTGCAAAAAAGTATTCTTACACTAAAATAAAACTAAAAGTTTTTGTATTTTAGGACATAGTTGGTTTTATTATTATGTTGTTAAATTGTATATTATTCTACTTATTAGCATAGTGTAAAGAAGATTGGAATTCATTATTTTTTTGCGTTTATATATTTACACTATATGCAACGCTTGTAAACAGATTTTTGTAGCAAAGTTATATTGTTTACTTTCTATCAAAACGCACTTGACAATTATTTTTTCTTGTTTAAAACGTATTAAATTTTCGCAATTAAAATGCATTCTATTGTTTATCGTATCTCTAAAAAATATAGAAACACATATTTTCTTGGAATTCAATTTACATACTTAAAAATAGTAATAAATTTCGTTCAACATGCAACATCCAAAGTGTTGATTTCAAAAGAGTCTTGCTAATTTATTAATTAAATGGATAAATAATTGTGATGCATATGCACCTAAAATCGCCTTGTTCCTATATTCACCTGCTTTAAATTAAAAAAATATTTGGTTTTAAACATTATTACTGTTGTGTTGTTTTTACTAAACCTTCGTGCCCTACACTCTTAAAACAAACGAGCGGTTTTAACTCAGTCTGAGTTAATTTCCACTCCTTTCCGTGCCGAAAATGCACTTCTCCTATCGGAGTGAATTTCACTCTTTTCGGAGTGGGTAAAAGAAAAAAAATGAAAACAATCTTCGTCCTACACTCTTAAAACGAGCGGTTTTAACTCAGTCTGAGTTAATTTCCACTCCTTTACGGTGCCGAAAATGCACTTCTCCTATAGGAGTGAATTTCACTCTTTTGTTTTAAGAGTGTAGAAACAGTTAGATCTGGTCCAAGAGGTCCATGTATTCTAGCAAAGTCAATAACAAGAAGTGGAGATGATGTAAGGTCTTTTAAACCTAGACCAGGCAGCCTAGGATATGCTCCGGAGATGCTGGCTTTATATGATACTTGTGCCGTAAGGGGCGTATCGTGGTTAAGTTCTTAGTCTATTAAAGACATCCATTTTGGAAAATCATCATCGTTTATTAAAGTCATTAAGTTATGCATTACAGGAAGGTAGTTAACTCTTATTCTCATGATCATTGATTTTTTTTTAAATTTTTCTTATTTTCAATTTTTTTCTGTTTTTTTTACAGCTAAAATAAAGATTATTTAGTGCCATAACCTTTCTAAAATAATTAGTGCAGTTATTAATTAGAGTTTTATAAAAGGTATCATATATGCAACCTTCAGTTTTTAGCTTGTATTTTTTCCAAAAACAGTGGTAATCCAACAACTTAAGCAATTTTTTAAAACTACAGAACATAAGAATTGTGAAAAATATTTTTCAAAGTAAAAAAAAAATTAATATGAAAAATAATTCACTGAACTTTCCTTGTACAGACGACGAGACATGATGCACAAACACAACAACCCAACAAGTTACCTTCCTCTAAAACAAAAATAATTTTAACTTTGTACATTTTTTCACTCTGAACGAAGCTTCTATACTGTTCTTCTAACAAATAACAATGCAACATACTCGCTGACGTCACTTAACAAACTGAGAGTTGGGGAAAACCCCAGGTAGCATATATTCTACTTTATGAGAATAAGGGTTAAGGGGACAGTATACGTTGGAACATTTTTTTTAATTATCAATCTAGGCAAATAAAATTTTACACACATTATAAACATAACCAAACTAAAATAATTGCATAAAAAATTTAAATTATTATTTCGTGTTTTATTAACGGTTAATTACATTAATTAGTATCTTACGCGCCACCGGTGATAACTCAACTTGTAATTAACATAGAACTTTAGTTTTAATTGCAAATTAAAGCCAATAATGCATTTCTTAAAACCTACTAGACTTCTAGACTTATTATTTTAACTTGAATACTTTTTAAGTTAGAAATTATTGTCTGAAAGGAAATTGGAAATGTGTACTTTTGACATAAATAGTCAAATTTATAGTAAGATAATTCTTTTAATATCTTACCTAGACAAAAAAAAATCTAGTAGGTTTTATGCATTGCTTTCTTAGCTTTAATATGCCGCCTAAATATTAAAAATTGCGTGATGTAAACTAGAGTTATCTCCGGTAATGGAAAATCTTATGAAGGAAAATCATTGTTCTTCACAAATTGAGTTTAAAGTTAGGAGTAAAGGTTTGTGTAATAAAGTAAAACTAACAGGGCACAGTTCGAGTTAAAATAGTTAACTTAAGTCTCCACCTCTGTATGTGGGACCTTCTCTTTTGCAATTACGGTCTTCTTGAGATTTTTTTTGGTCCCTGATGTATTTCCTGCGTTGTTTAGCAGCTGGTGTAGATTTGCCTTCACAGCTTAGAATGCGTTGTTCATCTATCTTTTTCACACCTTCCATCATATATTTGCCTGGAACTATCATCATTCTCCTCATCACTTCTAGTTGAGGTTCACATCCTGCATTGAATTGGATCAATGCATCGTACACTGACAGTTTCACCATGTCAAGTCCAGCGAAACTCGTCTTCGGATATAAAAGCGTGGAGGCTCTCATTGCAGTTCTGAGTTTTACCGTGGAGGCACTTCTCCAGCATGTCAGGGGCTGTGAGTCGAGTATAAATGTGCTTTTACTAGCTTCATTATCTCCAACGGCAGTCCACCTCTGTGCTTGTAGGGTTTATCGGCAGCTTTAGATCGCTGGTACGAGCACTCACTTTCCTCTCCAGAAGGGCACTTGTTGTGCAGTGGATGAGATTCTTTTGCAGACAAATGGTAAAAAGTACTCCATATAGCATTCGACATTTGCTTTACAGAATCTGTGTTGTTCCGCAGGGATATTCCAAAATAGTTTTGCATCTTGTCGATTAAGCGTTTTGTTAATTTAACTTGACCACCGATTCCAGTATGTTGGGCCTTTAGTTTCCGTACACTCTTAAAGCAAACGAGCGGTTTTAACTCAGTCTGAGTTTTGCGAAAGAAAAACTAAAAGTTAAATTAAAAAATAAAATTTTAAATAATCTGTTGGGCAGATTTATTTCTAAGAATTAAAAATTGTTTGTGAAAAGCGACAGCTACGGTAACAAATATAATTTTTTAATCGTGAGCTGAGAGCAATTTTTGAATGATTGAATGATATTTAAATAACAATATTGAATTATGAAATACACTATTCTAAAACATTTTGAGAAAAAAATTTTGACTAAAAAGTTTTTCTTTTTGCATCAAAATTTCTTAAAAACTTCTAATTTTAATTGAATAGAACTTGATAATGAGGTCCCATGTGAAAATTTAAACTCAACATCATTAAAACTCTTTTCTTCCAAGCAAATAGGTTGTAGCAACTTCAAAGACATTAAAAAAGCAAAAAAGTTGTTAAAAAATATATGAAGAAATATTCACTTGAATGAATTTTTGTGTGATTTCCATACCATGTTTTAGTTTAGACTAAAGTTAATGAAATTTGAAAATTTAAGCTAAAATACTCAGTTGTAATGACCTTATCTGTTGAGGCCTACTATACCTTCTCAACATCCATTATTCAAACCACTTCCACAAGAAAATAATAATAAGTTATCAATTAACAGATTTAGTTACAAAGATCAATACATTGGAACATGTCTTTTACATATGATAACATTTTAGAAAGAGTTTTACAAGCAAATTTTTTACTGCAAAAATATGAACTTGATAAAAAAAACATATTCCAAAAAGAAAAGAAAATTCGGCTTTATTTTGGATGACATTTTAAAATTTAAAAATATCACAACTATGTTTGACATAGTTACAGTTTAAAACTCAAAGAATAAATAAAAAAGACATTTGTAAGTAGAATTATTAATAAAGTATAAATGTAAAAACAAAGTGAAATTGCCTTTAAAACATTAAAAACATTAGTAACAATAATTTTCCTGCATTAATTAACTTAAGAAATTGATCATGTTGTGCATTTTGTATATGAAAAATTGAAAATAAAGGATTATATCAGAACGAAAAATGTTAAATTAAAATATGTGAACATTCAATCATTAACAAAAATTTGGTAATCTTAGAAAAATTATTAACATCAAAAATTTCTTAGTCCTCTTATTCTAATATGATGTATTAATATAACAAGAAGTTCATAAAGAACTAAAATAGCCTACTTTCCTGTTACTTAAATACTTACTGAAGTTCTAATCGGGAAAAAAACTAGGTTCCTAAAGTAAATATCATCAACAGCCGTTTCTACACTAGATTTATACACATTAGAAAAAAAAATCGAAACACAGCACCCAGCTATAATTAAAACTTCTAAAAGCCAAAATCAACTATTTTCCTTAATATTCGTTCGCAAATTAATTAAATATTATTTGTCATCTGCTCGTGATTTATTTGTAGTTCGAAGAATAAATATTTATTAATAACAAAAGTAATGAAACTACTCCGAACTGCATTAAAAAACAAGAAATGTAAATTAAAACTAAGCATAATTGCATGCAAAAGTATGCCTTGCCGCTTTCTTGGTAGATAATTAATGAATAATCAAAGAATCAAATTGTTCTACATTTTATGACGTCATTCCAAACTGATTCATGAAATTATTATTTTGCTTCAAATATGTTTAAATAAAGTTTCTCATGCCATTGTTGATTTGGCAACAGTGATTTAAATGACTCAAAATTGAATTTCAATGCTAATTCAATGGGAAATTCGCCGACAGATAGTAGATTTATGTCCGTCCGGACGTACAGACAGACGGACAAAAAGTATGAAAGTTGGGTATCTGAGGTCATAGCTTTCTAACAAAAAAAGAATTTTTAAGATCCGATGATTAGAACCGATTTTGGAAGGGGGTACAGACAGACAGACAAACGGACAGACAGGCGGACAGACAGGCGGACAGACAGACGGACAGACAGACGAACAGATAGACGAACAGACAGACATATGAACAGACAGACAGATGGACAGACAGAAAGTTGGACATCAACCGCATTTCAATACCTACAGTGATTTAAATGACTCAAAATTGAATTTCAATGCTAATTCAATGGGAAATTCGCCGACAGATAGTAGATTTATGTCCGTCCGGACGTACAGACAGACGGACAAAAAGTATGAAAGTTGGGTATCTGAGGTTATAGCTTTCTAACAAAAAAAGAATTTTTAAGATCCGATGATTAGAACCGATTTTGGAAGGGGGGTACGGACGGACAGACAGACGGACAGACGGACAGACGGACTTCGACCGCATGTCAATACCTACTTTTTCATTTTTTTAATTCTTTCGAATTAAAAAAAGGAAAAGTAGGCTAAAAATAAACAAAATATATCAAAAGCCTACTCAGTTATCTTATAAAAACACAATTCATTTGCAAACTTTTCATTGTCCTATACTACTAATTTGATGTATTCCTTTAAAAATTAACCAAATACATATAAAAATACAGTAAAAATAATAATATTAAATAGGTAAACATATTAGTTTATTCGTACTTTAATCATAAATGCGATGTTTTCATGGTTCAAATTAATTTAACATTAGACAAAGAATAATTGATTTTGCGAAAGAAAAACTAAAAGTTAAATTAAAAAAATAAAATTTTAAATAATCTGTTGGGCGGATTTATTTCTAAGAATTAAAAATTGTTTGTGAAAAGCGACAGCTACGGTTACAAATATAATTTTTTAATCGTGAGCTGAGAGCAATTTTTGAATGATTGAATGATATTTAAATAACAATATTGAATTATGAAATACACTATTCTAAAACATTTTGAGAAAATTTTTTTGACTAAAAAGTTTTTCTTTTTGCATCAAAATTTCTTAAAAACTTCTAATTTTAATTGAATAGAACTTGATAATGAGGTCCCATGTGAAAATTTAAACTCAATATCATTAAAACTCTTTTCTTCCAAGCAAATAGGTTGTAGCAACTTCAAAGACATTAAAAAAGCAAAAAAGTTGTTAAAAAATATATGAAGAAATATTCACTTAAATGAATTTTTGTGTGATTTCCATACCATGTTTTAGTTTAGACTGAAGTTAATGAAATTTGAAAATTTAAGCTAAAATACTCAGTTGTAATGACCTTACCTGTTGAGGCCTACTATACCTTCTCAACATCCATTATTCAAACCACTTCCACAAGAAAATAATAATAAGTTATCAATAAACAGATTTAGTTACAAAGATTAATACATTGGAACATGTCTTTTACATATGATAACATTTTAGAAAGAATTTTACAAGCACATTTTTTACTGCTAAAATATGAACTTGATAAAAAAACATATTCCAAAAAGAAAAGAAAAATTCGGCTTTATTTTGGATGACATTTTAAAATTTAAAAATATCACAACTATGTTTGACATAGTTACAGTTTAAAACTCAAAGAATAAATAAAAAAGACATTTGTAAGTAGAATTATTAATAAAGTATAAATGTAAAAACAAAGTGAAATTGCCTTTAAAACATTAAAAACATTAGTAACAATAATTTTCCTGCATTAATTAACTTAAGAAATTGATCATGTTGTGCATTTTGTATATGAAAAATTGAAAATAAAGGATTATATCAGAACGAAAAATGTTAAATTAAAATATGTGAACATTCAATCATTAGCAAAAATTTGGTAATCTTGTAAAATTATTAACATGCAAAAATTTCTTAGTCCTCTTATTCTAATATGATGTATTAATATAAAAATAAACAAATTATATCAAAAGCCTACTCAGATATCATATAAAAACGCAATTCATTTGCAAACTTTTCATTGTCCTATACTACTAATTTGATGTATTCCTTTAAAAATTAACCAAATACATATAAAAATACAGTAAAAATAATAATATTAAATAGGTAAACATATTAGTTTATTCGTACTTTAATCATAAATGCGATGTTTTCATGGTTCAAATTAATTTAACATTAGACAAAGAATAATTGATTTTGCGAAAGAAAAACTAAAAGTTAAATTAAAAAAATAAAATTTTAAATAATCTGTTGGGCGGATTTATTTCTAAGAATTAAAAATTGTTTGTGAAAAGCGACAGCTACGGTTACAAATATAATTTTTTAATCGTGAGCTGAGAGCAATTTTTGAATGATTGAATGATATTTAAATAACAATATTGAATTATGAAATACACTATTCTAAAACATTTTGAGAAAATTTTTTTGACTAAAAAGTTTTTATTTTTGCATCAAAATTTCTTAAAAACTTCTAATTTTAATTGAATAGAACTTGATAATGATGTCCCATGTGAAAATTTAAACTCAACATCATTAAAACTCTATTCTTCCAAGCAAATAGGTTGAAGCAACTTCAAAGACATTAAAAAAGCAAAAAAGTTGTTAAAAATATATGAAGCAATATTCACTTGAATGAATTTTTGTGTGAAATATTGAATGCAGATTTCCATACCATGTTTTAGTTTAGACTGATGTTAATGAAATTTGAAAATTTAAGCTAAAATACTCAGTTGTAATGACCTTACTTGTTGAGGCCTACTATACCTTCTCAACATCCATTATTCACTTCCACAAGAAAATAATAATAAGTTATCAATTAACAGATTTAGTTACAAAGATCAATACATTGGAACATGTCTTTTACATATGATAACATTTTAAAAAGAGTTTTGCAAGCAAATTTTTTACTGCTAAAATATGAACTTGATAAAAAAACATATTCCAAAAAGAAAAGAAAAATTCGGCTTTATTTTGGATGACATTTTAAAATTTAAAAATATCACAACTATGTTTGACATAGTTACAGTTTAAAACTCAAAGAATAAATAAAAAAGACATTTCTAAGTAGAATTATTAATAAAGTATAAATACTTTGATATAAGAATGTTTTAAAAAGTGGGCAGATAAAGGTTTAAAATTTTAAATTTGTGTAATTAACTTTTAGAATACAATTAAGAACAAAATAAAATGTTTTCGTATTATTGTGATATTACATTTATTAATAGTGTATTAATAGATTCGATAACCTGAGAGGGAATTTATTTTTGGGAATTACAATTATACCAATTTTTTTTAACATAATAAAGGGTATTGAGTGGCATTAAGAAAATTTGTAATTGGGATAATAAATGTTTGTAAAACTTGTTATTGGTAGAAATATAAATTAATTCACTGGTAAAAAGCTAAACTGCAAAAGCTCTTAGAACATTATCTACAAAATAAAAATGTATATAATTTACCAAGTTTCTTTTACTTTATTGAGATTAAATAATCTTGTACAATATTATAAACAAACTGCTGTTAATGAAATTTGAAAGTTTATAAGTTAGTTAAAGAAAAATAGTTAGAAGTTAAAAGTAAAATATTTATTTGTAATAATTTTACCTGTTAAAACCTACCGTATCTTTTCAACAGCCAATATTCAAACCACTTCTACAAAAAAAAATAATAATAAGTTATCAATTCACACTTTTTGTTACAAAGATGAATGCATTTGAAAATGTCTTTTCCACTTGAACATTTTAGAAAAAATTTTATAAGCAAATTTTAATTTTACTGCTAGATAATGAAATGATGAATGAAAAATAAAAACATATTCCAAAAAGAAAAAATTAAGGCTAAATATTGGATGACATTTTAAAATTTAAAAATATCTCAAAAATGTGTGACTTAGTTAAACTCAAGGCATAAATAAAAAAAAACATTTGCAAGTAGCAGTATTAATAAGGTAACAAAAGGACAACATTAGTAACAATAATTTTCCTGCATTAATTGACTTAATAGTTTGATCAGGCTGTGCATTTTGTATATGAAAAATTGAAAATGAGGGATTATATCTTAACGAAAAATAATGTTAAATTAAAATATGTAAACATTCAATCGTTTACAAAAATTTGGAAATATTGTTAAATTATTAACATGTAAACTTTTCTTAGTTCTCCACTTCTAATTTGCTGTATTCCTTTAAAAATTAACAAAATATATATTAAAAGTCTACTCAGATATCATATAAAAATACAATTTATTTGCAAATTTTTTCATTGCCCCACACTTTTAATTTTATGTATTTCATTAAAAATTAACAAAATACATCAAAAGCATACTCAGATACAATAATAATTTGAAATAATTGAAGCAAGATAAAATAGATATGACTTCCAAAATGTACATTTTGGATAGAAAATCATTTTTTCAACAAATTCTTTAACACTTAAATAATAACTTTAATTGACTTTTCTAACAAAGTTTAATGGACTTTCTTCAGATGCACTAAAAACATTTTTTTGAAAAAGAAAATAATAATATTTTTTATTGCTTTATGCGTTTTATACAATTATTTTACGTGAATGAATAAAAAGGACCTAGTTTTTATAAAACTAGTTCAAAGTAAACTTAGGATACAAAACATATTTCAGATTGTCATTTTTTTTATCAAATTCGGTATACTTCCATCACATATTATTTTCCACATTTCTACAGATCAGAGTATATTTACCTGTAAAATATTGTAATTGCATTTATTTTTCATATTTCATCAAAGTAATTTCATTCGTAAGATGGTAATTATAAAGTCTGAAAAAAAACAGAAATTAATTACAAAATTAAATGAATCGGTAAAAGCTGTAAATAAATTTAATCATTTGCAGTTTATAAAATTTGATAAACCTGCATTTTAATCCCTCATTCCTTACTTTTAGTGTATTAAAACATTTAGTACCCATTAAAACATTTTTGAAATTTGTGTAATGTACTTTTAGAATACAGCTAAGAACAAAAGAAAATTATTTCTTAATATTGGGATATTGTACACATTTAATAGTGGATTAATAGATTCCATAACCTGGAACTAAAACTATCATTGGGGATTACAATTACCTATTTTTTTTAGCATAATAAAGGTTCTTGAGTGGTATTTAGAAATTTCGAAAGTTTTTTAGAATTTTTTTATTTAGAAAATTTTTGTGGATAATAAATGTTTGTAAGACTTGTATTTGTAGAAATATA
The DNA here is from genome assembly GCA_019343175.1 of Oedothorax gibbosus. Taxonomy (NCBI): domain Eukaryota; kingdom Metazoa; phylum Arthropoda; class Arachnida; order Araneae; family Linyphiidae; genus Oedothorax; species Oedothorax gibbosus. Next base: position 282,914 of record JAFNEN010000350.1, on the reverse strand, counting down.
AATTAACAGGTAAAAGCTAAATTGCAAACGCTCTTAGAACATTATCTACAAAATAAAAATGCATATAATTTAATGTTTAATTTGCCTTTTGGTGATTAAATATTCTTGTACTATATGATAAACAAAAAGTAAAAATTATGGGTAAAAAAAGAAAAAATAATATTATAAATATGTAGAATTATTTTTTTGTATATGAATCGAATTTATGATTTTTTTTAATGGTTCAATTATGTTTAGAGTACTTGAATTAATTCTATAAATTAATTTTGCTTAAAATTGAAATGTCATTCATGGAGTTTTAATTGTTAACTGATAATATTAAACACACGATTAAATTATACCAAAACATTTAATTTATATTAAAACATAATATTTCAGTCTCATTCAAAATAATCTTACATTTAAAAAAACACCAGTTCCATGATCCAATTTTTTTAAAAAAAAACTGATCAAATAGCTTACCAAGATATTCAGAGACCTTCAAAAATAAATACATTGGTAATTAATATAATATGATAGTAATGTATTAGATAATTTTAATGTATATTTTCATATATGTGATAACATATAGTAGAAACTTACAATTTAATTCACATTATACAGAAGTAATTTTATTTTAGGTTTATCAAATAAAAATTCTTTATAAAAATTGAGCAGAAAATGTGTACTTTAAATAAATACTATATTCTATAAAGAATTCAATTTTAGCATGTATTTCAGACATTCTTACTTTTAGGAAAATTTCCAATAATTGATCATTTACTATTAAGTAAAAACTCAATTATATCGCAATTACATATGGTTTATTTTTATAAAAACTATGTTTTCGCAAGTTTCACTAATTTTGTTCGTTTTTTGTAATACTTCACTTGCTTGACCAAATAAAATTTAAGACTAAAGTCTCACTAAACATTTTGAACAAAACAAATTTTGTGTGAATTTATAATAAACTTAGCAAAATGCATTCATAACCCTTTACTTAAAAAACATCAATTGTAATAAAACATGTTACAACAACAATCATCATGTTCGATTTTTTAACTGAATTGCTATCTTAATTTAAAATGTGCATACTATTAACTCATTTGATTCAGACTCAAAAACATTTAAAGTGAAAATAAACAGTGAGTTGTACACCAAATGTTAGACATTTATCTAAATAGCAAAAGATCTTATTTAACAGATTTAAAAACCAACTTGCCTGCAACAAATACTTCATTCTTCATTTTAGTGCCCTTATAAAACATTCATTCATTATTGTTAGTTTGAAGAGAAATTCTTTTCAATAATTTTAATAGTAAACTGTAAATAGAAATGCAACAAACAATATTAGTTATAAATATTAGGAGCTTTAAAAACATAATAAATAGACTAACGATTAAATATCCTGGAATGGAAAAGCTATTCAAAAATGTTAAAAAAAATACAATTTAAACCACATTTTTGCTACTGCAATAAATATTTTACTTAAATAATTGAATTTCAAAAATGAGTCATGAAAAGAAGCTATTCAGATATTTAAAATCATCCTCATTAAGTTACTCAGATGAATTACTAACAGCTTCAAATACATTTAAAGATTAAACAAATGACTAATTACAGAATACTGATACTAATTACAGAATTATCTGTTAGAAAGGCAGAATTTATATTATATTTAACTTATTTATAAACTTAAAAAGCTCAAATAACTATGAGAAAATATATTTTCACATAGCATTTGACCAAGGATATCAGGAACTTTTGACAAAGAATATCAGTTAGCAAGGTGGTAAATTTAATTAAATAAACTTTTTATCTCTATCATTTTGAGAAATTAATAATAACCAACGAATTTTTTTCTTGGAATAGCTTTAATATAGTACTATTAGGGTACATGTATAAAACTAAATAGGATTTAAACACCTATTGGCGAAGGATGAAATTTAGAAGCTTTGTCATTTATAAAATTTCAATTGTAAGACAGTAAATGAAACTACTCAAAATTCAAAAATAACAATATGAATCACATAAATTTTTGGAGTCATACTTTATTAAATACTTGTTTATATATTAATTTCATATAAAATGATAGTGAAAAAATTACTTTAAAAAGTAAATAAAAATACCTCTAAAATAAACACAATTTCTTTTAGTTAGCTTTGCCAAAACTGCAGTGGATTACTAAGTATAAATAAGTTATTAACACATAAAAGTTACTTATGCAAATTTTATTTCAACTGAGTTACAAACATTTAGCTATCACTCCACTGAATTTAAGTTTTAGTAAACTAGATGTGCTTAAAGTAAACCAGGAAGTACCAAATCATTTTAATGAATTTAGCTTTGTGAACACCGATAAATTAATATTATATTTGATTAATGTTAAAAACTATAATTTATTGTATTTAGCAGGGATTGGAGTAACGCGTTACTTGTAACGCCGTTACTTGTAACAGTTACTTTTTTTGGTAACGCCGAGTAACGCAGTTACATTTTTCAGAAAGTAACTGTAACGGTAACTTAGTTACTTTTATCGGTAACGAAGTAACGAAAAATGTCGTTACTTTTCCGTTACTTTACGAAGGCTGTCTGATGCCAATTTTGAAATTCCACTCCTAAAAAAAAAAAAAAAAAAAAAAGGAAACATTTCGCATTCCCGAAAAACGAGCTTTTCTTGGGAGGGAAAACGTAAAGCATATAATAGAATGGTCCACTTTGGCTGATAAAGGCGTGACGGCGGCTTTCAGACAGAATTGTTACAGTACGAATGTTTTTCCTTGTCTGTTTATATTTCTAAGTATCACATTATAAGACCCGCACAATTACAGGCATCTACGGAAAAGAAGGGTTTTAAAATAAATCACGCAGGTTGCAAGCAGGTTGGATCCCTCACTCCAAACCCCTTTGTGTTTTGCCTGAATGGGTTCTACAACAATGACCAACAACAAAGTCCTTCTCCTCGAAGAAGGGTGGGGAGGGGGAGATTTCGCGTTCATTCTTGAGATACCCCTCGTTTACAGATGGACTCGTTGTCTTCTGATTATATATCAGGGTAAAGGATTAAAATTAATTATAAAAAATGTTTATTAATGATAATTTCAGTATTTTGTTTGAGCTTATGTTTCGTTTATCGTGCTTCTCTTTGAAAAATGGTAAGATGGCTAAATTTCAATTTTTCTTATAACTTGAAATTTCAAAAAGTAACTGTGATTCGTTACTTTTTTTAAAAGTAACTGTAACGCGTTACTTTTCATATTAAGTAACTGTAACAGAGTTACTTTTTTAATTAAGTAACTGTAACTGTAACAGTGTTACTTTTTAAAAGTAACTTTCCAATCCCTGGTATTTAGGTTTACTTACTTTAAAATATTTTTTAAATAATTTTTTGGTTATATAGAATTATAAATTCGACTTACAATTTATAAATAAAGTAAAAATAAATATAACTACGTTGTTATTGTTCTCGTGTCAATGGGTGCAACTAAATAAGAAGAAATGAGTCTTTTAAAATTTAAATGCCATCAAAAGTCTAACATAACTATTAACAATAGTAAAAATGGAAAAGTATTTCCTGTTACAAGTTTTCGGTTTTTATAATTAAAATACAAAAACTAATTAAAAAAACTTTGAATTTCTTCGAAACTTTTAAAAACTCTAAGTTTAAAATGCAACACATACCTAAAGAAGTTTATTATTTTCTTTGTAATGATTGGAAATACTACTAACTCTCTATATCTATACATTAACAGAAATAATGCAATTAAATACTTTACTGCGCAACTATCACTAAATTTGTTTAAATAGTGTAATTATTTAATAGCGTTTCTAACGATTTAAAGATATTTCATTAGCGGTAAAGTACATAATTCAAAACATAAACAAACTTACTCGTAAAACCAGAAGTTACAGTTAACTCGGCAGGGAAAACTTTCGATTAACAGGGCCCTTTAAGGGAAAAACTGCAATATACATCATAATACATTTCATTGCATTTTTAAAAATTAAAATACTAATTTAAACTGTAAGAAGCAAAATTTAAAAAACTATTTTTTAATGTAAACTAATTTTTCTCCAAAGAATATTAAATTCTGTAATATATTTCGAAAATGTTATTTATATGGAAAAATACAGTAACTGGCAATCGTATCACCGCGCTATTCTTAAGCCGGAATTATCGGAATTTGATACACGATTTTTTTGTTGTGTAATGCTGAGCAACCCAGTTACCTAAAAAGTATTGATTAATTTGTGAAAATATGTTGTTAAATCACCTATATAGTATTATCAACACCGACCCCATTATGGCCTCAACTTTTCAAGGTGCAATAACCATGGATCGCATTATGGATATGTATAATCATATAATTACTATACCTCCTCGGTGGTCCTTCATTTCGAACACCCTTCTTAAAGGAGAGAACAACAAAATCGGGCATTGGTTATTATTTGATTTCAATCATGGTCGTCTTAATTATATAGATCCACTAGGATTGAATCCTACCGTTTATCGTCGCCCAGAACTTATGAATTTTTTACAAATGTTCCAGGGCCGAATCTATGTGGTTGTTGATAAACCCGTTCAAATCAATAATACATTTTGCGCAGAGTATAACTTATATTTTTGAAAATGCTTTCCATTGGAAATATGCAAAGCCAATCCTTTGCTACTTTTCTAGTAAGATCTATTTGTGATTATCTAAGAAGTATGGATATAAACAAACGCGATTCGTTCGTCTGCAATGAAATTATTAATTTAAATGATAGAGCGAAACAAATATATATGGATCATAACATATTTAAACTAAATTTATTGTATTCCAGAATCTTTAATCGTGTTTACACTGAAAAAAATGATTCCTCAACTTCTACCAAACTTTAGTAGCCTATACCAAATAATTTTACTACATAAAACCAAATATATTTGGTGAATACGTTTACAGCGTTTGATTTGTGGCGATAACTAATTCACTGTAGCTATAACCAATAATGTATTAATAGTAGAATAGAATATATTAATTTAACTCAATAATCTAACAATGGTGACCCGGATAATAACGAGCATTATAAAATTTCAAATCAAATAGCCTTATTTTTCAAAATAATTGAACTTTGATTGCACGCGCTACCAGCATAACATCCTAACAATGGCAGACGCCGAAATTTCTGCAGTAAAAATACCTCCTTACAACTTCGCCGACCCAGCTTTATGGTTCTACATGTGCGAATCAACTTTTGAATTGGGCACACCCAAACCTGTGACGGAAAGCCGAACTAAATTCAACTACATCGTGGCGCACTTACCACCGGAAGCAGCGTCGGTGGTTCGAGATATTATTATGAAGCCGGATAGCGAGGATCCCTACAAAAGAATTAAGGAAGAACTGGTGAAAAGAATGAGCGAATCCTCGCAACAGGCAATGCGAAAGCTGATTTCCGGAGAGCAACTAGGAGACCGGAAGCCGTCGGAGCACATGAGGATTTTGAAACGACGTGCCGAATCACACGATTATGCCATCCCTGACAAGCTCCTACTGGAAATATTCACTCAACAGCTCCCGTCATCAACTCAAGCCATCCTAGCATCGATTAAAGATCTCACTATCGAGCAAGCTGCCGAAATTGCAGATCGCGTGTTGGAAGTGAATCCGGTTCCGCAGGTCTGCGCAGTTGCCAAGCAATCGGCCGAAGATCGAATCATCCAGGAGATCAACAAACTTCACGCTCGGATGGATACGCTTGAACGCGGACGCAGTTTCTACCGCGGCAACAACCAACGGAAGCGAAGCAAATCTCGCCCAAAAGAAGACAACTCACAATGCTGGTACCATCGCAAATTTCAAGAAAAAGCTGATAGATGCACAGCACCCTGCTCCTACAAAGAAAAAAACGAAGATCGCGAAGCGTAGCGGCGACTTACGTTTTGCCAACAACTTCTCGTCGCCTATTTGTGAAGGACAAGAACACTGGCGTAACCTATCTAGTGGACACTGGATCTGATGTTTCAATAGTACCAGCATCATCCTTCAACAAACTAGGTAAAAGTTTAATGACCCTAACAGCTGCAAATGGATCAAAAATCACAGTTTACACACAAAAACTGTTATCGCTTAACCTGCAGCTCCGGCGACCATTCAAGTGGCCTTTTCTCGTTGGGAACGTCTCAACACCAATCATAGGCGCAGACTTTTTGTACCATTTTCACTTACTACCTGACCTACGAAAAAGAAGTTTAGTCGATCAGGAAACCCAACTTTCTTCGAGCTGTACCTTACGTGGAGCAGAACTACACTCAATCAAGTTAGTTTCTGGTGACAGTGTCTATCATGAACTGCTTCGTGAATTTCCAGACCTCCACAGCCTCAACAAGAGGTCAAGCATGATGTGTACCACTTCATTGAAACCAATGGTCCACCAGTATCTGCCAAAGCTCGTCGTTTAGCTCCAGATCGTCTAAAAGCTGCAAAATTAGAATTCCAACATATGCTGGATCTAGGACATATGAGACCATCAAAAAGCCAGTATTCATCACCTCTTCACATGGTGCCAAAGAAGGATTCTACTGACTGGAGACCTGTAGGAGACTACAGAGCCTTGAATAACCAGACAGTAAAGGATAAGTACGGTGTCCCAAATATTTTGGACTTCACAGCTGAACTGCATGGCAAAACAGTATTTTCGCACATTGATTTAGTGAAAGCGTACCACCAAATCCCAATAAATCCATCTGATGTACATAAAACAGCAATTGCAACTCCTTTCGGTCTTTTCGAGAGCACCAGGATGCAGTTCGAGCTATGCAACGCAGCCAGCACCTTTCAACGGTTCATTGACAATGTCATACGTGATTTGCCTTCCACTTATGCCTTCATCGACGATATCCTGGTGGCATCGACAACTGAAGAAGAGCATTTAGTACACCTGCGTATGCTGTTTCAACGCCTTCGAGAATATGGTCTTAGTGTGAATGCTGCAAAATGTGTCTTCGGCGCCACCGAATTGGACTTCCTTGGCTACAAATTATCTGCTGAAGGAATCAAGCCTTTGCCTGACCGTGTACAAGCTATCAACGACTATCCAAAGCCCTCAAGTATCACTCAACTGAGACGTTATCTTGGACTTTACAATTTCTACCGTCGTTTTGTACCAAGAGCTGCAGAGATTCTATATCCACTTGTGCAATTTCTACAAGGAAAAAAGAAAAGCAGCCGTTCAAAGACGGAGGAAACCCCAATTCAATGGACTGAAGCAGCTGAAATTGCCTTCTCAAATTCCAAAAAAGCCCTTGCTGACGCAACACTCCTTTGTCATCCTGTTCCAGGTGCTGACATAAGTGTCTGGGTTGATGCATCCAGTTTCGCCATAGGAGCCACATTGATGCAGAAGGTTCATACTCAGTGGGAACCAATTGCTTTCATGTCTCAACAACTAAATCCTAGTCAACAAAAATGGTCCACATATGACCGTGAATTATTGGCCATGTATACTGCAGTAAAGAAGTTCCAGTTTATGCTAGAAGCTCGCCAATTCACTATCTACACAGATCAAAAGCCTCTTATCTATGCATTCAAACAGAACCCTGACAAGTGTAGTCCACGCCAATATCGTCATTTGGATTACATCTCCCAATTCAGCACTGATGTTCGCCACATAAGCGGAACAGAAAATACAGTTGCTGATGCTCTTTCTCGAGTACACATTGACTCTGTTACCAATGCTGATTTCATTGATTTCGAGGCTTTTGCAGCTGCTCAACAGACAGATGATGAATTGACGAAAATAATCAACAGTGAAGAAACCTCACTAAAACTAAGGAAGCAAGCCTGTCCTTTTGTGCCAGTTGATGTTGTCTGTGATGTATCTACAGGTTCGCCAAGACCATTTGTTCCTCAACAACTCAGGAAAGCTATATTTGACCACTTCCATAACCTCTCTCACCCTGGTATCTCATCAACATATCGTCTGATATCTTCGAGGTATGTTTGGCCAAGCATGAGGAATGAAATCAAAAATTGGGTCAAAGGCTGCAGTGCTTGTCAACGTTCCAAGATTACCAAACACACGAAAACCCCTTTAGGAACCTTTGCAACACCTGATGCCAGATTTTCTCCTATACATATCGACCTTATTGGACCCTTACCACCATCTGATGGGAAGATCTACTGTTTAACCATCATTGACCGTTTTACTCGATGGCCAGAAGTAATACCAATTGAAGATATTACTGCAGAAACTGTTTGCCGCGCTTTGTTCAATGGTTGGATAACTCGTTTTGGCTGCCCCTCCAACATCACCCATGATCAGGGAAGTCAATTTGGATCCTCTATTTAAAGAGTTATCAAAACACTTAGGCACCAATTGCATCAGAACAACCGCATACCATCCACAAGCTAATGGTTGTGTGGAACGATTTCACAGAAGTCTTAAACAATCACTTAAAGCACACGAAAACACCAGATGGACTGATTCCTTACCTACAGTTCTCCTGGGACTCAGAGCTGCAGTTAAACCTGAAATTAACTCTTCCAGTGCTGACCTAGTTTATGGTGTCTCATTAAGACTACCCGCAGATATGTGCACAAACTCGACCTCAACCAATTCTCCATCACAATCTACAGTTGTTAGTGTACTACGCGAGAGAATGAAGGAAATCCAACCTTTACCTGGTGCGTCACATGGGAAGATCAACGCATTTGTTCACCCCCAACTAAATTCTTGCTCGCATGTTTTTCTGAGAGTTGATAAAATTGCTCCATCTCTTTCGCAACCATACACTGGTCCTCATCAAGTGATAAGTAGAAGTCAGAATAACAAAACCATTACAATTGACATAAACGGTAGAAGAAGTTGTGTGTCTCTTGATAGAGTAAAACCAGCTTTTATGTTTATGTCAACACCAGTAACTACTACCACTGATCCATCCCATGGTACTCTAAACATTCCAGAATCTTCCAATGAAGAAGCACAAGTAACTCCAGAAATACCAATATAAACTGTACCTGATAACCAAACTACACAGACCACAAGGTCTGGTCGCAGAGTAAAATTTAGCAAAAGACTCATTACAGAAATAGAACTGACTAACTTTAGAATTTAAATGTGCCAATTAAAATTTTTGTTTCAGTTACTTGAAGGTTGATCATGATTATGAGCAAATTTTGTGTGATAATTATATCTTATATTGATTATTCTTTATATTTGATTTACTTTGTGGTAATTAAGTTAGGTCATGTAAATAATTTAAGTTTCTAAATATAAAAGCAAACAGATTAAAAATAAAAATGATTTTCTGAAAAAGTTCGAGGGCAAAGTTCACTTCGTGGTTGTTGGTGAGCCAATACAGGGTAGCTATTTACATGATTTATTTCTTGAGAAAGCTGTCAATTGGCCTACCGCAAATCCTATTAACAGGAACCAATTGGGCCAGTTTAATTTGCAATGATTTAAGGAAAATGAACATAAATGAAAGAGACAAATTTGTCTGTCACTATGTTAAGAACTTAATCAGTAGGTCGAAAATGATCTATAAGGACCATATAATAGCTCAAAAAAATTCTGGTTGAATTTGACCAGAAGCTTCAGACATTCTTAAAAAATGATTTTTAGAGGTATTTATTCATGGAAAAGTAATCTTATTTGTTTTAGTCCTAGCAATTTATGAAATTTCATAATGTTTTAATTGTCCAATAGAATTGGACATTTGTGATGTCAAGTGTACAAACTTAAAAATACATATTTATTTGTATATTTTAGGCATACGCTTACAAATTGCCTTATGTACTAAAAGAAATGAATGAAAAGTATTGAACTTTAAAAAAAAAAAAAATTGTTATTTCAAGTCATTTTAGCTATGCTATTGTCCAATGAAATTATAAATTCTTATACTATGCATGATTAACTTATTTTCCAGTGTGTTACTGACATGTAACCTTGTTGTGTATCTATTGCATCAATATTATTGTAAGAAATCGAAAGTTATGTAACTTTTGTAATTATTACATGCATATTATTCTAATATGTTTTATGGTGACACTAGAGTTCAACATGCAATGCATTGCAGTGATGAATAGATACTTTTATGTGCAATGACATAAAACTTTTTTTTCAATTTTGTATTGATAGAGGATTTCCAGTCATTTAAAAAAACTCTATTACCCAATGTTAGAACAATACACTTACTAACATTCATGTTCCTCTCATGCATTTTATGTGCAAATACTATTGTCTATAATCAAATATTTTATATAAAACAATTTTATATAAAAATGTTTAATCAGCATTAGAATATAAAATAAATTTTTGTGTTACATACTTATTGCTTCTAGAAAAATATTCAGTACAAACTTTTTGAAAGTACATGTAAGAAATCTATTTTTTGTTATAAAGAGGAATGTTATTAACGTTTTTTTATATTGTAATGCATAATCATGAAAAAATGTGTACATTAAAATTTAGTTTCATTAATACTTATTACAAATATGTGATTGTCAAAAAAGGAGACTAAACCATGTTAAATTTTAAAATAATTGTGTAGTTATTGCTGTAAACTCTGCCCATGAAAATTATAAAATATTTTTAAATCAATACTCGATTTTTTTTTAAAACCTAAAACGTTGTCCTATAACGTAACCAACAGGTATTTGATCTTTAGGACAAATACATCTAAATATTTAAAGTATAATAAACAAATGTGTGTTTAGTTTTTTCATTTAGTTATAATTGAAAAATCTGTCTTTCTTAATGCAAATTTTAAAAATAAGTTTAACAAAATATTGTTTTAAGAACAAGCTTTCTCTTGTGAAGGAAGATTTGACCTTTTTCAACGGTACTTGATTACTAAACAGTGTCCAAAAAATATTTGATCCTTGAAACAAATGCATTTAAATATTTCACATTAAGTATAATAAAAAATGAGTATTTGTTTTTTTTTATTTAATTATAATTGAAAAATCTACTTTCGTTCTTAATGCAAATTTTAAAAATAGGTTTAACAAAATATTGTTTTAAGAACAAGCTTTCTCTTGTGAAGGAAGATTTGACCTTTTTCAACGGGACTTGATTACTCAAACAGTGTCCAACAAATATTTGATCCTTGAAACAAATGCATTTAAATATTTCAAATTAAGTATAATAAAAAATGAGTACTTGTTTTTTAATTTAATTATAATTGAAAAATCTACTTTCGTTCTTGCAAAATTTAAAAATATGTTTAACAATATTTAGTTAAGGACAAGCTTTCTCATGTGAAGAAAGGTTTTTTTTTTTTTCAAAGAGAGACTTGATTATTCAATCAAATTATTGTGCATTTAAAGTTATTTTAGTTAAGTACAAAAAATCAAATTTTGTTTCGTCTTAAAAAAAGCACGAAAAAAAGGAGCTGAAAATAATTAGTTTTTAATTTCGGAATGAATGATTCACGATTAAAAACTTTACTTTACAAATCTGATAAAAAGTTGAGTATATACTTGCCGATGTCAAAGTAATTCATCTAAGTAGAATACGTATTTTCCCTCTTTTATTTTTCCGTATTTTTTAATTTAATAGGTATGCTTTAGAGCTGAAATTCTACCTTAACAACATCCATAATATCACTTCAAAAAACGTACGTTGTACATATCCTCCTATCTTGTTATAGCTATTCGTTAGGAGGAGGGGTAATTTTTAGGGGACGTCTATTAAATACGTGATGCGATTTTGGTGATTTTTTGACCCCTCTCCTCCCATATTGATATTTCTTTACATTTGGCTCTCAATTGACCAATAATAAAGAAAAATAAAAGAAGCGAACGCCAATCGAATCTATATAAAAGGACAACTCGTTCTTTTTCAATAAAACTTTTTAATTCAATTCGGAGAGCCTCGAGAAATATTATCATGTAAGATTTTGCGAATTTTTAATCCAGAAAAAAAATACTGGAATTTTGCTCCATTTTATCGCAATTTTACGTTTATTTTTACGGAGGAAAATTTCGTGATACTTAACGAGACTCCCCCTCCCCCCAACGTGATATTTGGTGATATTCGGCTCGACCCCTACTTCCCTTAAACAAATCACGTAATTTATGGACGCTCCTTAAAGGATACGAGCAATTTTATCTTACATAGATTAAATCGAAAAAAAAACACTAGAATAAACTTTATGCGATTCAATGAGTAGGCGATTTTATCTTCTAACTTAATGCATAAGTCCAACTTATTACTAAAACATTTTATGTGTTCAAACATACGGGAATACAAATGGTATATTTATTACAAAGACGCATTATTACAGAACAAAACTATGTTGGTATACATTCTAAAAGAACTGGAAAAGCTTTATTTCCTGTTACTAAAATACTTACTGGACTTTTTATTGAAAAACAAGTAAGTTGGTTACAGTAACTATCACATAAAACAGCTTCCACACAAAATTTTATTTATACACCTTCGTATCAATCGCAGCGCACAGCATTCGGGTTTAATTAAAACTTTTAAAAGCCAAAAATGTCTATTATCATTAATTTTCTTTCGCAAATTAAATTAATATTATTCATTGTTTGCTAAATTTATTTGTTATTTCGAAGAACAATTATTTTAATTCCTTGACTCAAATCCTAACATCCGTGACATTTGGCGTAGTCGAAAAATGTCGCCAAATTACGCCTTAAATGACGCGAGATCCTTATTCTTAAATATAAGTACCAACAGAAAAATCTATTAAATCTCTATATTTACGAAATATTTGGTAATAACAAAACATGAAACAACTCCAAAAGGCATTAAGAAATGCAAACATTTAAATTAAACTAACTTAACTAGGCAAAAAATAAATTAAAAAAAGTAGGTTTGTTACAGAATCTGTCACTTAAACCACTTCCACACAACATTTGTCCTCAACAGGAAACAAACAATTTATACACCTCAGAAATTCGCCTAACAGGGTCTTTAGCCAGTTGTAATTCAAACTTTTAAACGCCAAAATAAACTATTTTCTTTAATCATCTTTCTCAGATTTAATAATTAGACTTTATCGTTTGCTAAATTTGTTTAAAGTTCGAAGAATAATCATGCATTTTTTTTAAATAAATATCTTTATTTACATTTCAAATATATATATAATTAGTAAAATTGATGCTTAATGCTAATTAATGACTTCTTGTTTTTAAATTTTGTGTTGATAGGGGATATTCAGTCATTAAAAAAATCTAATACCCAATGAAGAACTCAATGATTACTACATTTTCATATTCCTCTTATGCATTTTATAGAAAATACTATTGTCTTCAAGATATATAATAGTCTTTAATGAAATATTTTATGTAAAACCATTTTATTAAAATGTTTAATCAGCATTAGAATTTAAAGTAAATTTTGGTGTTACATACCTAATGATTCTTAGAAAAATATTCAGTACAAACTTTTTGCAAGTGCATGTAAGAAATCCAATTTTTGTAATAAAGAGGAATGTTAATAACGTTTTTGATTTTGTAATACGTAATCATGAAAAAAAATAAGTTCATTAAAATTGTTTTCATTAATAATTATTACAAATATGGGATTGTCAAAAAAAAAGAGACTAATTCGGGTTAAATTTCAAAATAACATTGTATTTGTTGCAGAAAACTGACATGAAAGTTTAAAAATGGTATTTTTCAACTTTATACTAGATTTTTTAAAGAAACATAACATTCTCATACACAATAATGTGTTTATATAAAGTTGTCGTAAAACGTTACCAACAGGTATTTGATTCTTGAAACAAATGCATTAAAATATTTTAAATAAGTATAATAAACAAATGTGTGTTTGTTTTTAATTTAATTATAATTTAATATCTGTGTTGTTAAAGCAAATAAAAAAAACAAAAGGTTTAACAATATTATTTTAAGAACAAGCTTTCTTGGTAAAAGAAGATTTGATCTTTTTCAAAGAGGGGGACTTGATTTTTCAAACAGTGTCCAACAGTTATATTTGATCCTTGAAGCTAATGCATTTAAATATCTCAAATTAAGTATATAATAAACAAATGTATGTGTGCTTTTCAATTTAATTATAATTGAAAAATCTATTACCTTTTTAAATGCAAATTTAATAAATAATTTTAAACAATATTTTTTTAGAACAAGCTCTCTCATGTGAAGGAAGTTTGATCTTTTGCAATGTTGGACTTGATTATTTAAAAAGTTTCCAACAGATATTATATCCTTGAAGAAAATCCATTTAAATATTTCAAATGAAGTACAATAAACAAATGTAGGTTTTTTTTAAATTTAATTATAAATTAAAATCTGATGACTTTTTTATTACAAATTTTAAAAAAATTGGTTTAGTAATATTTTTTAAGAACAAACTTTCTCATGTAAAGAAATATTTAATTTTTTTCAAAGGGGAACTTGATTATTCAAAATTAAATTATTATGCATTTAAATTATTTTATTTAAGTAGAAACAATCACATTTATTTTCGTCTTTTAAAAGCATAAAATAAAAAGGAGTGGAGAAAATCTAAAGGTTTTTGATTTTGGAATCAATGATTAACGATTAAAAAATTATTTTACAAATATGAGAAAGAAAAAAATATAATTGTGACAAGTTTTGCAGTTTGAATGGCCTGACTAAATTGAGTTTGCAATTTTGGGACATTCATTTCATAATTTTCTGGTAATCGAGCTACATTATAGTGGAAATAATGCTTTGAGTCGCATTCGGTTGAAAGAAAAATGGTTATACTAGTTTTTTTTCAACTCTAGGGACAATTAATCTCAATTCCTCAAACCAAAGTAACAGGTTGAAATTCATAATAAACAACGTTTTTATTTATTTTTGTGAGTTAAAAAAATGGGTAGATGGCGCCACAGGTAAAACTTTACACTGCAAATTTTAATTTCAAAAAAAAAACATCACATTTGTGCAGTTTATTTGTAGCTGAAAAATTTTCTGTGTAACCTTTATTTTTTTTTCTTGGTGCAAAGCTAACCTGCGATATATCACTAACTATTTTTTATAATATGTGTGGCAGAATAATATTTATGTACAGAGAGAAATTATAAATGACGATGAAGAAAAAATTATCATGAATACATGCAATCTCAATCGAAAATATTTTACCAGCTTTATAAAACACTCCACTTTTCAAATATTAAAGTAATTTTATCATATCTCATAAGTATAAAAATTTCCTATAAATTTAGATCATCAGAACACGAAAATACAAATGCGCGAAAATCGCGAATTTTTGCTCTTTCTATGCTGAAATAATTTTTACTGCTTTTCTTCACGGACAAGTAGCACCATCTTTCGATTAGAAACGTAACTTTTGAAGATATTTAATACAGTTTCTGTAATTGAGTCCCATAAAAATTTTCGTTCTGTTTTGTCTAATCAATCTAATTATATGTTTTATAGACAACAGAATTATAATAATCTAGTCTGCCATATATATTTGCGTTTTGTATAAAATGCCGTATCAAGCGACACTGATCACTGAGATATCAACTAACACTAATGTTGTTGTTCTCATCTTTCGATATACATTTGAACTATTCAGTAAAGAATTGTAAGAATTTTTAATGAAAGTGCGACTACTTGCGTTCCCTCACGCTACCGACACCACTCCGTGAGCAGAAGCAGCGGAAGGAATTCGGAAAATGCAACCGAGAAGCCATACTACAATGACAAAAAGCCATACTACAATGACAGGTTGACAGGAATAAGCCGCATCTGGAGAAGCAATTAACCAGCTATAAAACCAAAACAAACAAGTAACGAGCTGCGTCCTATTCTAAATTAACTAATCTTAATAATTTTTCAACGTTTTGAACCAAATATTCATGTTAAAAATTAAAACAATAATTTTTTTAAGTGAATTTACTGATGCCGTACCGGAATAAATATAAATATTTCGTAAAATACTACTAACTATAGCAACCCTGTGTTTACTTTTTCACGAACGCCAAAAGTTGCCAAATAGCATTCCGGCGGCCTAATTACGCTAGGTGTTCCAATAATCGGAATTTAACAATTTGTTTCACGATCAACAATGTAAAAAAATAGAATCATAACACGTTCTAAAACATTGTATGATTATTATTTTAAACTAGCAAATTTATACTCGTTCTTCGCACGGATTAAAAAAAAATATCAAATCATTCCAAATATGTGTACCATATAACATGTTATAGGATCATAAACTTACGTTATTGTTCCCGCTCGTTATAAAGTATAAAATCCCGTGTCATTGCCTTAAAATTCCAAAATGAAAATACGCTATAAAATGCACTCATAAATGTCATCACAATTCCCTCATAAATACATAAAACCTTTTAGCTCATTTGGCGCGTTTTGGGAAATGATTTGGCAAGAAAATAGATATAGCTACAAACACACCCATTATACAGCTCTAACACAATGACCTTCGAACAACCGATCAGCTTATAGTTATTATGATATGGAGGAATTATGATATGGAGGAATATAGGTTAACCTAAAGAATCGTGGCCGGATTTGGTGAATTTTCAAAAATGTCGCCAAGTCGAAGTGATAACAAACCCCGGCACTTGCCAAGATGGTTACCATCTCGAAATGACCAAAATTACTACCTAATTTCAAAATGGCCGACTTAAAACAGCGAATAAATTCATTAAATTCATAGATATCATATCATTCATAGATACTTTAATTATGATATCTATGATTAAATTGCAGACCAAAAAAGTGAAACTTTAAAATGACGAAGAATTGATTTTAAAAAAAAAGTAAATACTTATTTAAAATCAGTAACCATTTAATTAATAAAATATTAGTATAAGAAAACTACAGAATAAATTATATGCGTTTAAGATTTAAATAGATTAACATTTAGAAATTGTCAATGCAATTGCTAATTTCGCCAAAGGTTGCCATCGGGGTTACCAGATTTGGCGTTAAATTGCCGGCCATGATTCTTTAGGTACGCCGGAATATATTCGGCAAAAATAAGTAATTTGTACTTTATAAAACTTTTCCAACCAGACAAGAGGATGAATGTGGTTTTTTTCTGATGTTAAGATGGCGTAATGGCCGACTGAATTTTGCCATTGGCGGCTTTTGGCAAAGTTGAAAATTTAACGGCAGCTATTCCCATCCAGTTGTATGGGTTAGGGTTAGTTCGAATTATCGACGCATTAAAGCTACACACGAGTGCTATTAGAAACGGGAGTCGTAATTTAGAACCACAGTCAAGTTACGAGCCGACACGTGAGTAGGTACTCATTGCAACTTTTAAGGGCGACATCGTACGCAGCGTTGGGAATTTGGAGGATATTTAAAGTGCCCTTCCTCTATACGGGGTATTATTCGTCTGACATTTTTTGGCTGCACGAGCCGTTCATAGGTCTGCAGTTATTTTGGCGATGCCCGGACCTGAACCTGGGACCTACTGCATTCAAGACAAAAGTCTTTACCGACTGGTTCCTCCAACCCTATCGAGTTGTATGAAATATGAAGTGGAATGATTACCACATTTGGGCAGTTTCGTTTTGCGCTAATTGTGAAATAGAAACAGGCCAATTATATCATACAGCTGTTCTGGCAATTTGAATAGGGGCCTATGAGAAAGCCCTCAAACTCCGGAAGGGCCTGGATAAAATCAACTCCTCACATCAGAATGGGAGGAGATTATAATATCCTGATGGAGTGGACCACAGTGGAGGGATCAATTGGTATAAAATAAAAGTTTAAATAAAAAAACCCTACTAATTAAGGTTATTAAGGGTGCACCCGTGCAAAGCCGGGTTTATAAAGCTAGTAGATAATATTAGTGCGATTTAATTAAAAATTAATTAAGGAAAACATGTGCACGTTTACGATTAACTGATCTAGTAGGAAGATTTTACAAACAGTATTGAAAAAAAGATTATAACTGATATCAATAGAGCAAATATCAATTTCTATTGATACCAGTGGGCCATTTCCACGTACAGTTTTTTCTATTGATCTCTACTGGTCATTTTTGGTAGGGCACACTTGACAAGATAACTCGGTGCTGCAATTTAAAATACTTTAATCTAGGACCACATACTTAAAGGTTGTAATATTATGTGTACGATTGAAAATAAACTATATGCACTAAAAGCATCACCAAACACTAGTTTAAGATATGAACTTATTTATTAAACAAGCATAAACACATAATAACTCTCATCTATTCAATAAGAAATGGATAGATCCGACGATGCTTTATTTGTGAGGGAATGTTTAAACCTAGTAAAACTATTTTCCTGATACTATTTTCCTGATAAAACTATTTCCTTCCTTTACAGCAGACAGAATATATATGGAGCAAAGATGCAAATGTAGTGCTAAAGCTTCATTTGTGCCTTAACAAAATACCTTCTGTGCTATTAATACAGTACAGCTTTTTCTACTAGAAGGTGAAAATGAAAATTCAAATCAAATCTTTGACTTGCATTTAGAGTACTACGATTGTGGTGAACAATGTAAAAGTTATTCTATTATGAAGTGTAATTTTTTTTCAAAGGGGCTGCTTTGTTGGCGGATGTTTGCAGCTTTGTTTGCAGACTCCCATGAACTAAGAGCCATTTTTTCCTTAACACAATCTAGATGGCTCTCGCTACCAATGTTTGCGTTCGGAGTATAATGAATCTGTTGCTGTTAAAGCATGCCGAGATATGTTTTTCCCCAGAGAACCCAGACCAAATATGTACTCAAAGTATCTTATGCATGCCACATAATCATATGACATGCGTGTCAACGATTTTCCCTTCCTGACAATCTGCCTACCATCCGGGTCTTGGGCTTATAAGGCGGCACGTATATGTTACATATACAGAGCCGTGAAGTGTGAATATTACTTTGAAAATAAAACATTGTTTGTTTATCACTTTTTGTACCGATATTTTGTTTAAAATCACAAATAGCTTATTTTCTTTGATAAATAATAGTCAGGTTTCTTTTAAAAAATAGTCAGGTAACTTGAAAAACCATCTTAGTCGATTCCTTGCCTTCAAAAACATATAATTAGATACCTAAATGATGAGTATAACTGCCACAGAAGCAGAAATACATACAAAGCGAAATCGGTGTTCGCCACTTTGGAAAATGGCGTCTAAAAAACTTCTTCCACCATATGGTGATGTCTACCCAAGTTTTTTTTACTCTCCTATATGTGCTTAACTCGATTCTATTGATTAGACAAATCAGAACGAAAATTTTTACGGGACTCCATTACAGGGACATGAGTAATTAGGTGTGTCCATATTGAGAGCACAGTCCATATTGGGTACAAGTACTATAGTTTTATTATGGCGTAGCATGTTCAAGTCAAGCACTTGAATTTTGAAACAAAAACCTCATTGAATCAATTTGGTGAAATTCAAGCAGCGAGTTTGGTGCCATACTTTGCAAAAAAAAGATGAAGTTCCCAATGTTCTAGAAGTGAATTTGTCCTAAGACAAACTAAGTTCTAAGCCAAAAATCAGATTTTTAAACTACAACTTGATATTTAACAGAATTGGTGGCATTTAACTTATGAAAATGAAATTCTTATATATGGATTAGGTGTTTCAAAGCAAAATGACTGATTATAATTGTAAAAAAATTCTTTGGGCAATCTTACGTGACATGAGATAAACACAAAGTTTGTCATCTTTTAGGCTTGCCAATTTATGAATCTTGGGTTTTGCCTTCAGATGAAATAAATAAAGCACACTGCCTATTATTTTCTCGATAGTGCACTAAACGACCACAAAATCTTACATTTCATATTAAATAACTAAAAGTACAAAAGAGAAAATTATATTTGAAAATGAGTATTAACTTACCACAGATGATGTAGTTAAAAGGATTTTAGTAAGTAAAGCACCTATTTTGCGTATTTTTCCGAGCTAAAACCTCTAACGGAACATCTACCACAATAACGAACTGAAACTAAAACGAACTGAAGTTGATAACAACCTTTCATCCTATCTTGTTATCTGATTGGCTATCATATTCTCATGACTGGCTGTTTTCATAGTTAATAAGCAATTTGATGTTGCACAGATTATGGTACTTGAACTAATATAAACTTAGTGCGGTTCAATCATAGAGATAGTAAAACCGTGCGCCATCACCCACTATCTAGAGCAGTGGTTCCCAACCTTTTCGGACTATCGCCTCGTATTTTAGGTTGATTAACATCCATCGCCTCGTATTTTAGGTTGATTAACATCCATCGCCCTCTTTAATTTTCATGTTATGTCTAATCGTAATTTCAGTTAAAGTGTAACTATAAAACAGTTTTATAACACTTACTACTGTTTATAAAAAAAACCAAAGAAGCTTTATCTGGTCACTTTTAAATAAAATAGAAGAAACATAAAACACATATTTTAACATTTTTAAAGAACAAAAGTGAAATAATTAACTAAGATATTTTTACTGATTTCTAGAAAATTTAAGAGAGTTTAAAGTAAAAATTGACTGCTTTGGTTATGGTTGGAGAATGGTTTTACTGTACAAAGGTACAACATTATTTTAATTTTCCCCCTTTGAATACTCATCGCCCCCTGATCGCCCCTCAAGTATTTTTCCCCCCTTGATAACACAAATCGCCCACTTGGGGGCGATCGCCCCCATGTTGGGAACCGCTGATCTAGAGGAGAGACGTAATGGTGAAACAAGAGGGAATTTAGTGCCGAAGCATCACCTCAACATGGCGGCCAGTTGCGTAGAACACAACAGTACAATAAATTGCGCTTTTTTTTTTTTTTTTTTTTTTTTTTTTTTTTTTTTTTTTAGAAGCTGTTCTCTCGGAGTCTATGGCTGGTAGCTCTTTGAAATTTTTTGTAGACGTGGATTGTACTTTTGTGATTTATGAATCAGAATCATTTTTTGATTAATGAAGTGATATGATTTTAATGTCGCGCTCAATTTTTCGCAATAAACACTCATAAATGGCCTGTAATTTAACTGTATCATTGTTTTTTACTTTCAATTTCCTAAAATGAATGTAAGGTAATGAAAGTTTTGAGATGAGATTGGAGATTTTGTGTTTTCTATACGTTTTGGAGGGTGCTGATTTCAAAAAAGTAGTTTGGGGCCATCAGGCCAGTCGTATGTCTGAAATAACTCTACAGCTTGAACTGAAAAAGCTACGGACTTCCAGTACCTGTCGAACGTCAAAATAAGGTTTTCGAGAAAATTGCGCATGCGCAAGTGGAGCTGCTTTTTAGAATATCTTTGGTTTTAAAAACATTGCTGCAAAACAAAAAGAGATACGGCCGCCAAATTTGGTACACATATTCCATGTTTCTTTAAGACGTCGAAATAAGGTTTTCTAGGAAATTGCGCATTCGCAAGTGGTAGCTGTTAAGAACTTAATTTATTGCTTATTTATTAAAGCTTATTATTAGCTTTATTTATTAAAGCTTATATTTAATTAAATATAAGCTTTAATAAATTAGTAATTAATAATTCATTGGTAATTAGTAATTCAATAATTCATAGTATGAATAGTATATAATGCAAAATTGAAGAAAGATATTCCCAGCATAAAATTTTATTTAAAAAATGTAAATAAATATTCTAAAAAATACGGGCAAATGCACATAATACAAAATTGTATTGCTTGCAAATTGTAAAGTGTGCTGTTGCGAGTTTTCTCGAAAATCTTATTTTGACGTCCGACAGGTACATGGAATACGCGTGCCAAATTTGGCAGCCGTATCTCTTTTCGTTTTGCAGCAATGCCTTTAAAACCATGGAAATTCTAAAAAGTAGCTACCACTTACGAATGCGCAATTTTCTCGAAAACCTTATTTTGACGTTCGACAGGTACTGGGAACTCTTGTACCAAATTTGAAGTCCGTAGCTTTTTTAGTTCGAGCTGTAGACTTATTTCACACATACGACAGGCCGATGTCCCCAAACTACTTTTTTGAAATCAGCACCCTCCAAAACGTGTAGAAAGCACAAAATATCTAATCTCATCTCAAAACTTTCATTACCTCACATTCATATTAGGAAATTGAAAGTAAAAAACTATGATACAGTTAAATTACTGGCCATTTATGAGTGTTTATTGCGAAAAATTGAGTCCGACATTAAAATTATTTCACTGAATAAAAATAGAACAATCCAAAAAATGATTCTGATTCATGAATCACAAAAGTACAATCCTCGTCTACAAAAAATTTCAAAGAGCTACCAGCCATAGACTCCGAGAAACAGCTGGGCCATTCCATGGTAACTGACTGACATTCGGAGGACGAAATTACAATGTTTTTACGAAATAGCGGGACAATTATATAGTTTTACAAATTAGGTTTTATATATTTTAAAAAAGAATTTTCAGCTGAGTTCAAATATGGTTTACAATTTTAGATAGCCCTTATAGAAATTGTTAGAAAAATTATTGAAGTTGTGGTAACTGACTGACATATCTGCAACCTTCATTGACACTTCAAGTTATTCAATATAATTTTCTTCTGAACATAAAAGAGGTGGCTTTTAAAAGTCAGGCCTATATTAAAGTGAAAAAAATGAACTATCCAGCACATCAATTTTTATATCAAAATATTGAACCCTGAAAAAATACCAGGCTTTAGAACGCCTTGGTAACTGACTGACATAATGGTAACTGACTGACATCTCTAGAATACTTAACATATCTGATGAGTTTAGTTGAGTTTAGTTTGAATTATCATCACACTAGAGCTACACAAGGGCTATTGGTGATGCACGTCGTAATTTAGAACCACAGTCAGGTGACGAGTCGACACCTGAGTAGGCACCCAACGCAACCATTAAGGGCGACATCTTACGCAGCGTTGGGACTTTGGAGGATATTTAACGTGCACTCCCTCTACATAGGGTATTATTAATCAGACATTTTCGACTGCACGGGCAGTTTATAGGTCGGCAGTTACTTTAGAGATGCCCGGACCCGAACCTGGAACCTTCCGCTTGCAAGGCGAACGCCTTAACCAACTGGGCTCCCCAGCCGCCCATGTATGATGAGAGAAAACCCAAAAATTAGTTGCACATTCATAATATATGAGAATTAATAAACAACACGGGCCGACAAGGAACATACACGGGTCAGTGAGACAAAAAGCGGGACTGTCCTGCTTAAAACTGATCGTCTGTTCACATTAATAAAAAGACCAACATATGATTGAATAAAACATGAAAGTTGAGTTGTATTATACAAATAATTTATGCATAGGGTCAATACTGGGGTAATAATAAGTAAATTAATAGCCAGCTACACCTATGTCAGTCAGTTACCAAGTCAAAATGTCAGTCAGTTACCAAGCAATTTTAACCTGTACAAATTCATTTTTTAAATTTTGTCCCATTTAGTATTATTTAGTACTTATTGAAAACAGAGAATATCTTTTATAAAGATCCTGCAGTCCAAATTTCTATTCTGAAATTAAAAAATTAAAACAAATTTGGTAACTGACTGACATTTTATGAAAGGGTGTAATAAATGTATCCCATTACAAGTAATTTTGCAACTTTTGATTTGGGTAAGAGCATAGAATGTTACTTTACAATGTAGGGAACAATTGAATTAATTTTTTTTTTTAAAAATATTGCAAGTTTAGGAAAAAAATGTTTTGAAAGGGTAAGAATCTAACACTTAAAATTATTGATTTTTTTTACAGTGTTCGTTAAATAGCAATTTTTCTTCTATAAAAAATATATAATTCAAACAATGAAATTCAGTGTGTTAAAACAGAGATTCCAATCTTTAAAATGGTATGTGACACGAAGTATGTACTTAATTTTGAAATTTTGGTACCGAGGTTGACATTTTCATGGAATAACCCAGCTTCTAAAAAAAAATCGCAATTTTAGTACTGTTGTTTTCTACGCAACTGGCCGCCATGTTGAGGTATTCCAAGGAAACAGAGTTTAACCCCCCGTTTTCCCTCTAAATAGTGGGCGATAGCGCACGGTTTTACTATCTCTATGGGTTCAATGAGCTGGCGAATTTATCTCCTAAATAAAAAAATGCCCGTTCTTCACACGGACTAAAAAAAGTTCTAACGTATCAATCCAAGTATACGTACCAACGTTATAGGATATTAAGATTATGTTTTTGTTCCAGCTCGTTATAAATTATATTACCCTAAACATCCGAAATAAAAAATACGCTATATACGTACCCACGCATAAATGCGTAATTTCCCTCGGAAATATATAAAACCTTTTAGCTCATTTGGCACGTTTTTAGTAATAATTTGGCGAGAAAATAAATATAGCTACTAACACACCCATTATATTAATTTGGATATAGGATGTCTCTTAGGATGTGAATCCTAATCAATCCGGGATTTGAACCCCGAATCAGTGGCATGATTGCGAGAAGCACTGCTCGGCCAAAGTGCCGGCAAACAAATTTATCAGGTCCAAGATTTTTCGATTTTTTTTCACTGTGTGAATTTGTGGTTGTCTTTGAGTCGCAAAATATAAGTCGAGCGGTTACTTCCCCCTATTAAATAACTATTCAAATTCCAGTTATTGGCCATGAATACGCCAAGATTTCAGGTGTTTTAACTGAAGTTGTTCATATTTCAGATGTTATTGTGCAATAAAAGCTAAAACAGTGAAATATAGTCATACGCTTCGTAATTGAAATTTTTTTTTCTTTGGGAAATTGTAAGCTTGCAATTTCATCGACGCATTTAGGAATATTTCCATCAAGATAGAAAAACCCTTAATGCAATGCTAAAAGTTATAATGCAGGCGTAGTTGTATTTTATGCATATATGCTCAATAAAATTTTTGTTTTGTAAATAAAAAAAATTACAATTAAATATTTAAAAATAAATATAAACGCACCGTATATTAAAAAAAGACAAAGTGTTAAAAGTCATAACCAAAAATTAAACTAATTTTCTCTAATCTGAAAAAGTCTCCAAATCTCCTCCATTCCACGGGACTTGGAGGAGCTTTGTCACTTTTTAAGTTTGCCAATATAGATCCATTCTTACATTAAATATTTGATTTTACGCTGGAAATTCTTCATCAATTACAGCTTCAAATAAAAAAAATCAATATTAATCATTAGGTTAAAGTGCACATTAAAAATTCAATTTTGGCGCTTATTTTAATTCCTTTAGAGATTAGAATATTTTTTTATCTAAATATTAGCATGTCTTTTGCCATTAGCTGGACTTTTCGAAATTCAATTAAAATATATTTATGTTGCATATTAAGCATAAAAACACCTTTGGACTTTTTTAGAAGGGGAATTTGTTCAGTTAAATTTGCTAATTATTGAAAATAAATAGGAACGGCGCCCTTTTTCGGCAAATATTAATTAAATGATTAAAAACTGGCTCGCATAAGAAACTATTTACTTATTTTTCAATTTATTTTTGTGAGAAATGTTCTTGCCTCTAAAGTTAACTTCCGTTTAAAAAATCTTCTAAGAAGTTAGTAATTTTAATTGCATTAATTTTTTTCTGTTTTTAACGTTAAAAAGTGCTTTGAAAGTAATTTTTCTAAAACTTTTAGTTAGTTATTATATCGGGAAAGTAAAGCATTTCAAATGCTACTGTCATTAAAAAAATTACATAAATATTATGGATTGTTATACCACAATAAAGCAAAATTTGGGTGTTTAAATTACTAATATTTATAATAATATAAACGCAAAATATAAATGAATTTTAAGTGAAAAATGGTATTCCTAAATTTTATGCTCCTTTTACCTCTTATAACCTTAGGTTGGGTTTTTTTTTCAACCAGGCTGCTTTATTGGCAGTTAAGCCTTTGCAGATTCGGCATATTCTCTAGAACTGAGAGCCATTTTTTGTCGCACCATCTAGGCGACTCTCGCTGCCAATTTTGACGCTCCGATTACAATGAATCTGATATCTCTGTGCATGTTAATGTGTGCCGAGATTTAATTTTTAAGAGAGAAACCAAATGGATAGTCAAGGGGTCTTGCACATGCCACATAATCATATGACATCATCAGCCGGAGCTCGAACCCACAAACTTGGGCTTATGATGGGGACACGATCTTTGGTTTTGAGTACATACAAAATAACAATTGTTTTCAATTTATTCCAGTAAAATCCTGATTTAATATAAAATTATTTAGTTGTATAAATCATTTTGTTTCTTTGAACATGTACAACTCAATCGTGATGGATTTTTAAGAAAAACATTAGAAAAAATAAGGTTATTTTTCCAAACATTGGGAACTGAAAAAAAAATTATTTATTAAATTCAAGCTGCTTCTTTTTTATATTTTTACGTTGAATAAGTATTATTTGTTAAGTTAAAATGAAGAAATTTCTAGACTCATTTTTAAATCCTTATTTGTACTAGTTAACACAGACTTATTAATTATTCTCTAAATATATAATTACGCTGTTTATATAATATTTTTCTGAAAACCACATTCCGCCTTCACAATTATATATAGAGATCGCAAATTCCGGTTGCAAATATAACTATTTGTATTAAATATTCTGAATATCTATTTAGAGTGTTTATATAGCTATTTTTTAAGTAACAATTTTTCTTTTGTGAATATATTTTGAATATCTAATTAAAGTATTTATCTTAGTAATATATTCTTCCTAGAATACATAATATAATTACTTGCTTTTATTCGCATAGACCATAGTTAAAGTATTAAAACATCCACTATACCATTAAGTAAATTAAAATAAGAATACTTTTATGGAAACTCGAACTTTGGAACCAACTGGAATTATTCATACAGATTAAATAGGTTCGAAATATAATCTGTGAGAGGCAGAATTTCGTCATTGCTTTCTGCATTTATTTGGCGCTATATGAAAGTTCGTAAATGCGACGGAACAATTTGGATTAATTTACAAGTCTGATTAGCATTTACGAAATAGGTTTATGTCCTTAATGAGATGTGCGTAGTTTAGCGGATTACATCCCTTATATATTAACATTGAGCGGCTGGTAATATAATGAAATTTTGTTATGTGCTTGTCAAAATATTAAAACATAACAATATTTTTACACTGTGAAAAAATCGTAAAGTCACTCTTATATACAGTCCCTGGACAAATTATTTGACGCACAGTATTTTTTTTAGTAATGTTATGTTTCTTAAGAGTTTTTATACAATGATGGTATATTTAAACTACAATATTATTGATTTTTATTTAATAGAATTGTTGTAGGCTACATATTTGTATTTATTTTTAACATATAGCAACACTGTGTTGGCTAAGTGATACATGAACGTAAACAAGTACAAACCTGTGGATTGTACCCTGTACCCTTATTTATGTGTGGAATCATCATCCTCAAATGCAGGAGACAGTACAGTCTTGCATTGATAGCATGCCGCGCAGAATTAAAGCTTTGATAGTGGCTAAAGGTGGCTCAACTAAATATTGACTTTTACTAACATTAATTTCACTTTACTTTAAAACTTAATAAACTTATGCTTTTCTAAATGAATGCTGTTTTATTTATGTCAAATAAATCGGTAATTGATTGGATAATATAAAAATAAAACAAATCCATTTAAAATAATAAAACGGTACAATATCACCCGGTAAATAATATTTTACATGAAATCTTGCAGTGCGTCTAATAATTTGTCCAGGTACTGTAAAGGCAATTTTCTTGGCTTTTTAAAGATTACATCGGGTTTGGTTTTTTTTTTGGGGGGGGGGGGCATTTCTCATAAATATATGTAAAATCATTAACATTAACGCTTCGGATAATTGGAGTTCGGATAACTAGAGTTCTACTGTACGTACATCCGTGGTCGGTGCGCAGTTATTAAGTAGTTTAAATAGAATTTGGTTGATCGAATATGGCCAGATACCAATCCAAGCCGCACAAAATGAACAGTTTAGGGGTTTGCATTCCTTGGTATATTTCAATTGAGGGACTGGTAATACAGTTTACATTTGTTGTGGGCTTGTCAAAATCTTAAATATAATGATAATTTTCGGCATAGATATCATAGTTAAAGTATTAGATTGGCAGATCACTTGACATTAAATGCTAACGACGGGACGCGCATGGAGACCAAAATAAGGAGGCAAAATGGCCAGTGTTTCTGCCACTTTAAGGAAAAAATTACTACGAAAAAATACCATTTAATTCTAAAATTACAAAAAAATACTAGAAAAGGATTTAAAGTCACTAAAAAGATTCCAAAATGCAGCTAGTATTTTTACGATATTTTTTGTAATATTAAAATCAAATGGTATTTTTTCGTAGTATTTTTCTCCTTAAAGTGGCAGCAACACTGGCCGTTTTGCCCCCTTATTTTGGTCTCCATGCGCGTCCCGTCGTTAGCATTGTAGATCACGTGATCTGCCAATCTAATACTTTAACTATGATATCTATGATTTTAGGGTAGATGTTTTGTGTAATAGCAATTTTGCAAATGAAGAGGAGTAAGTTTCACTGTAAAAAAAATTCCGTAAAATACCTCACATTTTGAGGGTAATTTTTACATCACAATGTAATGTTTGTTTAACGGCGAATTGATGTTTTCTTGACATAGGGAGTCACATGAACAACTTATTCCAATAGCATTTAAACAGAGAAAATATGTGTATCCAATCACTGCCAGTGAAGCAAAAATTTTTGCCGGTACCGCAAAATAAATTTTACATTATATGTATATTCACAGCAGAGGGCAGCACTTTTACTATCACACTGTGATGGCAAATTATAAGATATTTTTGCAGTGTTTGTGTATAATTATATAGAAATTGCTAAAATTCAGTTTCATTAACTGTCATTTATTAATTTCAATAATCATAAGGTTTGATGAAACGCAAAACTCTGATGCGTTGATAAAAATAACTCATTATGAAATTAAACAAGAAGTTCTTAAAGAACTATAATAGCCTACTTTCCTGTTACTTAATTACTTACTGAAATTCTAATAGGAAAACAACTAGGTTCCTAACAGTAATACCATCAACATGCTTCACTAGATTTATACACATTCGAAAAATAAAAATCGCTAAAGACAGCATTCAGCTATAATTTCAACTTCTAAGAGCCAAAATCAACTATTTTTCTTAATATTCTTTCGCAAATTAACTTAATATTATTAATCGTCTGCATGATTTATTTGTAGTGAATAATTAAATATTTAATAAAAAACAAAAGTAATGAAACTACTCCAAACTGCATTAACAAAATACGAAATGTAAATTAAAACTAAGCAGAATTGTATGCAAAAAATATGACTCGCCGATTTCTTGATAAGCAATTGATGAACAATCAAAGAATCACATTGTGCTCCATTTTATGACGTCATTCTAAACTGATTCATAAAAAAAATATTTTGCTTCAAATAATTTTAAATAAATAAAGTTTCTCATGTTATTGTTGATTTGGCAGCAGTGATTTTAAATGACTCCAAAATTGAAATTTCAATGGGAAATCGGCCGACAGATAGTAATTTTTATCCGTCCGGACGTACAGACAGAAGGGCAAAAAGTATGAAAGTTGGGCTCTGAGGTCATAGCTTTCTAACAAAAAAAGAATTTTTAAGATACGATCGATAGAACCGATTTTGTAAGGGGGTACGGACAGACACAGACAGACGGACGGAGATCGACCACATGTCAATACATAGTTTAATAAAGTTTCTCAAGTCATTGTTGATTTGGCAACAGTGATTTAAATAACTCAAAATTGAATTTCAATGCTAATTCAATGGGAAATCGGCCGACAGATAGTAATTTTTTGTCCGTCCGGACGTACAGACAGGAGGACAAAAAATATGAAAGTTGGGTCTTGAGGTCATAGCTTTCTAACAAAAAAGAATTTTTAAGATACGATCGATAGAACCGATTTGGAAGGGGGTACGGACAGACAGACGGACATCGACCGCATGTCAATACCTACTTTTTCATTTTTTTAATTCTTTCAAATTAAAACAAGAAGTTCATAAAGAACTAAAATAGCCTACTTTCCTGTTACTTAAATACTTACTGAAGTTCTAATCGGGAAAAAACTAGGTTCTAAAGTAAATATCATCAACAGCCGTTTCTACACTAGATTTATACACATTAGAAAAAAAAATCGAAAACACAGCACCCAGCTATAATTTTAAACTTCTAAAGCCAAAATCAACTATTTTCCTTAATATTCGTTCGCAAATTAATTAAATATTATTTATCATCTGCTCGTGATTTATTTGTAGTTCGAAGAATAAATATTTATTAATAACAAAAGTAATGGAAACTACTCCGAACTGCATTAAAAACAAGAAATGTAAATTAAAACTAAGCATAATTGCATGCAAAAGTATGCCTTGCCGCTTTCTTGGTAGATATTAATGAATAATCAAAGAATCAAATTGTTCTACATTTTATGACGTCATTCCAAACTGATTCATGACATTATATTTGCTTAAATATGTTTAAATAAAGTTTCCATGCCTTGTTGATTGGCAACATGTTTAAATGACTCAAAATTGAATTCATGCTAATCAATGGGAAATTCGCGACAGATAGTATTTATGTCCGTCGGACGTACAGAAGACGACAAAAGATGAAGTTGGTATCTGAGCATACTTTCTACAAAAAAAGAATGTTAAGTCCGATGATTAAACGATTTGGAAGGGGGTACAGACGACAGACAAACGGACAGACGGCGACAGACAGAGACAGACTACAACGACAGCGATGACGACGAGTGGCACACCGCTTCAATACCTACATGATTTAAATGATCAATGATTTCAATGCTAATTCAATGGGAAATTCGCCAGATAGTGATTTATGTCCTCGACGTACAAACGGACAAAAGTATGAAAGTTGGGTATTGAGGTATGCTTTCTAACAAAAAAAGATTTTAGATCCGATGATAGAACCGTTTGAGGGGTGTAAGACAGAACAAACGGACAGACAGGCGGACAGACTTTCGAACAGACAGACATACGAACAGACAGACAGGTGGACGGACAGACAGTTGGACTCACGCATTTCATACCTACAGTGATTTAAATGACTCAAATTGAATTTCAATGCTATTCAATGGAAATTCGCCGACAGATAGTAGATTTATGTCCGTCCGGACGTACAGAAGACGGACAAAAAGATGAAAGTTGGGTATCTGAGGTTATAGCTTTCTAACAAAAAAAGAATTTTTAAGATCCATGATTAGAACCGATTTTGGAAGGGGGTACAGACAGACAGACAAACGGACAACAGGCGGACAGACAGACGGACAGATCATAAAAAAGATATTGGCAAAGATTTAATAAATAAACGTTTTCAATACTACAGTGATTTAAATGACTCAAAATTGAATTTCAATGCTATTCAATGGGAAATCGCGACAGATAGTAATTTTTGTCCGTCCGGACGTACAGACAGGAGGCAAAAAGTATGAAAGTTGGGTTCTGAGGTCATAGCTTTCTAACAAAAAAAGAATTTTTAAGATCGATAGATAGAACCGATTTTGTAAGGGGGTAACGGACAGACACAGGACAGACAGACGGAGATCGACCGCATGTCAATACATACTTAAAGTTGCTCAAGTCATTGATGATTTGAACAGTGATTTAAATAACTCAAAATTGAATTTCAATGCTAATTCAATGGGAAATTCGCCGACAGATAGTAATTTTTGTCCGTCCGGACGTACAGACAGGAGGACAAAAAGTATGAAAGTTGGGTCTCTGAGGTATAGCTTTCTACAAAAAAAGAATTTTTAAGATACGATCGATAGAACCGATTTTGGAAGGGGGTACGACAGACAGACAACGGACACGACCGCATGTCAATGACCTACATTTTCATTTTTTTAAAAGAAGGACAGAAAAGTTGGACATGTTTCGTGATTGCAGTTAAAATATCTTATCTATTTCATACTGATCAATGAGCTCACTGCGATTGAGCTGACTATGAGTTTATATAGTTGAAACGATAGACATGAGGAAAATATGAGTAAGTATATATATGATTATAGTTTTAAAATAAAATAATATTTATAGATACCTATTAATAATATTATGATAGGATATAGTAAAATAAAATAGATAGAACGGATCATATATAAACAAATACTAGTAATATAATATTATGATATAAACATTTAATACCTACATATATAATATATAAATTAATATATATCATATTAATGAATTCGAAATATATATAATTTTATATCTTCGATATATATATACTAATAAAAGTATATATATGGTATTATGATATAGTTCTATAATATATAATATTTTAAATATATTAATATATATATATGGAGGGATAAATGATTAACTGTAGAACCTCGATTACGCGATATAATGGATCGACCGGAGTTAGGTTGAATAATCGAAAATTTTGGATAATTGGAATTTTCATTAAAATAGAATACTTATAGTACAAAGGAACGAGAGAGAAGTCGCGACCCTCAAGATTCGTCATCGTTCGAAATCAGCGCTGGTTTTACATTGCAAACATTAAACTTATTAGGAGGTTATTTTTCAAACTGAGACTTTTCCGAAAATTAAAGATTGACAATGGTATTTACTTTCATAACGCCGGAAATTTTCCGGATTCAAAATCACCAGAGAATTCCAATTTTTAAAATTCGCAAGTTAGCGAATTAGTATTGCCGAAATCCCTTAATTTAATGGTTCGGATCCCAAATTTTCAGACCACGTGTTTCAATTGAAAACGACCCAGAATGTCCTCGGAGAAATTTTTTGATGTTGATTTTAGGACGGTCGGTTAACATAGAGTTCCGGATAAAAGAGGGACGGATAATCGAGATTCTACTAAAGTATTATAATTTTATAAAATATAAAATGTATAAAAACTGTAAAAAAATATTAATTAAAAATCAAAAATAATTAGTTCTCCAATTTTGAAGAAATTGATGTTTCGAAAAAAGTAGTTTCGTAAATTTAAGAAATATTCGCTAGGGATATTCCACAAGATTAATATTTTCTTCAGAATAAAAAAGTGTTGTGAAATTCGACAATCGATCTCTAAAAAAATCTAACGTATTATTTAAATTTTTGACTAATGAATGAATCGCGAAAAATCAGCTAAACAATGTTAACTAAATTATATAATTCGTATTTGTGTTTAGAAACTTTATATAACGAAAATGAAATTTTCTGTTTAAACCAAAGCTAGTTTTAAATAACACCGAACTATGCACATCAGTGTGATTCTGCATTCAAAAATAAATTAACAATTTTTTTTTCATAAAATTAGGTGGAATTCCAGTTATATTTATGAAAATAAACTTACAAAACCCGAATATTTTTTAAACAAAAACGCCTAAAAAGAAGGATCTAGTTTCAATACTCACAAAATATTTTTATCGCTCTCAATCACGACAAATTTCAAACCAAATGGCGTTTCAAAAAAACAAAAAGACAGTTTTCTGCTGCGCTCTCTACAGCTACACTGATAACCATTGAGCAGAAAAGCAGGTCGAAATTCTTAGAATAAAAATCGAATTCCTGAAATTCAAAATATATATAAAACGGAAACTAAAAGCTCAAAATTTAACAGTGGCCTTTTGTAGAATGTTCAAATGGTTTTAGAAACTGGTTTACGGGGGCAGAAAGATTGCAAATCCGATTCGAACACATCGTGGAATACTTCCTGTTTCAGAATTTTTTGTGAACAATCTAACATTTTTCAGAAAGGAGCCCTTCTTTTCTAAAAACTAATAAAATGTTAAACATAAATAAAATGGCGAAGTGTATGGTTTTTTAGTTTCGATAGGGCATGAAGCGAAATCAAAAAGGGATAAAACGTTGAAATGTTACTTGCCTTTAACATTTGTGGAGTTAATGCGTAGTGTTCATTAATTATTATTTAATACTAGCAAACTTATACCCGTTCTTCGCACGGAATAAAAAAAAATATCAAATAGATTGCAAATATGTGTACCATATACCTGTTATAGGATCATAAACTTATTATTGTTTCCGCTCGTTATAAATTAAAAAATCCCGTTTCATTGCCTTAAAATTCCAAAATGAAAAATACGTATAAAATACGCTATAAATGTCATCACAATTCCCTCATAAATACATAAAACCTTTTAGCTCATTTGGCGCGTTTTGGGAAATATTTTGGCGAGAAAATAGATATAGCTACACACACCCATTATACAGCTCTAAACACAATGACCTTCGAACAACCGACCAGCTTACAAATTATTTATAAAAGAAATTGCCTATTTGGCGAATTTTAGTTAATAATTTGTCGAGTTTGGCAACGTATTTGGCGAAAAAATAAAGACATAAAACACTAATAGCTCTAGTGCGATGGCCTTTATTAACCATCATAGTTCAGTAATAGCTTAACTATACATTTATTGCTTAAATATGCATACATGCAGTCAACAGAAAAATCCCCCCCCCCACCCAATGAAAAAATCATCAAATAAACCCACATTAAAATCCGGGAATGAAGACTGGGAATTACGTCGACTTGAAACATGTCAATTATTTTTCAAATAATGAATTTAGTTTCTGAAAGTAATGGCAAAAGAATAAAATAAACATTTTGAATTTTAAATGTTTTCGTTAAAAGTTTTATTTAATTTTTTCAGCCGATGGCATCGGGAAAGAGAAAAAATGATCGGATTTGAGCGAAAGTGGTGTATTTTTTTAGAAAATTCGAAATTTTCTCTAAAAATTGAACAAATATGAAAAATCTAAGCCTCAGGTGCACACGTTGGTATTAAAGGGAATCTATCTTGAAAATTTCGAATTTCTGAGGATAGTTTAAGTAGGTCTTTTACGATCCGAAGACAGACACACAGACAGACTCTTTCTTTTATTATTATAGATTTTATGTTCAATAGTCCCAAAGAGCGTTAAAAGTTTAATGATCTTAATTTTAAGGAATAAATACACCATACTTATAATATTTGACATCGCAATTAGCCTTCAAAATAGTTACAGCAAAAATGTGTAATAAAAGCTATGGTTCCAATTTTAAAGTAAATAATAAATATGTATTTATTGCGATGTTCAATCCAAAATACATCGGTCTGTCTAAAAAAATTAATAATTTACCAACCTTTTTTTTAAATTCTGGTTTTAAGTTAAAATCTAATACCCACTAAATTTAATAACATTTATGCAAGCCACAAAGGTATATCACATCTATAAGTTTCAAAAATCTCTGTGAGCAAAGTTGTTTCACGTTTGTACTTGTTTCTCAAATTTATCATCATTCAACAAACAAAAATACGCCATTCTGCACTGAGCTTTGAAATCTCGGAATTTAAACAAAAAAAATATTTGCTCTTTCGTCTGCCAAAAATTCGAACATGTTTCCTATGCTAGAATAACATCCCCTCGGGCAATTTCATATTGTATCGATATTCACTAAAGCTGAAATTCTGAAACGTTCTTTTGATAAAAAAAATGAAATAAAAAATATTCATTACTCCACATTTCTGAATATCGCCTCGGGTAGAGAATCGATGATGCATCCTGCAGAAACGATACGATACGATTTATCAAGCGTCGACTTTGAAAATGTGTAGATTATTTTATTTGTTTCTTTTTTTTTATCTGAAAATGTGATGTAAGGGTTTATGTTTACGATCTTTTTGATGAAGAGTTTTCTAGGTTTTTCCTTTCAAATTTCAATTCAACATTTTCCAAAGTAGAAAATAGTTATATTTAATTTTATTATTGCTATTTTGCAGTTCTTTAATCGTACGTACCTTTTAAAACCACTCTCATACAAGAAAAATATCTTTCTATAGAAATTCAGTTTAATAATTTGCTAAAAAAGAAATCGATATAATCTTTCAAAAATTATTACGATGGTGCAGGAAGTTCTTTTGTGAGTAAACTAACGAAATTCCGTTACTTATTTAAACTTTTGTGTGACCGCAAAAATTCAGCATTGGTATACGGTAAATCATAATGAAGTATTATTATATACACAATAAGAAACTGTAAGCAAAAAAATCACTTACTTACTTCGTAATTGAAATAAATTGGGTCATATTTGTCAAACCGTCACCCAAAGAATTTTCACAAAGTGGGTTATATTTATCCCATAAAAAAGTCAGACCTTTTAAAATTCTTTCCAAACATTCTCCCATCTATGGTGTAGACCGCCCATAGATATCATAGTTAAAGTATTAGATTGGCAGATCACGTGACCTCCAATGCTAACGACGGGACGCGCATGGAGACCAGAATAAAAGGGCAAATGGGCCAGTGTTGCCACCACATTAAGGAGAAAAACACTACGAAAAAATACCGTTTAATTCTAAAATTACAAAAAAAAATTCATAAAAATACTAAAAAAGCGTTTCACGTTTTTTTTTTAAAGTCACTAAAAAGATTCCAAAATGCAGCTAGTATTTTTTTGTAATTTTAGAATTAAACGGTATTTTTTCGTAGTATTTTTCTCCTTAATGTGGTGGCAACACTGGCCCATTTGCCCTCTTATTCTGGTCTCCATGCGCGTCCCGTCGTTAGCATTGGAGGTCAAGTGATCTGCCTATCTAATACTTTAACTATGATATCTATGTTTTTGATATCTATGACCACCACACTCGCAACCCTAAATGACATTCACGCTAGATAGTTTTTTATTTTAGAAAATCATAGAATATATCTGTTTAAGGTATACATACACACTAGAAAAGGCCAAAAATAACCAAATTATGCATTTTTTGTTTTTTAAGTTCATTAGAATTACTAATTCTTCCTCTTTAAAATGATGTAAAAATTGTACTGATATTCCACTCTAATAAAAAGTTACAGAGGTTTTTCTAATCTTCCAAATCATGTAAGTTAGTTAGCTTTTATAACCTTCGTTAATTATTATAGCCTTCCTTAATTAATTAATTTTATAACCGTCCTTAATTAATTAACCTTCCTTAATTAATTAACCTTCCTTAATTGATTAACCTTCCTTAATTAATTAACCTTCCTTAATTAATTAACCTTCGTTAATTAATTAATTTTATAACCTTCCTTAATTAAGTAATTAACATTTTAATTTTTTAAAAGTATTTTTAAACGTACCCTCATACACTTATAAATTATATCAAATATTAAAAAAATTGGATTTTTAAGTGAAATATTAGAAAAAAAAGTTCAAGTGTATACGTACACCTTAAGTAGATGCAACTCAAAAAGTGGTTTAGATTTACCCCTTTATGATCTTAGGGGCAAAAACTAAAAACCTAAAGTGGGTCATATTTGTCCCAGTATCAAACAAAGGGTTAAAGGTACGCAATTGGGTAACACTAGATACACCATGTGTCATTCTGTTTTACAAAAATCTGGTAAAAATAACAACTTTTTGTTATTATATTTCTCATCTACAGCAATGTATTATAAATACATAGAAATATATCTCACCCAGGGCAAGTTTTTGGCTTGAAAAAAGTCTGATAATTCAATATTTCAAAGAACTTTTTAGGTGCGTTATTTTTTACCTTTTGAAAACCTGATGATAGAAATCTTTTTTTTTTTTTGCGAAACGATGTATCGACTAAAAAAGATAGGACTGTTAATCGATATAAAGTATAAAGAATGAAGTAGAATGAAGTTTAGGAATTCCCCCACATTCAAATGCATTCACGTATTTGAATAATGCATGTAATCGAAATGGCAAATTCGGGAAATAAATTGAGTAACTGTCCATTATTTCCTATTTGAAAATTTGTTCTGATGGAATTAACATATCCTATAAAGTTTCAGTAATGTTGTATTGGACTGGCATATTATGTGCTTGATGGAACATTTTTAAAGATTATAAACTGAATTAGTATTTACAGTAAATTAGTTATAATGATTCTGTTAAATAACTTCAGTTATTTTTGTCTGAGGATTAACATTCTATAAAGTTTTAGAATGTTGATGACTGCATAATGTGGTCTTTAAAGATTTAACTATTATACATACATTTCAATGTTAAAATAGTTAGTTTAGAGTTTATGTTGTTAATAGAATAATTATCATTATGATTCTGATGGAATTAACATATCCCATAAGGTTTAGAAATGCTGTATTGGGCTGGTGTGTAATTGGTTTGATGGATCCTTTTTAACTATTATAAACCTGATGTATACAGTTAGTTATATCTTCTGTTAAAACTAGTTAGTTTTATTAAAGTTTTGAATTGTAATACAATAGTTTAACAATGAACATGTTAGATATGTTTAATTTAACTTTGTTCTGATGGCATTAACATATCCTATGAAGTTTTAGAGATGTTAGATTAGACTGGCATGTAATGATGGATCCTTTTTAAAGATCTTAAACCTTATATATACTATACAGTTTGTTACATCTTATGTAACTAGTTAGTTACATCTTATGTAACTAGTTAGTTACATCTTATGTAACTAGTTAGTTACATCTTATGTAACTAGTTAGTTACATCTTATGTAACTAGTTAGTTACATCCTATGTAACTAGTTAGTTACATCCTATGTAACTAGTTAGTTACATCCTATGTAACTAGTTAGTTACATCTTATGTAACTAGTTAGTTTTATTGAAGTCTTGAGTGAAAGTAATATAGAATAATTTTATATTGTAGGTGTTCGATATATTTAGTTAAAATTGGTTCGGATGGAATTAACATATCCCATAAGGTTTAGAGATGTGATGGACTGGTGTGTAATTTGTTTGATGGATCCTTTTTAACTACTATAAACCTAATGTATACAGTTAGTTATATCTTCTGTTTAAAATTGGTTAGTTTTATTAAAGTTTTGAATTGTAATAGATTAATTTAACAATAAACGTGTTAGATATGTTTAATTAAACTTTGTTCTAATGCCATTAACATATTCTATAAAGTTTTAGAGATGTTGTTTTGGACTGGCAGATAATGTACTTGACGGATCATTTTTAAGGGTTATAAACCTAATATATGCAGTTAGTTATATCTTCAGTTAAAACTAGTTAGTTTTATGGTGTTATAATAATTTAACAATAAACGTGTTACATTTATTTATTTTAAAAATATCCCGTAAAGTTTCAGGAATGCTGTATAGAATTCGCATGCAGTAGATTTGAAAGGTTTTAATGAAAGTCCATTTTACCATAGCAATCTAAAAAAAAATACATGAGCACAAGTTTTCTAGTTAAAACTTGTTTTATTGCTGTTTTTTACGGTAAAAACTAAAAACAAATTTGGTTCAAACGCCACAATTGGAACACAAGCGTTGTGTGAAAATGGCAACTTTACAATACAGTATAATTTCAATACAATCCTTGTGTTGATGACATACGAAAAGTAATTTGTTTCACGTAAAATAAATTGTTCCAACAGAACTGACATTGAGAGAGGAGACGATTATTAAATTCATTCGTGATTGACGAACAAACGTAAACTTTATTGTTTTTTTTTAAAATATTACATAACAATATTATAAGATACATTTTAAATTACCGCAATACTTTGAAAAAGTATAGCTATTTATTCGAAACAATAAAGAGCAGATACTGAAACACATTTAGTAAAGATACATGCGTGATATACTTTGAGCAAAATTTTTGTGCTTACCATGCATTATAATTTGCAATGCAATTTTTGTATTGCTTCAACATGACTCGTAAAAACTGAGAGAAGCATATTTTTTTCTTTCACTGAAAGCAAACACAATTTTTTTTCTGACTGTAGGAATAATGTTCGATTAGAAGTTAAAAATTTATTTGGATAACATTAGTGCATTTTAAATGATCAAATACCAATTTTAACTGATAAAAAATACAAATACGAAAACTGCCGACCAACAACAGACCTAGAGTCTCAGAAATTGGTCCAAAATTATATTAGCCCCCTTACAACCAACCAAAATTAATATTTTCGTAATTCTGTAACTACTAGTTGAAAAAACATATCTACATTCATTAGTTTTCAGTTCGATTAATTCGAAATAGGTGAGCAAATTTCTTAAACAAAACATTTTATAACAATTTTAGAAAATACTTTGTAGAAAACATGTTATTGTTCATTTTGTACTTTTGAAATATCAAAATTAGTATTATTATAATATGATAATTGTTATAATTATAATTCCTGTAACTCGCAAGAAAAATCATAATTCGAAATTAATCAACTAATTATTAATAAATGAATGAAACAATTATTATAATTTCTTTTTGATTTTAAAAAGGTTCATATTTTACAGTAATATTGTCCGATCTGACAATAGATGAAATGTAACACATTTATATTTTGTTTTACTAAAAAAAAATTTAACATAGAAAAAGTCAAAAAATAAAAGTTTATCGTATTTTTATGAACTTTTATCGTACAAATAAAAGAATGTTTTATTGCAGATATTTTGTTTAATTTATTTACGCAAACAGAATGTATTATTTGGAATAGCGCTTTTTTGTTGATTTTTCCTTTCCTGTAGCATAAATGAATATTTTATTTTGCATGAATGTGTAAATATAAATAAAAAAAATATAAAACTTTACTTTTCATTTTATATAAAAAAAAATCTGTCCACTTTTAAGTGCAAAAACGCATGTATTTTTTTCTAAATACGCTTATATAATTCATAAAGTAAACGATATTCATGACATATCTTACGGATTTTGTACAAACATTTCTTCTTTCAGTATATGTGTAAATATTTGACATTAATATATGTTGTACTTTTCAGTTCCGTTGCATTGATGTTTAAATAGCTATGAATTTTAAAGCGCCTTATTTGATCTGAAAAACTTCTTTTGAAGTTCAAAACAGTTTTTAAAGGAGTTAGTTTCAACAGAAAATTCTCTTATACTGAAACCTCGATCATAGAGTAGAGCATCATTTTTTTTCACATTGCCTTAAAAAGTTGAAGGATAAATTTAGTCGATATATGCAAAGAAAACAGTTCAAAGAATTTTATTGTACAGTTTCCGTAAATTTTGAGAAAAATCTTTAATTTAAGATTAAAGCAAAATTTATAAATTACTAATAAAGTTTAAAATAATTATTTTATATTTATTATAAAAAAAGTTTAAATCTACATAAATTATTTACCAATTTTATTTTATTTAATAATCTTTAACATACTTCATTTCAACATACATATTTTAAATGTTTTTAGGAATCAATTTTGTTTCAAACCATAAAATTCAAAATTTATCCTTTCTAGTATTAAAGTAAGCGTTAGTAGTAAATTTGAGTCTAAAATATTTTTTACTACTCTCATTACGCCATCTAATCAATGGTAGTTAAAAATTCCTCACTGCTTGAAAATTTAATATGCAAAAAAAATTAGAGGTTGTGAATCATTAAATATCTTCCGTGTTGTAAAAAAAAATACAATCCGTAAACTGACATGTACGACTGGGATTGTAAATGTCAGTTCAATAATGGGGCCGGGGGCTGGGGAGCCCAGTCGGTTAGGCATTCGCCTAGCATGCGAAAGGTCCCAGGCTCGGGTACGGGCATCGCCAAAATAACTGCCGACCTATAAACGGCCCGTGCAGCCAAAAATGTCCGACGAATAATACCCCGTGTAGAGGGAGTGCACGTTAAATATCCTTCAAAGTCCTAACACTGCGTACGATGTCGCCCTTAACGGATGCGTTGAGTGCCTACTCAGGTGTCGGCTCGTCACTTGACTGTGGTTCTAAAATAAGACGCCCGTCGCCAATAGCCCTCGTGTAGCTCTAGTGCGACGATATTCAAACTAAAATAATGGGACCGTATCTATCTATGGGTATCGATTTTAAATAAAATAAACTGTGTGATTAAATCAGGCCCAAACTGCATTATGTGGTTCTAAGAAATATATACTATACACGCCATCATTTGCATACTTTGCTTTTTAGTTTGAAAGATTAAAATAATGGAAAATAATATGCTGATGTTGAGAATATTTGTGTTATTACATTATTCCTTCCTAACCTGTATATTTCCAAAACTCGTTTTGTTGCTTGAAAGGTATGATATCATAAGACTGATATATACTTTTTCTCGGTCTGTGTGTCCGTTCTATAATAAATTTTTCTGTACGTTCAAAGTACCAGTAAAGTAGACTATTTTAGTTCTTTCGAAAAATCTTCTTAAGTTTCAGCAGTTTAAATTTTTAAATATAACTTGCGTCTTTTCATTCTATCAAAGCTTGAAAACACAAAAACTTTTCCCATCAACACACACACATTTTTATTCAACACTTTAACACCTGAGTTGTTTCGCACACACTCTTCCAAATATCACTCGAGCATCACGCCATCCTACAGAGGATGCCACTCTCTTTCCAAACCTGAGTGACATTACCGCCCTCTTTGCATTACTTGGGAACTACAGCGTAAGATGAACAGAAGTTCCATGATTATATCCAATTACCAGAAGAAATCAATAAAATGTTCCGCCATATACAACAGAGTAAAGTTTATCTCTTTCTAGAAGAAAGATGTTACGTGCACAAAGCAGAAATATAAATTCCGAAAAGATCGACATGATAGGCTACAGAAAATTCTTTGCTTAGATTTAGAATAAAGTGACTTAAACAACAAATATGATTACACCACTGTCTTTCTAAAAAGTTGTATGAAAACATTAAAGAAATAAATAATCTGCTGGGAGCTAAAGTAACATAACCTTCGTTATGTGTTATACCTTTTTCTTTTGACAAACTGCATATATGTTGTTCTTTGATAAAATGACCTAACTTAAAAGACGGTTACACCAATTTCTTTCTAAACGGTTCTACACATCGGGACGAACGTGATTTGATAACAATAACTAATTGATTAAAATGCACGAAAAAAAGTTTAAACTAAAAAATTGGTTTTTTTTACATACGTATTAAAATAAAAATTAATTTTAAATTAGGAGTTGTTGCTGTAAAACTCTATAGTATTTAATAGAAATTAATGCACACTAAAGAAAAAGAAATACTAGTTAGTATACTTACATACTATTTAATGATGAGCGAACGGGACTAAGCGATTTTGATAACATTAAACGATTGATAACATTAACCGTGATCACATTAAGCGGCGTCTACTGTATTAGAATATCAAGAAAGAAATAATCTTCCTAGAGGTAAAAAGGCATAACCTTCTTTGTGTTACTTCATTTTATAACAAAACAGATCAAATGTTACCAACGGACAAAAGGTTACCAGTCCATCCATCTCCCAAATGAAAACTTTCCCTAATCAATGTTATTTCGGTCTTATTTTGAAAGAAAAATGATAATCGCACAAAGGAAAATTACCACGCCTGGCTAATCAAAATAAGAATGGTTTTCCAAGATTAAAGTTTTCTTTCGAACCAGAGCCCCATATGTTTTGTCGAATTTGTTTGTCTTTGTGTTTATTTTTCCCCTGGACTCTATTATAAAAATGAAATCGAGTTATTTGAAGCAAGACAAAGTTGTTTACTTTCAACAAACTATTGGGTTTTTCGGGATGGCATCACTTTAAACGTCGATACTTTTACGAGGAACTGAAAGTATTTCGTGCGGAAAACTAGATTCGTCTATCAAAAGTAACTCGAGCCCTTAGTTTTGTAATGGAATTGTGAATTTTATTTTCATGCATATGAACTTCGCATTTATTCATGTGCTTCTATATGCAACTGTTTGCGTAGGTGTATGTTTTAACATACAATTCCTAAATTTTAATATGCAATATGCTAGGCAATGATGTTTTCACAAAGGCGAAAAGAAGGCATTATTTTTACAATAGTTATCAATAAGTGGAAAGTTTTACCAGATTATGTGGTATATTCGAAGAAAAAAAATCTTAACTCCTCGGCGCAACAGCCCATTACTG
The DNA here is from genome assembly GCA_019343175.1 of Oedothorax gibbosus. Classification (NCBI taxonomy): domain Eukaryota; kingdom Metazoa; phylum Arthropoda; class Arachnida; order Araneae; family Linyphiidae; genus Oedothorax; species Oedothorax gibbosus. Next base: position 239,233 of record JAFNEN010000350.1, on the reverse strand, counting down.
GGCCAAGACCTGCCGTGCCCAATTCAGCTTTCGTGCCCAAGAGCTCTGGGCTGCTAGGCATATGTCCCGGTTAGGTGGTCGGCCTAACGCGGGACCCCCAGTGTTTAGTTCTCAAGCATGCTTGGTACTCATTTTATCGACCCACTTAAGAGACGAAAGGCTGAGTCAACCTTGCCCAAACCGGGACTCGATCCCCGGACCTGTGGCGTGGCAATGCGAAGCACTACCACTAAGCCACTGGGCCTCGTGTATTCGAAGAGGGTAAAAGAATTCACGAAGAATCTCGATAGTTAGTGTGACTGGTAAATAATTAGTAAACTTTTGGACTAACCTTGGGCCTGTTGTTGGTCGACAATACAGTACAGTTGGTCTGTATTTTTATTTTTCTTATACTTTTTTCTGAATAAGATCGATATTTTTTTAAGTTTCATTTGTACAATTAAAATAATTTATATTGTTTCTTCCTTTAAGTAACGGAGAATAAGGGGCAACCATCAAATTTTGGAACTAGAATCTAGTCAAAGTGTCAAATAACTTAAAAGTTATACAAATACAAATACAAAAATTGTCGATCAACAACAGGCCAGAGGCGCAGCAAGATTGGTCCAAAATAAATCTAATATACTTTACGAGTTTCCAATGACTATCAAGATTCTTCTTAAAATATTCTACTCTCTTCGAATACACCACATAATCTGGTAAAGCATTCCACTCATTGAAAACTCTATAGTAAAAATAATGTTTTCTTACCTCCCTTCTAAAGCATGATTTATTCAATTTCTGATCATGTCCTCTGGTCCTCTGGTATTTAAGATAAAACCTAAGCCCTCCATGTCTCCTTGTTTTAAGAACTTGAATAACTGAATTAAATCACCCCTAGCTCTCCTATTTTCCATTATAAGCTTAAGTTCTTGGAATATCATTAACTAAAAATTCTCAAATGTGGATAAATTATTCTATTTATTTTAATTTTGATAAAAATTGAATTTTTTAAAAGTTTCTTACCAAGTTGCTATTATTTGTTTTATTATATTAAGATCTTTGTGCCATTTGTTTTGGAGGTTTCAGATAAAAATATAACTACGAAATATGAAGCCATAAAATATAGAAAGGTGTTTTATGGTTTAGTTACCTGCATGTGTAGTGACTGCGTCAATTTGCACAAGAATTTCAAGAATTATTGAAATTCATAATTCTTTATTACAGACCACCCTAAACGGCAGAAAGAGTTAAATAAAATGCATTTAGTACATAAGAGATACAGAAATAAACCGATTTGCAAGTCTTTTTCTTACGTTCAAAGTCCATATTTTGCAACTCCAAAATGCAATTAAAAAATGCCTAAACTGAAAATATAATACAAGCGGGACCTTACTCAAAAGAATTAGATTGTTGACAACCGGCACGACTCACTGTTAAAAATTAGGCACTTTGTTTCACCAAAAATATGGTTCCAATAGCTGCAACGGCTGCGTAGTGAAACGTTAAACCATATTTTTGGTATTCGATTGAACCATTTCCCAGGTTTTTGTTTCCAAATCCAGAAAAATGGTTCAACCAAACACCGAAAAAATGGTGAAATATTTCACCACACAGGCGTTGCAGCTACTAGGAACCAATATCATGGTGAAACCAAGCCAAAATTTTTAACAGTGCTACAACAACATGTTTTCACATACCAACAGTAATATAATGCTTTTAAAAAATAATAATAAAAAGTTAGATTTCGTTAATATCATTATACAGACTATTTCTCCCAAATTCACAAATCTTTAAAAAATCAATAACTTTTTGTAATCAAATATGAAAAATCTATACCATTAATAACTTTCACATTTTTCTTCTACGGATAACATCCCATCACACCCATTATCTTCGAATTCTTTTGGGGAAGTTTTCTTGTTTAACCAAGCTATGCCAGAACTACCAAACATCTCTTGCCGATAAAAACATCACTCAATAACCAACTTTCTGTCCATTTCTGGACCATCAGTATTCTATAGGAGCCGTGAAAGGAAAAAGGCTTACGTGGCTCCCATGTCTATTTGAGTCATTCTTTTTTTTTATATGCCTAACGCCAATATTGGTCATTTTGAACGCCATATCAGGTTCCACAGGAAATGGGGGGAAATAATGTTATAATAACTTTTCTTGTGGTACATTAGAGAATTTGATGGCTGTTTTGGGAGATTAAACAGAATAAAAAAAATCGTAATTTGATTGTTTAAGAATTGAACCTGAGAAAAAAGTATTATTATAACTATTATTTTTCAATTGCTTTATTTTTAATTACTATACTATCAATTATTTTATTTCTATTGTATTTAATCACTATACTATAATTTTTTTAAGTAATGGTGACCTACTTAAAAATGTATGCACCAACAGGTTTTTATTGCAGTTAACTTATCCATTGTTAGCATGTACAATTTATAATTAAAAATAAGAAATAAATTCAAGATAAATGTGACTCTTTCCTTCTTGACTTACTTTTCCCTTGTAATTTATTTTCTAATCATACAGTAGACGATAGTGTGTAACCCATAGTGTGGTGGAAATATATTTTTTAATCAAAATGACTCACTTTTATAATTTGCCAAAATTTGCCGTATATTGCCAAAATAACTGCAGACTTATAAACGGCCCGCTAAGGCAAAAAGTAGAATGAATAATAACCCATGTAGAGGGAGTGTATGTTAAATATCCTCCAAAGTACCGATATCGCTCCTACGTTGGCTCGTCACTTGACCGTGGTTTTAAATTATAACGCCCGTCGTCAATAGCTCTCGTGTAGCTTCAATGCAACGATGATTCAATTGAACTCATAATTTTCCAATAATGAAGCACAAAAAATGGCTTTGAAAATGGAATTATAAGCTCCTCTTGGAGGCTAAAGTTATGCATCTTTTTTTTGTTCCTGTTACAATTTTCAATTCCTGCCATTAAATAGTTGCACCTATCTTCTACCAAAATCTTCAAGTACATTTTACGAGAGTGTTTTAAAACAATACAATTTCCACAATACATACACTAAATAAAATCAATAAAAATAGATTACAGAACTGAGGGGAATATTTCCAAAAATTGGAAAACGCTAAAGACCGTCGTAAGCATTAAATAACACAAATAAAACTAAATTTTCCTATTTCAATTCACCTTACCTCAGGCCCAAATCCCCATTTCCAGTTGAAAAATGAATAGGAGAAAATGCAAAAAGAAACCTATGAAAAAAATGAAATGGCATTTCAAAAACGTTGCACTAAAAAGAATCCTTAGAAACGCAACACAAAAAAATTCGAATGTTTCTAATAATAATCCGTGGTAAATGCATAGATGTATTGAATGTCCTACATTGTTGGAAATTTTGCGAAATAGGCGCTTTTCGGTTTCAGTGGTGGAACAACTTTTTATAAAGCTGAAACTTATTTTAAAAATGATTCATCATATTCCCCCCTTTGTTGCATTTTGTAACAGGAAGCCTTTTTCTTAACTACAATGGCTTAGAAGGCATTTAGACAATACTGGTTTGTTTTTTTCTGAGTAACTTGGTTTACTGGAGACTTTTCGGATTATTTGCTAAAGACAGGTATTTGGGGTGATTTATAACTTTTTTAACGTTTTTGACGTTTTGGGGGACTTTTTTAAAATGTATAACGAGTTTTTTAAAATTTTCATTACCTTTCTCCTTTTAAAAAAATTATTTGCTATTGTCCGAGGAAAATATTAGACGACTAGTATGAATGGCACTGGAGTGTATTCACACATGCTAACAAATAGAATAATTAGCCGTTCGAAGTACTTGGAACCATTAAATTGTAAGCTCTCTTTAAGGGAAAATAGGTAGGTTTACGTTTTTCGACTGTCTATTTCTAGCCTACCTAAAGAACTTAAACATATCCAATTACGCCTCGTCAATTAGAGCACAAGCTAATACGTACGAGTTCAACACCTGAGCTTGTTTTATATTTATTGATTTAAAACAGTTAAGTAGAAGCAAGCTCTGGAAAAATCTTAGAACAGTTTAAACCTATGTAATGCTTCTCTAAACACTTTAATATTACAAATTAATATCGTTAAAATCTCAATGCTTTTGGGGAGCATAAGACGCTATTCCGTAGGAGTACTAAATGCCCAAGTCTCAAGCAGTCGTTGAAACGGCAGCCTTGCATGCGGAAGGTCCCAGGTTGAGGTCCGAGCATCGCCACAATAACTGCCAACCTATAACGGCCCGTGCAGCCATAAAATGACCAGCTCATAATACCCCGTGTAGAGGGAATGTACGTTAAATATGCTCCAAAGTCTCAACGCTGCGTACGATATTGCCCTTAAAGATTGCATTGGGTGCGTTGGGGGCCTACTCGAGTGTCAGCTCTTCACTTCACTTGACTGTGGCTCTAAATTATGACGCCTGTCGCCAATATCCCTCGTGTAGCTCCAGTCCGACGATCATTCAAACTAAAACTAAAAAACAATGCTTTGGAAATTTTAATATGAATTTTGTAAAAACTTTCATTTTTATCGCAAGGGTAGAATTACAAATCGTGGTTTACCCTTATTGTTCAGCGTTTCCATTCAAGAAGAAAAAATAAGTTTATGCTTTAAAAATCAAAATTTAAAAAGAAGAGCATATGTACACCAATGAATTTATATGTACGATATAAAAACTATTTTAGGGAATGGTATTCAACCTTTCAAACTATTCAATTTAATACTTTTTTAAACCTCTACTTGAATAATATAATCAAATTGTGAAAATAAAATTAGATACCTATTATATCAGCTTGCACAAAAAAAAATTCTTCTATTGGTTCATTATACTATTTTCTTTTTAGGAATCGCTTGTTTAAAGATAAAAGAAAATATATCATAACAATGAATTGCTCTATCTATGATTTTGGATTTCATTGAGTGAATATCACGTATACAGACCAAATACTCTTTTGTCTAAAGGTAAGTCATTTTGTTTATTTACAGTCCCTGGACAAATTATTAGACGCACTGCAAGCTTTCATGTAAAATATTAATTACCGGGCTATAATGTACCGTTTTATTATTTTAAATTGATTGGTTTTTTATTTTTATATTATCCAATCAATTACCGATTTTTTTGACATAAATAAAACAGCATTAATTCAGAAAAGCATAATTTTATTAAGTTTTAAAGAAAAGTGAAATTAATGTTAGTAAAGGTCAATATTTAGTTGAGTCACCTTTAACCGCTATCAAAGCTTTAATTCTGGGCGGCTATGCTATCAATGCAAGACTGTACTGTCTCCTGCATTTGAGGTTGATGATTCCACACATAAATATTCTTTTCATCGCTTATCGTTCGTGTATCAATTTGTCAACACAGTGTTGCCATATGTTAAAAATAAATACAAATATGTAGTCTACAACAATTCTTTTAAATAAAAATCAATAATATTGTAGCTTAAATATACCATTATTGCATAACAACTCTTCAGAAACATAAAATTACTAAAAAAATACAGTGCGTCTAATAATTTGTCCAGGTACTGTATACTTGTGTGAATGTACTAACATATTTAAGTTTTTGCTTTCAATTGCCTAATAGGAAATATATGGTTATAAAAATATTGCAAAGGGATCGAAATTCCAAAAATGTAGATGAGTTTTTTTCTACACGTCTTGAAGGGTGCTGATTCTAAAAAAATCATAATAAGGTTTGTGAGAATATCGCTCATACGCAAATGGTAGCTGCCTTAGAACTTTTTGGGTTTTAGATTTATTGAACATACCTTACAGGGTATACACTGTTAAAAAATTTGTGCTTGGTTTCACCATGATATTGGTTCCTTTCACCATGATATTGGTTCCTAGTAGCTGCAACGGCTGTGTGGTGAAATGTTTCACCTTTTTTTCGGTGTTTGGTTGAACCATTTTTCTGGATTTGGAAACAAAAACCTGAGAGATGGTTCAACCGAATACCAAAAATATGGTTTAACGTTTCACCACACAGCCGTTGCAGCTACTAGGAACCAATATCATGATGAAACCAAGCACAAAATTTTTAACAGTGTATAATTGCCGTTAAATGTGTATTAGTTGGTAATCAAAAGTCGTGTACTGTCACACACCCTTATTTTCTTTTCGAGTTTATCTAGATTTTTCTCTTTTTGACAAAGATATTAAATGCATCTATAAATTGTATTTTTTCTCAATGCATCAAGCTGCATTACTATATTAATGACGAAATTATAATTCATTTTGAAGCATAAATGGAATAAATGATTTATCCTATATCAATAACTATTAACAACAGAAATTCCTATTTCCAATATTAGTCAACTGATGTGGAAATACTTTCATAAAGGACTATAAACCTACAGTTTTAAAATTTCCAAAACAATCAAATGAAATTTGTAGCTGGAGTTAGCTTTTATAATCAAAATACTTGGTATCGAAGTTACATTTTTATATTCTGAAATTCCTTTTACCTAAATAAAAGAAACAAAAGATCATTTTCAAAATTCCTTTATTTCTACAAGTATATTTCAAAGAAACGTTGTTTAGATATTAAAAAATATGTTTGTAGAAAAAAACCTTTGTTGTTTTCATAATTCAAAAAAGATATCTAAAGTTTTGTTTTGCTGAACTCTGCAGAATATTTTAAATCAAGATTTCCTCTAGACATTTCGTTTAATATAGGTACTCCATTACAGATTTGCATTACAATTTACATAAAGTTTCATTATCTGACATGATACATTTTTGGAAAGGTCTGGATTGTTTAAGATAACCGTATTTTTTCTTTTGAGTTTAACTAATTTATTATTCATGAATTTTGCTTCTTTAGAAGTAGTAACAAAATATATGTTATTAAGTGGTTTGGGATAATGCCAAGACAGTAGTTTTAAAAATGAATAAACACTGTCTTATATATATTTAAAATATTTCGAAGAAACTCAATTGAATATCATAAATTTTTAAATTCGCACCTTCATGTAATATCTTACTAAAGATTTTAAAAAAACTTTAAATGAAGGTTCTAGTTGTAAAACTCACATCCTCCAAAGTATTACTAAGATACAGGGTCAGTTTCATTCATTCAAAAAAGTTTGACGATCGTCAATTTAATTGGACGAAGTTGCCATTGAAAAAACTGGACCCAATATCTTAATTATACTTTGGAAAATATGAGTTTTGCTACTAGACCATACTATCCTAACTATCTACTAGATACAAAAGAAGAAGTAGTCTTAAATAAATTTTACTTAATTTAACACTTTTGCTTCTCTAAAGAAATATAAAATAAATTAATTTAAACTCATTTTCCCTACCTGGCGAGAAATACCAACCCAACTGCAGAAAACTTTACCCTTCTTCCCTTTCAAGAATCATCTATTCTAACGACAAAACCAAAACTAAATTTCGTTCCTAAAGAACAAAATAATTGTTCCTTGGAACACTGTTTCGCCATCCGGGAACGCAATTATTTCTCGCAACTAATGGCGCTAAATTTGTTAGGGGTTGGAGAGCAGCCTTCGCGTTGTCCTGAGCACAAAAATGAACTTTAGCACAAAGAAACAAGTGTGCTTAAGGCTAAGCCTTCTTTTTACTGCATGTGTTACTGCTAAAGTAAATGGGAAGCGGTATGCTTGGAAGGGTTTTGCTAACTAGTATAGTGGATAACAACAAGAGAAATGTGTTAGTTGTAAAATATCTTTTAAGAATATAATGCAAGAGTGTAAAAGTTAGTAATGATGAAAAACGTTAGTTAAACAGAAGTTGTTGAAATATAAAATCAAAAGTGTAATGTTAGAAATTTGTGTTTGTTATAAGAAAAAAATTTGTTAGTTGTAAATTATCTTTCAAGAATGTAATGCTGGGGTGTAAAATTAGTGATGATGAAAAACGTTATGAAAACAGAATGTGTGAAAATGAAATCAAAAGTTGTGAAAAGAGAAAATTGTTAAAATACAATTAAAATTATAGTTAAAATATAAAAATGTTATTTTCAAACAGCAAACAATTAATTCAAATTTCATTAACTAATTTTTTTAACTGATAACAGGAATAAAACTATGACTATAAATTGACGGTAGTTTAATATATTTTGATTTGAACGCATTCTGTCTCGTAAACTGTAAAAATGTATATGTTAACAATCATATAAAGGTATCTTTTTAAACTATTTTCGATTTAAATAAATCACTAATTGAAAAGATAGATTCCAATAACTAATATTTATTCAAGATGTACCTTCATAAAGAACATATGATGGTTAATTTTTAGTTTAATTTACTTTTTCACTTGCTAGTATGTTGAAAGATAGATTCTGTTATACGAATCAATTCAATAAAATGTTAGTAAATATATCTTTTTTTTAATATTAGCTAAAGGAATTGCATTTTATTATTTTTATATTTAAAAGACATTCTATGTATTTCCGTTATATTTTTTAGCGTTTTAAAGTAAAATATAATAATATAACGAACTACATTTTAAATAAACATAAAATAAATGTTTAATAAACCTAATTCATTTTAAATAAACATAAAATAGAATTTAAATACCATAAAATGCATTTTAAATAAACATGAAATACTTGGTAAATAAATACAAAATACAATTTAAATAAACATAAAATACATGTTAAATAAATAAAAATACAATTTAAATAAACATAAAATACAATTTAAATAAACATAAAATACAATTTAAGTAAACATAAAATACAATTTAAATAACATAAAATACAATTTAAGTAAACATAAAATACAATTTAATAAACATAAAATACAATTTAAATAAACTAAAATACAATTTAAATAAACATAAAATACATGTTAAATAAATAAAAATTCAATTTAAATAAACATAAAATACAATTTAAATAAACATAAAATACGTGTTAAATAAATAAAAATTCAATTTAAATAAACATAAACTACATTTTAAATAATTTGATAAAGTACATTTACAAATACAAAAAGTTTCTTCATTTTAAATCTTCATGACACGTTGCAAAAATGCACATGGTTCCCATTTACTAACAGAGACCTGTTCACAAAAGGCAGCCATTTTGAAAAATAGATCCCCTACCGTGTGACCGATGCATCAAACCAAAAAAATACTTTCAAAAATGGTGGACTGAGGCGACAAAAAATTGGCTTTTGATGATGAAAAATTCTTTCTATTCTGTTCACAATTCTTTCTTAAGTTCCAGTAATTTTTAAAAACAGCTTCTGCTGACAAACACAGCCATTGAATGTTTTAAAAGAAAATATGCTTCCTTGGCTCAGCGCACCGTCGACCATTTCTTTAAATCGAACAAAAAAAATATTAAAATTCTAGAAATTGAACGAAGAAAACGTTTTCTTCTTATTTAAAGTAAATGTTGGGTTTCATTTGGGACATGGAAATATTTTGTCTGTTTTGAACTGAAGTTGGAATGTTTTTAAATTGTGTTTTAGAAAGCCATTAAAATGACTAGAAATTTTAGTATCGTTCTTATAAATATACAATAAATGTGTTAAATTGTTAAATCATTAGCAATGTTTCTTTTAAAGTTACAACCCTTTTAAAATCTTTAATGATGTATTTTACGAAGATTTGTTTAGACGATTTACTACGATTTTAAAGAAAATCGGAGTTTTCAATCATTCTTTTGCTTAGTTTACAATGTGCTTAACAATTTAGAATTTTTTTCTTTTTATGAAATTTCCATTATAAAAGATATTCTCTTATTAGACTAATTCTACAAAGATTTATAATTGTTAACATAAAATGATATTTTAAAGCTTACATATACTCGAACACAATATATATTTTGAATTATTTATACAAATTTTATTTTTTGTACATTCCGTCTGTAAGATAGTTAAGAGAAGAATAGAACCAGCTAAACTATTCTCTGTGGAATGAAGATTTAACCCATCTAAATGTATGTGTCAATTTTTATAAGAAAAGGAGTTATGTACACTGCTCAAAACAATTAGGATCGCATGGTTTAAATCCTTTCACCCCAATATTCTATTTGGTATCATCAGCTTCCGATTTTTTTTTCTCACTAAGTTGAGCCGCACTTATTTATCGTTAGATGAAAGAATCATGTCTTTAGAAGAATTAAATAATGTTTTTTTTAATTAAATGAAAATATGAAAAACATGGTAAAATAAAATTCGCTCCCAAAAAATTTTATGGAATAAAATGACCCTAAATTTTTCACGCTTGCCTTTTAGATGTTTAAAAATGTTAAAATAATAAATTTTGAAAAATTATTGTTATAATTCATTCAAAAGTTATGATTCCATTTTTTCCCTTATATTTTAGTTTAAAAAATTAAGGTCTCCCCCCCCCGTTTTACATTATTCTGTCCATGATTTCAATTAATTTCTATAAAAAATAAGAAGTTGGAACTGAAAGGGTAAACAAAAGTACGCAAAGTGCTCACCTAATTCTTTTGAGCAGTGTATAAGTACTTTTTAATTTTATAATCAATACTAAGAAGTTTTATTTTTAACCACTCCTAACTAAATTTCAATCTCATCACCTAGGATACACTAAAAACAATTCATAAAGCCATTTATAATCACTATGGTAACACACGAATTGAATTGTTGCCATTTTGGCACAAAGTCGAAAGGATTTATTTAACTTTCATGCTTTAAAAATTCAGTTTCCTGGGTGCTGTAATGACTGAATGAGAATGTATCTGCCTCTATTTTATTATGATTTAGGATAAATTATTCTGTGTTGAAATGGGAGGGGAGCGTCTTTATTTTGTAGAATTACTCTTATTATGTTTCTTAGCCTCGTTATTATAACGTTATTTTATATTTTGACGGAAAAATTTGAATTTGGTAAATAAAAGATTACTTCAGACGCATTTTGAATTTATGATTACCCTTACTGTGATTTGTTTTGGATTGTGATATTTGGAACGGTAACCAATCTTATAGCACCTATGTTTAACATGTCACATGATAAATTTATATTTTACAGTGTCTAACCCTTTCAGTCTCAATGACAATTTGGCATCATCATTTTAGAATTTTTTTTCTGATCGTCTATAGCCATTTATGATATCAAAAACACATCAATCGATTCTTCAAAAAAAATTCTATTAGAAAATATTTTTTATTAATCCCAATAGACGTCAGTCCTATTATTTTTTAATTTTGATCAGAAACATGATGATGCCAAATGGCATCACTAGGACTGAAAGGGTTAAATTTACCACAAAGAAGAAAATTCTCAAAAACCAGACAATAAAAGCTGTTTACCACTAGTGAAAATTAGCAAGTACTACTGATTTTATTATTTGAGAAACAGCTTTTTTATTAGAACATTCTTTTAGCCATTTTTTAAATATTCAAAACGTGATTCTTCCTCTGCATTTATGTCATATTATAATATGTTGAAAGTTCAAAGGATTAGTTTTAATAAAAATCTTACTAGGTAACAAATTGTTACGAATATTCCTAATAACCAGTAAAAAATACTATTACTTTTTTTTATTGAAACTCTTTTTACTTTCAATTACCTATTATGAAATGTTAGATAATGAAAGTATTTCAATAGAGTCGAAAATCCGAAATGGAGATATTGTGTTTTCGAGGGTGCCGATTCTGAAAAAGTAGGGTTTGAACATTGGTTCGTCTGTTTATCAGTCTGACACCACTCTACAGCTTAAGGGACGCACTACCCAAAATTTAGGGTTGCCCAGAAAATAATTAAACATGCTCGAATACTGTGAGCTAAAGATATTGCAAAAAAAGAAGGTATCCTTTATTATGGAGGAGGTTTATCGAAAATGATATAATGGTTTGGTAAAATGGTTTTTGAAATTTTAGGTTGATTTTTTAAATTTTTAATTTTTTCAGCTTGTGAAAGGTTGAAACCTAAGGCTTTTAGGTAAATTAATGTAGAGCTCCAATTTTTTTCCTGTGTTGAAACATATGCGTTTAACAAAAGTTGGTATGGGATAAGGTCTACCGTGATTAGATTTTTTTTTTAAATGATAAAGTTGAAAATTTAGAAAAAATCTTATTTTTTGGCCATTTTTATACATAAAGCTACATAACTATATTTGTTTAACTGACAGCTCAATATCCATACCAACTTTTATAAAAGATGTTGTGGGAACGTTTTAAAAAAAAATTACAATAAAAATTCTTTAAATTGTAGGAGGAGTAGCATTTTGAAAACACGTTACAATTTTTAAATGTTTTAATTTTTTAAAAACACTTACTTTTCAATATTAATCATTTTTACGTATATGTTTATTGAATGTTAGTTCTTTGTAAAAATAGTTTAATTTGAATGCTAGCGATAAAAATACTGGATTTAATTTTTTGGGTGCCGCGTCCACTTAAACTTACTTAAATATGGACTTAGCATGTGGTACACGAGTTCATAGTACCTGTTGAACGTCCTAATAAGGTTTTCGAGAAAATCACGCATGCGCAAAGAATATCTGCCATAAAACTATATTTAAGTTTTAAATATATTGACATTCCCCTATAAGGTATACATTTACATTTGAATGTTGAACGGTAATTGAATACCGTGTAGTGTTACACACCCCTCGTTTATTTAGCGTTTTGGGTTTCCTTTAGAATGAATGGGAGACACATATTTTAAATATTTGCTCCCCATTTATTAATGTCCTAGTCCATTATTTTATGTAGTAACGTTTCAAACATTCAACTTTCCCCTTAAGGTTAAACGTACACTTCACATACAATAATATCTCTAAAGACAAATGAACTATTCTAACTTGTAAATGAAACCATCTGTTCCTAAACCCTCTTGGAAGCCTACCCCTTTTAGATAATGACTCCTTCGCATATGAGATCTATCATTTGCCAAATTAAATATGCGCTTCGCATTACACACGATCCTAGCAATAATGGAGCTCTCGAATTCTCGCGAACTATTAATCACTTCCATCTTAAAAGCTCACTTTCGTGTTGGAATGAGAGACTTTCGATGAAGAATAAACTAGGCTTTTGTAAGCATTAAAGGGTACCAACATTTCGCCTCAAGTCATGTGGGTTTGGCGGATATTTTGAGACAAAAAAAAAGGCTAGCTTAAAAATCGTTACGGTTTTGCAAATCTCTCCGTACTTATGATGCCATATGATCGTAGTGGTAATGTTAATTCAATTGGATCTTTTAAGGGGATACGGTACCCAAAAATTGGTCAAAATATCGATTTTTCAATGTTTACTTCTTATTATTCACAATATGTTTCTGAATATTTACTGAAGGTTCCATAATGATATCTTCTATAGAAAAAAGTTATTAAATATTTTCTGGAGTCATTCCTATAAGTTTGAATACGTATTTCGTCTGCTTTCAACCTTTTTTCCCTGTTTCGCGTTTTTCATTTCTTGTGTTTAATAAATCCCTAAGGTTTTTTTAATTTTGAATTTTTTAACCTGTGTTGTTGTATATATATGGTGCACAAAATTGTGCATGGAATAAGGTATACTATGTATAGCAGTTTTTAAAAAATGTTGAATTCAATAATTTGTAATTTTTTTTGTGATTTTTTGAGATTTCAGTATAAATGCATGTTAGTTTTTAACTGTAGCTCACATTTTAAAATCCATGCACAGTTCTTGAACAAATAGTTCTAAAAACAAACTATAAAAGTTTGGTGGAGTTATTCTCAAAATTGAAAGAGAAGTAGCGTTTTAAAAAAGTTCATAATTTTGACTTTTTTTTGTTAAGAATGAAAAACTACTAGTAAAATATTTGTTTTTATTGCTAAAAAATGTTTATTTAGAGTGAACATTATATAAAAACACTATATTTTACAAGTTTATGTTATTATTTCTAGAAATAATGTTTTGGGTACCGTATCCACTTAAATGCGACGGAAAAGAAAATCGTACCTGCGTTTTTCATTGAATAGTACACCTTCTTTAACCCCTTCCTTCTCGCTCCGCATGAAACTAACGGGGTGACGTTTTGCCTTCTATTTTTCGCTCCCGTGATATTTTCTGGGTGGAGTATCCAGCAGTAACGTACCAATAGGATTAAAACTAACTGAAGTCCACCAATTAAAACGTCAATGGGTGAAGTGTGCAGTAGTGACGCTCCAATTAGTTCAAAACTAACTTAAATCCACCAATTAAAACGCCCATAAGATTAACTTACTTAATTTAAATTTCAAGCTAAAGAAGTGAAAAAATAAAAATGAATATAATTATATAATTCGTTCAAAAATATACGTATATATAACTTTCATGGGAAAAAATATGCATTTTTTTGACATTTTTTTTAATTGTCCGATCGTTAAGCAAATTATAGGAATCTATCTCTAATTAAGTCAATTGCAAATAGTTATTCAATCGATGACACGTTTGAAGTCGTCCGAAACCAATCACAAATGCGAAAAGCAATGACAAGTCCTAATTCGCTAACTTTTTCGGGTAAGTGATTGTTCAGAGTTGACTACTCTCACTACGTCACACGTAAAATGGTTGGTTGGTTGGTTGGTAGACATATATATTCAGGTTCGTGTGCTTGGTCAGCGACCCGCTTATAAACCTTCGTCAAGTAAGACAGACACAACAGACAACACACACACATAAGTGGATCCATCTAATTTTTAGAGACAGAGGCCAACAAGAGGATCCCCAGAATTGGTTTGTCACCCCCAGAGGTATTGATTTGGTATGGGAACTTAGAGGACTTTCGACCAAAGATTTAACGAGCACGTTACTCCGCAATACTCGTAAGTCTCAGTGGACCGTGGCTCGATCGCAGGACTTCCGATCCCGAGACCGAGACGCTGACCACTAGGCTCACTACGGCCCCGTAAAATGGTAACAGGTTACTATTGGAAGTGAGGTGTTGGTTAAATGCTACTACAGTAGCAGTGGGTAGGGGTAGGTAGGGTAGGTAAATATATATTCCGGCTTGTGTGCTTGATCAGAGACCCGCTTATAAGCCTTCATCAAGTAAGACAGACACAGAAAGAATTTTTACTGTCACAGAGAAAGAAAGTACACCAGGGCGAAGGTGGGAATCGAACCCGCACCCGTTACTGCGCTCAGACTGCTAGCGTAATGGTCCAGACCACTCGGCCATCCGGGCCTCCAGTAGCAGTGTATGGTAGCAGCAGTTCAAGCAAACCTAAACCGTTCACGTTTTAGGCGCCACCTTTCATGCCAAATCAGAAATTCATCTTCGTCCCCATCTCAACTCGCTATTTACGATTCGAAAAGCAGTCTACTTCATCTTAAGTCGTTGTTTGGAATATTCCTTTCGGATATCCAAGCAAACAAAAAAGTGGATATTAGAACATCCTTGTGTGCGGATGAAAACTATTTTTGATTACCGCGGCGCCCTGGGTGATGGATGGTTGTTAGAAATTAAATTCTGACCATACATCTAAATGAATTCATTTGTGTGATGGATTCCCAGCTACACTGTATACACGAAATGAAGTTTGGAGAGGGGTTACGTCATTTTGGTTAGTTGCTTATAAGAAAATTATAAGGATTGCTCTTTAATTAAGTTAATTATTTTAAATTGTGAAATACAGTTTAAAATAACATTTTAAAAAATAATAATTTTAAAGGGGAATATTTCTTATGATGTCACGCTACTCCATACTGAAATTTTATTGGTTGTTTTGTTTTCTTTTACAAAGTGTTGAAACAAGCTCGTTGGTTTTTTTATAACGTCACGCGATCCGACCTCTCCGAACTGCGATTTCATTGGTTGTTTTGTTTTCTTTGACAAAGTCCATTAAAATATTTTTTTCGATGAAAATTAAGTAATAGGAATGTTTCACGTCTTGAGTGGCAACAGTTCCACCAGTATTTTTTTTTCATTCTTAGTCCTTCTGGAATTACATTTGTTTTGGTATTCGCGAAAATGAGTTTACTAATGTCCGAACTCATGGTTCATGTTTTCGAATGTTGTGTACCAAACTTTTCTTTCCGTACAACTAAAACTTTTCCTGTCTTCTCCGTTCTTTCTCTGCATAAGTCAAAATATCACTAACCCGAAGTTTTCTAAGAACATTGACGTTTAACGTAAGGCTTTGTATGGTGTAATTTTAGTCGACTTTAAACCAAAGAGTTCTATAGTAGGGTAGAGACTGAACCTTTTAACAGCAAGATGGACCAACACGGAGACAATACAGGGTGGCATGTGGGTCCCGATGGCCGAGTGGTTTGGATCGCAGGCCATAACGCTAGCAGTCCGCGCGCTGTAACGGGCGCGGGTTCGATTCCCGCCTTTGCCCTGGGTGTACTTCCTTTCTCAGTATCAAAATTATAAATTAACTAGCACTTTTGCCACTCTATTTGGGCTCCTTAGTGAGCCATGGCTGCCGATGGCAGCTCAGTACGAGTCGTTCCTCTACCCTACTATAGAACTCTCTGCTTTAAACCGATTAAATTTTATAAATAGTAAGAATAAAAATAGTTGCACACACATAAAGAACTGTAAAATAGAACACAGCAGTTAAAAAAAATAACTTTGAGAGTTTAAGCAAAACAAAAAATGAAATCGACGAAAAGCAAGAAGGAAAACTGTAAGGAGTTAAGTCATCTGAAACAAGCCAACTGTAGTCTATTAGCAAAAAGTTCGAATGATCGAAACAAAGAAGTTTAGTGCTTTAACATAATCACTTAACGCTTAGTAATTCAGACACTTGTAACATTCGCAGCGTCAAGATTCGCAAATTCAACAAGCACTCTCCCCGCATCTACACTTGTTTGATATTTTACTAAAATCGGGAATCGAACCCAGAACCTCCTGATCCCCAAGTCTGAAGCTCTATTCAATAGTCGAAATATATTCTCAATAGAACTCTTGTTATGTCACATACCAACTCTGCCAGAATATGATTGGATGATTAATGACAGGATTGGAGGATTAACTTACGCGCTGTGAAAGCGGATTGGTCAGCCTGTGTTGACGTATTAAGCCTTGGCAATGATGAATGGATGCAGCATAATGAGAATGTGAGTGGAATTGAATTTCTTAGATTTCGGTATTAATCGAATAATCCATTTGATTGAATGTGTATGTTATCAGCAAATACATTTTTGTTATTAAAATAGGATTGATGGTTCAAATTTATATTCGACGAATTTAATTTTAATATTATATTGTAAGGCAGTAACATATAAGAGACCATATATTTTAGTGCAATGGGGTTTTTCACGTCGTGGATGGCAACAGCTAAAACGGTTTGTTTTCATATGTTGTGTGGAATTTTTGGGCCGTAGGGAGCCTAGCGTCTCGATCTCGCGATCGGAAGGTCCCGCGATCGAGTCCCGGTACCACTGAAGACCTACCGAGTATATGCGGAGTACGTGCTCGTTAAATCTGTTGGGTCCGAAAGTCATGTGGTCGGTCATTACGCAGTTTACCACGGGTACAGGCCCTGGAGACTATTTCCCTCCCCTTCAGGGACATGTTTAAATTGTGGAGGTGGCGATAGATGGCAGCATCTGTCTTGTATGTGTGTGTGTGTATGTCGTGTCCGTCCTTCTTGACGACGGTTTATAAGCGAGTCTTTGTGACCAAGCACACAAGCCTGAAAATATATGTCTACCAACCAACCAACCTTGTGTGGAATTATTTTTGGTATGGTATTCTAAAATGAGTTTTCTAATATTTTACTTATTAAATTTTGCAAATGCCAATCTCTTGCTGTGCTGTTGGTTGTTCAAAACATTTGTTGAAGAAAGCTTGCATAGAAAGAAAAGTTTCTTTTCATCTATATCTGTCATTTTGAGAGTGAAACCGAAGCAATGAATGAAGTTGCAGTACGGGGGAAAAATGAAAACAAGAGAGTTACATCATCTGTAACATTCCCATAAAAAAGTTTTAATGAATAATAACAAGTGTTAACGAATTAAATGTAACATTAAAAACTAAACTTTAAAAATTATATCAAACTGTATTCTTTTTTCTTCATACAAATATTTCCTTTTTTAAAAAGAAATAAGAGTGGAAAAAAGTCTGGTTACAAAAATGCAGACTTTTTTATGTAATTAGAAACGCATACGAAAGTATTCTATACAGTGAGTTTTCTTTAAAATTAATTTTAAAAAACATTTCCAAAGCTTTTTCTAAATTTGTCACTTTAAAAATTCGCTTTAAAGTAATGAGAACATTGTTTAGTTCCGAATATATTAATAAGTAGAATAAATTGCAATGCTAGAAAGTAAGTGGTGTATTTCTATATGAAAGAAAGTTTCTATTTTTAATAAATTTGATTTGTAAATAAAACGCAAATCAAAGTTTCTATTTTAGGATTTCTGACTTTTACGCTTACATTTTTTTTTAATTTATAAGAAAAAAGTTTTTGGTTCATATTAAAATAGCATTAAATTGGAAAAATTGAAATGAAATTTCGAGTTAAAATGTAATTGAATTTATATTTTTACTTTTCAATCCTTTACCATTTAATGCAACATATTATTATTTACACTAAGAGCTGGAGAGCCCAGTCGGTAAAGAGTTTGTATTTCATGTGCGAAAGGTCCCAGGTTCCGTACCGTGTTTTTCCAAAATAATTGGCTACCTATTAACGTTCTGAGCAGATAAAAGTCCTACGAATAATACTCCACGTAGAGGAAGTGCACGTTAAACATGCTCCAAAGTCCCAATGCTGCATGCGTAAGGTGTCGTTGCGCTGGATGCCTACTCAGATGTCTTCTTCCCTTGATTGTGGTTCAAAATTATGACGGCCGTCCCCAATAACCCTCATGTAGCTCTAATGTGACGAAAATTTAATTTTACTCTTATTTATACGCGCATTTAACTAAAACAATCAGTACAAATAGGCTTTAATAGATAATTATTTGCCCTTAGATACTTATTACTTAACCCAAATTTGTTAAGCCTAGTTTAAGAGCCCTAACCAGCTTTAACTAATCCGATTGAAAATATAACTAATACTAATGATGAAGTGGGGGCTGGGGAGCCCAATCGGTTAGTCGCTCGCCTAGCATGCGAAAGGACCCAGGTTCGGGTCCGGGTATCGCCAAAATAACTGCCGACCTATACACGGCCCGTGCAGCCAAAATGTCCGACTAGTAATACCCCGTGTAGAGGAAGTGCACGTTAAATATGCTCCAAAGGCCCAACACTGCGTACGATGTCGCCCTTAAAGGTTGCGTTGGGTGCCTACTCAGGTGTCGGTTCGTCACTTGATTGTGGTTCTAAAATATGACGCCCGTCGCCAGTAGCACTCGTGTAGCTCTAGTGCGACTATAATTCAAAACTTAAACGTAAACTAATGATGAAGTTAAGCAAATGAACATGATTAATGGTTACAGATGATTAACTAATACCATTAACTGAAACAAATGTGCGCTGTGATTTTTTTTACTATAGTAGAAGGTTTTTTTGCTTTTAATTATCGAATATGAAATCTAAGGTAATGAAAGTATTGCGATGGGGGTCGACAATTTGAAGGAGTGATTTTGAGTTTTCTACACGTTTTTGAGGGTACTGATTCTAAAAAAGTGGTTTTGATCATTAGTCCATTTGTCTGTCTGAAACCACTCTACAGCTCAAGCTAAAAGTGTCATTGAACGTGTACAGAATAATTTTTTACGTTTTTTTGTATTTTAAGAGTTTCAACGCTGCTTCTCGGGAAGTGCCTTCTAGTGTACTCCGTAATATGTTTAACATTTGTACCCTTAAGTCTAGACGTCAAGTTTATTGTCTTTTGTTTTTTTATAAAGTTCTTAATAATATGATTGATTCTACTTACATTACTAGTACTATAAAATTTAATGTGCCTTCTAGAGTTACACGTAATCGTTGTTTGTTTTATTTGAATTCTAATCGGAATAACTGCATTTTAAATTTTTGTCTATATAAATTTTATAAAACTTATAACAGTGTGTCTGAGGAACTGGATATAT
Organism: Oedothorax gibbosus; assembly: GCA_019343175.1. Lineage (NCBI taxonomy): Eukaryota > Metazoa > Arthropoda > Arachnida > Araneae > Linyphiidae > Oedothorax > Oedothorax gibbosus. Next base: position 219,353 of record JAFNEN010000350.1, on the reverse strand, counting down.
TTTGTATGCCTTTTAATGTTTTTAAATCTAATTGTCGGAGGTTATTCTCTTTGTAATGTTTTTCTTTTTTGTGTGTTTTTGTTGTTTTCATTGTCTTTTATGATGTGCATTATAATTGGATTTTTCTGTTATGTGCATATGAAACAAACAAATAAATAAATAAATAAAATAAATAAATAAAAAGAGCTACTCACTTCAAATTTGGTACAGGAGTTGTTAGTTCTTGTTGAAAGTCATAATAAAATTTCGAGAAAATCACGCATGCATAATGCGTAGCTGCCACAGAACTTTTTTGGTTTAAAAGTTATTGAAACTACCTTATAGTGTACATAATTAAATTTAAATTTATTGATATATTAAGCAGTAACTAAAAGTCTTGTAGTGTTGCATACCCCTAGTTTAATATTGTAAATGATATTTGCAATCAATGGCAATAATCTGTCAGCAACATGTATTAAATCATTTTAAGTGTCGTCTACTAACAAACTTAGAATGAAACTCAATTCGATTTCATGTAACTCCAATGTAACATTCAATATTTAACTTACTTCTAATCAAAAATATTCAATAGCCTGAGGTCATTAAAAATTTCGAATTGATTAGACTACTCAAATTCCGTCAAAAAGCCCTGAAGTCCTTTAAAGTTACAGAATTAATTACACCACTAGAATTCCGTCCCCCCGCTAGTCATTGTTGCAACCTTTTTGATAATTTGCACAATTAAATCAAAGAAATCGTTTAAATGTTAAAACAAAACACAAGACCATGTATAACACAGTGTTTAAATTAATTTCTAATATTAATATTCTACAGCCAAAAGCCGTTTAATGAAGAACAAACATATGAAAGTAACCGAATACAAGCGAACTAAATCATAAAAAACTTTCTTTGAGATGCAGAGGTTTAAGTTTAATTAAAACTTTATAAAAAATACCTCCTAAAAATTTTTAATTATGAATTAAATTTTAAAAGTTTAGTTTAGTTTAGTTTGAATTATCGTCGCAATAGAGCTACACGAGGGCTATTGGCGACGGGCGTCGTATTTTAGAACCACAGTCAAGTGACGAGCCGACACCTGAGTAGGCACCCAACGCAACCGTTAAGGGCGACATCGTACGCAGCGTTAGGACTTTGAATTATATTTAACGTGCACTCCCGCCACACGGAGTATTATTCGTCGGACATTTTTCACTGCACGGGCCGTTTATAGATCGGCAGTTATTGTCGATGCCCGGACCCGAACCTGGGACCTTCCGCATGCTAGGCGAATGCCTAACCGACTGGGCTCCCCAGCCCTAAATTTTAAAAGAGTACACTCTTAAAACAAACGAGCGGTTTTAACTCAGTCTGAGTTAATTTCCACTCCTTTCCGTGCCGAAATGCCTTCTCCTATAGGAGTGAATTTCACTCTTTTCGGTGTGGGTAAAAGAAATAAATAAAACAATCTGCGTCCTACACTCTTAAACGAGCGTTTTAACTCAGTCTGAGTTAATTCCACTCCTTTCCGGTGCCGAAATGCACTCTCTTATAGGAATGAATTCACTCTTTGTTTTAAGAGTGTAGCAAGTACATGCAATCGTGCTGCTAACTTGATAATGATAAAAAGTGGACTTGGTCCACTTGTATTCTGAACCCTCACATAACAAAGCTATTTGAAATTCTACGTAAAGCCCAATGTGTGGCTAGCATCGAATCATAAATATTCTGTAGCCTGTAGTCGTTTAACCCTTTCAGTCCCAGTGATGCCATATGGCATCATCATGTTTTTTTATCATAATTTAAAAAAAATAATAGGGCTGACATCTATTGGGATTAATAAAAAATATTTTCTAATCGAAAAAGGTTTGAAGAATCGTATGATGTGCTTTTTGATATCATAAATGGCTATAGACGAGCAGAAAAAAAATTCTAAAATGATGATGCCAAATTGTCGTTGGGACTGAAAATGTTAAAGTTTTCGAATTAATTGATTCTCACAAATTCTGTCCCCTCACTAGCCAATAATATCTGTTGTTATATAACTTTAATGATCATTTTTACACAACTAAATCAAAGAAATCATTTAAATATTGGAACAAAATGATAGACACAACTAGACATGTACTGTTTTATTCAGTTCCTAAAGATTATTATTCTACAACCAAAAGCCGTTTAAAGAAGAATAACATACATTAAACAAAACTATTTAAACTTCTATGTAAAGCCCAATGTGTCACTTGTATCCAATCATATATATTCTCTGTAGCCCTGAGTCACTAAAAGTTGCAGAATTAATTACACCACTCAAATTTCTACTAGCCATTGGTATAACCTTATTGATATTTTACACAAGTAAATCAAAGAAATCGTTTATATATTAGAATAAAGTGAAGCACAAAACCAAATATTACACAATGTTTAATTCATTTCTAAACAATAATATATTTTAGAGCTAAAATCCGCTATAAGTAAATATAAGACTATTTAAATTAAATTTCTACGTAAAGCATAATGTGTAACAAGCATTCAATCATAAATATTCTGTAGCCCGAAGTCATTAAAAGTTTCAGAATTAATTAAACCATTCAAATTTCTACTAGTCGCTTGTATAACCTTTTGAATAATGTACAGAACTAATTCAAAGTCATCGTTTAAATAGTAGAACAAAATAAACACAAGACCAAGAGTAACACATTGCCCCCCCCCCCCCACCCCACCCAAATAATTTATATACGTAATATTCTACAGCTGAATACCATTCAAAGTAGAACAACAGGCATTAAACTATTTAAAATTCGACGTAAATCCAAATGTGTAACTTGCATCGAATCATAAATATTCTGCACCCTGAAGTCATTCAAAGTTTTCGAATTAATTACACCACTCAAATGCCATCCTACACTTTCAAACAAATCCATGTTCAAACTATCCGCATTGACAATTTACACCAAAGTTTCCCGCTAGTATAGGATTTGTGAAATCTGCTCAAAACTATCCGATTCCCATCAGCAGTGCAATGATTAAGCTTCCAAGTCAGTTCGATAATCTCCAGTGCAGAATTATCCGCATAAGGGCGCCAATCTCCACAATCAATTGAGAGCTTTTGGGCATAGAGTTTAGATGACGACGGACATGCGGCCGGGCAAAAACCAATATAAAAACTAGTTTGCCAAGTGAAGCCATCAATACCCGTATAGTACTCCCAAACCATAGATATCATAGTTAAAGTATTAGATTGGCAGATCACGTAACCTCCAATGCTAACGACGGGACGCGCATGGAGGCCAAATAAGGGGGCAAAATGGCCAGTGTTGCTGCCACCTTAAGGAGAAAAATATTACGAAAAAATACCATTTAATTCTAATATTAAAAAAAAAAAATTCCCAGAAAAGGATTTAAAGTCATTAAAAAGATTCCGAAATGCAGCTAGTATTTTTACGATATTTTTTTGTAATATTAGAATTAAATGGTATTTTTTCGTAGTATTTTTCTCCTTAAAGTGGCAGCAACACTGGCCAGTTTGCCCTCTTATTTGGCCTCCATGCGCGTCCCGTCGTTAGCATTGGAGGTCACGTGATCTGCCAATCTAATACTTTAACTATGATATCTATGGCCCAAACAAACCCTCAGGGCGAACTATTTGGCGCTATTCTGCCGTGGGCAGGTAAACTGCAGTAACTTCCATAATGACTTGGACCATTGTTGTAAGCACTCAATACTCTAACAATTAAGAAAACACACTGGAATTTTTTTTATTTCAGATCAAAAATGGTGCAACTCATTGTTGCGATTACGGCAGTTTACCTGCCCACGGCAGTATTCTTTAGTGGAGTTTGTATACCCCTTTAAGAACCTTTCAGATGGAGCTGATTTAAGTTTATAAGACTAAATGTTAAGAGTTTTATTGAAAAGGTTGCTTTAAACAGCATCAATGCTAGCAACTCCTAAGGTATCCGACTACGTTTGACACTCATTTTTAAAAATAAATTTTAATACATATGTTTTATGTATTAGCTTCCACACTACGTTTATAACGTAAAAAGTGGAAGGTTTTATAATCGTTCAGTCCGTCTGTCTGTCTGTCCGTCCGTCTGTCTGTCACCCACTTTCACAGAAAGAACCACAAGTCCCACAGACAAGTGGGATACGTCATTTTAAAGCAAAAATCAGATTAGGCTACATTCCAAATTTCATTAAAAAATTTTAATTAGAAGTTTATTTAAAATTTAAATAACTAAATTTTTTTTATCTACATTGAAATAACATGCAAATTCTATTTTATTCATATTTTCACTGTTGTCATCCACAAGTCTCACAGACAAGTGGGATACGTCATTTTGAAGCAAAAAATCAGATTAGGCTACAAGCCAAATTTCATTAAAAAATTTAAACTAGAAGCTTATTTAAAATTGAAATAACTAAAAATTTAATCTACATTGAAATAACATGCAAATTCCATTTTTATTCAATATTTTCACTGTTGCCATTTCGTTAAACGTACGAGAAACTTTTGTTAAAATAAAAATACACTTTTGAAAAAATATTATTTATGTGATATAATTCGGTTTAGATTGTTGTATTATCACAATAGAGTTCTTTTAATGGTTCTATATATATGTATGTAGAAAGATGCATAGAGAATTCTAACTTAACATAAAAAAAAATATGCTAAGTTTCGCTTTTATTTTTAAAGCATCAATTGTACAAATTATAAATTTTTTGAACTGTAAATTAATTTAACAAATTATAAATAAGTGAATTTTCGAAAGAAATGTAAATGGGAAATTGTGGCGACAAAGATATTTATTAAAAAAGATTACATCATTATTCTTCGAACTTCAAACAAATTTAGCAAACGATAAAGTCTAATTATTAAATCTGAGAAAGAAGATTAATGAAAATAGTTAATTTTGGCGTTTAAAAGTTTGAATTACAAATAGCTAAAGGCCCCTGTCTTTATTAGAATTAAATCACATTTGCCATTCGCAACAATCGCTCGAGAAACTTTAATTCTTTTAGACAATAAATTAAAATAAATTTATTTTTGCAACATCGATCAGTTTGAAATGACGTCAAATATATTTCACTACGGAATCCTTGTATGGTGATATGAAATGTTTTCATTCTATTTAAAAGCGAGGAATATGACATATTTATTCTTTAAAATATAAATTAATTTTTGCAAACGATAAGTAATAATTATTGAATTTTCGAAATAAAATAAATGAAACTAGCCAAATTTAGCTTGTAAATGTTAAATATAGAATTAATGTTGTGTTTGGCGCGTTTTTTCCTGTTAAACACAAATATGTGGAAGCGAGTTAAGTGACAGATTCTGTTACAAACCTACTTTTTTTTATGTTCACCAACACAACTAATAATAATAATAAGTGAATTTTTTTATTTTAAATAAATATATTTTTTGTAATTTAAAAATGTTTAAGTAAATTTTGACGTTTTTCGCATTTACGATAGACTTTCTAACTAAAAAAATATTTAAGATTTCTTTATTAAAACAACTATAAATAAATAAATCTTCATTTGATACCTAGAGAATAGACTACAATCTAAGATATTTATTGCACCAACAAAAAGTTATGAGTTGTCGAAGCTAAGTTAAAGAATTTTATGTACTTTTTTTACCATTTATGACCGTGTTATAATTTCTGTAATATTGCTTCAAATTACTAGTCTGTAGTCTATTCCCTAGATAATAGTATAATAAATGTGCACAAAAAATTTCAAAACATTCGATGAAGTACTTTTTGAGAAATATGGTTTGCCGAGAAGAAAATTTTCAAAAATTTCATTTTGCAGAAAATCAATTTAAAGTAAACAAACTGTATAGAGGAAACAGCTGTCGCTTGTTATTAAAACTGTCATAACTTCCGTTATATTTTATGCAGAGTCAATATCGAGACAGTTTTGGATTCTTAAAATCCGCTGTAATTTAAAATAAAAGAAAAGGGTTTAATTTCATCAAAAATGGTTATTTTAGCGTAGTCGGGTACCTTAGAACCACGTCATTTTTTATACAAATAACGAAAGGTACAAGTCACCAACTTCGGTATCGATATTTTTGAAAAGCTTGAACATTCTCTTTTATACCTGCATGATTGTGATATCTCGGTCGGAAAGGGTTATAAACTTGCTACATCGACTTGGCGATTTCTGACTCTCTAATAAAATCTATAATTACAATGCATTTTTCTTACCTGTGAAAGGAATACTGTAATCTTATTTTATTTCAGATTTCGTACTTTCACCTACAACTGCGCAAACAGTCCTTTCTTTGATTTTTAAGGGGACACATTACCTCAAAAACGGCAAAAATTGCGAATATTTTTTATTAGCTAAAATTAAAGTTTGGAATCTTCTTAATAAGTCTACCAAGTTTCAAAAGTGCAGTTATATTTTAAAAAAGTTCTTACACTTTTTATGCGGAAAGGTAGGATAAAAATGAAAACTATACGTGTTTTTCTCGGGGTTCATTTTCCTTGATGACAAGGTTTTCAAAACGCTAAGGCTTTTTTTTTAATTATTTATAAAAGTCTAAGGAATTTTGTATGCAGTCTGTCAAATATGTTGACTAAGAATTGGTATCAAAATTGTTTTCAAAAGTAATACTTTTTTTATAAAATAATACTACAGACGAAATTTTCCAAATATGCTAAAAAAATTGGGATTTTCTAGATAAGTATTTTTTATGAAACAACCACTGAAGATAAATCAAATTTCGATACCAATTCTTATGTAAAACAGTTTAAAGTACATGAGGAAAAAAAATTGGGTTAAAATATTTGTATTTGAAAAAGCCTTAGCATTTTAAAAAAGTTCAAAAAAAATATTATTTTTTTAAATAACTCAAAAATTAAAATAGTTTTTTAATTTCTTTTTGTCATATATTGTTTTAAAATATAGGTTGAACTAATAAAACACCAATTTTATAGTAAATCGATAAATGTTTTCCGCCGTTTTGATATCATTTTCTTAAACATTTATAGGCAGTTTAAGCACATCATTCCATTTCGACTTTAAATATTGAATATCGATACAAACACTTAATTAACACAAAACAAACATTACAGAATAAATTTATTTTGTCACAAGGGGGTTAAAAAAAAACGTATATGTGACTAAATAGTCATAATTGTAATTAAAGACACATAAGTTAACAAACATAAACAAAAACTACTACGATACTATCAAAGTGTTTATGTTTCATAAACACATAAGCACGATCAATCATTTTTAATAAGCAAGTAGTTCACTTTAGGCATAGTTGATAGAAGTTCTTCAAAAACGTTTCAATTAGTTTAATACATAAAACTGTGGGGGGGACTGCATAACTTTTTTATAAACTTAATTTTAACTCAAATTTTTCAACTAGGCAATAAACCAGACAAGTGAAAATGTTTATGCTTAATTATGGATAATCCCAGCTAAGAAAAGCAGCAAAAAACCTTGAAAAAAAATTGAAGGAAAGCTGCAGGAAAACTGCAGGTATTTGGAACCAAAAACCTTCATCAAAAAACCTTTATTTTCCCTTCATTCGAAAACCTGCAGGATAAGTGAAGGATTTAGGTTCCAAATACCTCCATTTTTCCTTCACCAAAAAACCTTTATATTTCCTTCATTAAAAAACCTTTATAAAAACTGCAGGTCTGGGGGCGCCATCTAGTGAAATGTTTTTTAAATCTCACAAAAATAAATAAAAATAATTATCAGGAAGTTGAGTTGTATTTATACCCAAGTAGGAAGGCAGGAGTACGGGATTTGATCTGGGGGTATTTGTGTAGCTGTTCAGCGCGCTACCAACTGCGCTATTGGAGCTTGCAAATTGGAGCGCGTTTTAAAATTAGGAATGGTATATCTTATAATTAGAACATACAAAATTACACAATCCATGGATTCGATTATAGTCAATAAATTTGATTCATGATTTTGCGTACAATTTGTCTATGATTTTTATTTAAAAATATTTAAATTAGATTTAATTAATTGTTCTAAGGTGGTAATAAATAAATTGGATGCAAATTTTGTGAGTTAGAAAAAAATATATCTTAAGAATTCCTTTAAGATTAATTTATTTTTAAGTTTTCTATAAAAAGGTGAGAGCAAAGCTATTTAGCAAACTGAAATATTAAGCAAATAATTTTTAAATCTGCTTTTTTTTTGTTTAAATTTTACTGTCTCTTTATATAGGTGGCATTATTTTCTTCTTTTTTGCAAAATCAAATCAAAAACGTCCATGGAAATTGGAAAAAAGAATTTGAATCGCCAATTATAGCTTTGATATCGTTTCTGAATTTTTAGAAGTTATAGATTAACAAAATCTAGATCTGCGATTTGAACTTAGCTAGATTACAAAACAAAATCTCATTACTAAATTTAATGTAATAAACTCATTTTAAATTTTCCTGGAAACTTAAGAATATATTTCGAACACAGAAATAATTTTTGTTTGCAAACATTTTGTTCGCAGGAAGGCACAACAAAAATGTACTCGTTTTACATGCGTAAAATATTAAGCTAATTTGCCAAAAAAAACTGCAAATGTTTACATTAAAAATGAAATGTTTTTCCGCGAAAAATTCCAACAATTTTGAGCTGGGATACAATTACTACAAGTGTAAAATATCAAAACTAATTTCAAAAATAAAGAGCAATTTTAAGATATAGATTCACTACAAAACAAATTTACAGTATTTTTGGGGTTAACACACACATTATTTTTTAAAAATAACTTCAAATAAACTTAAGATTAGTTTTTTAAAAAAATAGCTGAAATACTTTAAGCCAAGATGAAACTACGAAAAATCTACATTATTCCCAAATACCAAATCTACATTTTCCCTGCATTAAACCTTCATCTCTTTTCAAAAGCATTGTTTTTTTTGCTGAAATTTAGTTGCTGAATTTTTCATTACAATACCCTTAAAAGTTTACTGAAAGTATACCCCTGCAAGTTTAATGCTGAAAACATTTCCCTGCATTAAATCTTTATCTCTCGTCCGGAAGAAGCAGATTTTGTGTTGAAATTTAGTTGCTGAATTTTTCATCATAATACCTGTAAAAGTACTGCAGGTTTTATGCTGAACACATTTTCCTGCATAAAGCTTTATCTCTCATCCAAAACATGCAGTTTTCCTGCTGAAATTTATTTGCTGAATTTTTCAGCACCGTACCCATATAAATACTGCAGGTTAAAAGCTGAAAACATTTCCCTTCATAAAACCTTCATTTCTCTTCAAAAAACCTGCATTTCTGCATTTTCCATGCAGGTTTTTTGCTGATTTTTTTAGCTGGGATATTTCGAATAAATGCTCAATTAGGCAATAAAATAGGCAATTTAAGAACATCGTTCCATTTAGACTTCAAATAATGGTTTTCGATCTGCATTAAAATAAATATTATCAAAATTTTGCTGGCACAGAAACACATTTTTTATAAACAAGCAGCTCATTTTAGGCTTATTTAAAATATTTCTTCATCCAAAGTGTTTAATATTGTAACTCTTGGTTAAAAACTGTATAAATAAATACTCAGAAAGAACTACAGAAAGTAAATAAAAATTATAAAACCATAAATATTCAGAAAAAAAAACAAATAAATTTTACTAAACCGAAATATAATTAACCAAAATAATTTTATATAAAATAGTTTTCAAGCATGTAGAAAATATCCCCATTCTATCATATTATAAAATATCAAAAAACGTCAATAATACTTGACATTCTTTTAAGAACTTTTAAGAAAATAGGATCTTAAAAAAACGCCAAAGGTTTATAAAAAAAATTCTAAATCGAGACACCTAATTGGCGGAGATTGCTTTCAAGATGAATGATGCAGAAGTTTCTGTCTCAAATTTAATGAATTGTGAAATAAAATGCAGTTAAAAAAGAAATTTTTTAGTCTAATATACTAGCAACAGGATTTTTAGAATTTTCTAGAAGTTTGTTTAATGAGCCAATTCGAAATGTGACTTTTTATATATATCTTTATTAAAGGCGACGTAGATAAAATGCTTTTAAAGAAGGATATTTATTTGAAGAATTTGATAAAGGAATTTTAAACAAATTACTTGAAAAATATTCTTTTAAAAAACATGTCGTTATTTCCACCAACAAGCTTCGATATAAAATTTATAATGTACCGACGAAAAGTTATAAATAAAATTGCATTAAAAGGCTATTTTCATAGATATCAATTGGCAGATCACGTGACCTCCAATGCTAACGACGGGGCGCGCATGGAGACCAGAATAAGAGGGCAAATGGGACAGTGTTGCCACCACATTAATAAGAAAATACTACGAAAAAATACCGTTTAATTCTAAAATGACAAAAAAAAATGATACTATAAAAATACTAGCTGCATTTTGGAATCTTTTTAGTGACTTTAAAAAAAACGTGAAACTCTTTTTTAATATTATGATGGTATTTTTTTTTGTCATTTTAGAATTAAACGGTATTTTTTCGTAGTATTTTTCTCCTTAATGTGGTGGCAATACTGTCCCATTTGCCCTCTTATTCTGGTCTCCATGCACGTCCCGTCGTTAGCATTGGAGGTCACGTGATTTTCCAATCTAATACTTTAACTATGATATCTATGGTTATTTTAAAATAGTTCATTTTTAGCTAAAAAAAATTCGTTAGCTTGAATTGATATTGTTCAGTTTCTATTTGACTACATAAAGTTTAAACATTCTTAAACTTGTCATTGTATGAGATTATTTAAAATATATATAAAATTTCCGAAATATTTTTAGAGACATTTTGATTCAAAAACCATCACAAATTAAACAGACTGGTAAAAGGCAAGGGAAGCAAAGTAAATCAAAGAAACACAATATAACTCAAGATTGCGTGGTGTATATAATATGAAATATAAAAGAAATGCAAAATAAATCAATAATCAAAGCAGTCACTCTGTTCATAGTTATTTTCCTAGTCGTTGGATTTAGGTATATTGATGATGTTATCCGTTTTAATGTCAATAATTATAATTATGTCTACGACGTTTATCCTAAAGAATTAGTTTTGAAAAAGACTAACTCCACTAATTCTGAATCCAGCTGTCTTTATTTAGACAATTAAATCAAAAATAGCTCCTAAATATCGGGTTGTAGGATAAACAAAGGGATTTTACAGTAAAATGTTTCTTATTTTTTCACCAATCTTAATTTGAAAACATTTGATAACATTTATTTAACACAAAAAATACAATTTTAAGCCTTTATTATAATGGAACTGATCTTAAAATGTTCCATTTTGGGTAATATTGAGGCTCTGTAAAAGCTGGCACAGTAATTGGATCTGTTTCAAAAACATCTACTTCTACTTTCACTTTGATTTTGGTGTATGTATTGAGCTCATTGTTCTCATTATTTCTGTTTTGGTGTCTGTGATTGTTTAGTTCGTTCGAATGCTTTCTCTTTCTCTCTCTCTCTCTTTGTTTGTGGGTGTTGAAGGCAGTTGTGTTTTTTTTCTTATGATTTACCGCAAACAGAAACACCCCTCTGTTCGAGCTGCCTCCCTGACACAGTTGCATGAAGAGAGTGACTGACTTATATTTATTGTTTCATTTTTGCTACATTTTGAAAAACATCTTTTTTTGATTTTCATTTGTGATAAACATCTTTTTTTATGTATTTCTGACTGATGGTTGAATATGCAATTTAAATTAAAATATTAGAGAAAAAGAATATAATAAACAAACTATAAAAATTTTAATTGAAAGGTTTTTATTCAAAAACTGACTGTTTAAAAAGTTTCTTAAGTATAATAAAATATTATCTATATAGCAGTTTGAATTTTCAAATATAAACAATAAATACTCATTACAATTTCTTACTTACAAAAAATAACGATGAAAACACACACAAAAATCTAAACAGTTACCATACTCGCAACTTTAATACAAACTTTTATTTTATATTTTGTTTATTTTTTACTATACAGCAACATCATATCCTACTCGAAATTACAAACTCGGCTGAAGCATTAAGGGATCGATAAAATTCCACGCAAACTCGTTTACTGTTGAGGGTCGCTAATTCAATAACCCCATTTCTTAAGGCGCCTATTCAACGGGACTAAGGGAAAATAGAAATGAAAGAGCGTAAGAGGGGGTTGAAAAGAAGTGAAGAGAAACTCTACAGCTCCAGGAGGTTAGAATATAATGGAGATGATTGGAGCAAAAAAATGTGAAGTCGTCTAAAAATTGCAAATAGATGTTGTATACCCAAAGAAACTAAAACTAAACTACAAAACTCCTCAGCGCCACAGCCCATTAGTGGGCCAAGGCCTGCCGTACCCATTTCAGCTTTCGTAACCTACACTCTTAAAACAAACGAGCGGTTTTAACTCAGTCTGAGTTAATTTCCACTCCTTTCCGTGCCGAAAATGCACTTCTCCTATAAGAGTGAATTTCACTCTTTTTCGGAGTGGGTAAAAGAAATAAAAGGAAACAATCTGCGTCCTACACTCTTAAAACGAGCGGTTTTAACTCAGTCTGAGTTAATTTTCACTCCTTTCCGGTGCCGAAAATGCACTTCTCCTATAGGAGTGAATTTCACTCTTTTGTTTTAAGAGTGTAGGGCTCTGGGGTGCTAGGCATACCCTAACAGCCAGGTTTGTCACAGTTACGTCGCTGCAACGTAATTTTTTGTCACTCTAGGTCACAGTCGCAATGTGACAAGTATGTGACATCACAGTGATATCGCGTAAGTCGCCGTCACAATGGGACTGGTATGCGATATCAAAGGGATGTCACTATGCGGCAGTGACATCATATTGTGACTTGTATGTGATATCGCAGTGATGTCATCTAAATCCCACTCAAAATGCGACATTGCTGCGGTATCATCGATATCCATGTTACATGGAAGATACGTAACAAAAGCGGACATTCAACTTCTATGTGACAAAAAGTGACTTTGAATGTGACATCACAGCTATCTTCAGTGACTTGTATGTGATATCGCTTTTCGTCACATACTCGTCACATGGCTGTTAGGGTATGTCCGGTAAGGTGGTCAGATTCATGCGGAACCCCCAGTGTTTAGTTCCCAAGCATGCTTGGTTCCCATTTTGTCGACTCACTTAAGGGATGAAAGGATGGGTCAACCTCGCCCAATCAGGGATTCCATCCCCTGTGGCGTGGCAATGCGAAGCACTTTCACTAAGCCACTGGGCCTCCAACCCCCAAGAAACTACACGTTTAAAAAGATTGGTGGTAGATTGCACCGGAATCTTTGAATCTTCTAGCAGCTACCACAATTTGGAGCGTTGATTTTACACTTTTACGGTTTATAAAAGTTATGGTTTTACCAAAAAATTGGTAAATTCCTTCTCCAAATAGTGATGACAGCTAGAAAGTTTTAGGATTCGGGTGCAATTTTCACACCACACTTTTTAACAGTAAAATACGTAACATCTTAAGAGCATAAAATAATCAAAATACAAAGCAATGTAGGAGTAAATACCATGATAATTTCAAAAACTGACTACAAAAATTGCACTACATCTTTAAAGATAAGATATTTTCCTTCATGTGTAAGATACTGTTAATTTGTGAATTGCGACCAATCCTAATGGAAGGATATATTTCAGCATATATTCTCGATTCACATTTGCTTTCCCAAAACTAAAATCGGAAAAAATACTAAAATCTGACAAACACCATAAAACTAAATTTTAAAATATATTCAAATCACAATATCAAGAAACAGTTTAAAAGGAGATATAATTTAAAGGAGGTTTCATAGGTAAGATACACGTTTTTGAATGCAATTGTATGTATTCTATGTATCCAAACAATTGACCAATCGCCTGTTTGGGCTTATCCAAGAAGTAATTATGTCTTCACTTACAAACCAGTTTTTGCATCGGTTTTCTAAATGTGGTAGTAACCGCATCTTATTATTTTCTCCGTTTTCTTCTCTTTTTTTTATTTCTAAGTTTTGATCTTAAAATGACAGCAATCAAATTTAGACGCGCTTTCTTTTCGTTAAACACAACACAAAAAAAAATTCTAAAGAGTGAATTACTGTTTTACGTCAGAGATTCATTGAATTACATGTGTAAGTTATTAATTTTTGCTTTTGAAATTTTTTGAAATAATTTAAATCCGATTATTCTCATTATTAATTGCATTTCTTCAGTCACTTATAACACATATTTAAGGTAGTAAGGTCTTTAAGGTAGGTGTACTTAAACGGGCATATATAATTCAATACTTATGCTTTTATCATTAGTTGGATACTACAATAGTTAATAAGTTTAATACCGGTAATTAAACAGTGTTAAAATTCGTTGAACCATTTCTCATGTTTTTGTTTCCAAATCCTAAAAAAAGGGTTCAACTGAATACCAAAAATATTGTGGAACATTTCACCACACAGCTGCTGCTACTAGAAACCATTATTATGGTGAAACCATTTTTAACAGTGCTCTTTTAATAAAAATCTTTGTCTTTCTATGATATTTGTACCGATATTGCTATCAATATACTTAGTGACTTACTTTTTATATTAAAAGCAAAGAATCGAAACGATTCCGAAAAAAAAAACCGAACCAATCCGAAAATATGTCTTTCGACAAACGAATACAGCTTATCTAAAGAAAGTCACAAAAATCCGGTCAAACCAAACAAATGACATTCAAAATTGCAATCCAAGAAGAATTTTGGGACATTACGAGGAGACTATTTGATTTCAAGTCGGTATTTCTCCCGGATAACATAAAAATCAAGGATTTTCTCCCATAAAGCCCGACTAACATTTCCGGCCCCCATGTCGCAATAAAACCACATTTCCGGGCTGGGAGAAAAATGTTTGCCTCGCAGTTTGTTCATTCTGTGTGTTGTTCATCGAAGTATATGTATTAGTGGAAGTATCTCTCCTAGTGCTAACGGATCTCAAAATGTGCGACCAGTCTGACTCCAGCAAAATGTCGGAGTACATGCGCAGTAACGAAATTTACAATACTTGGCGACACATTTGAACTTTGTCGCCAAATTATAGTAGATGATCGGTGGTGAATTGTCAAAAAGGC
Source organism: Oedothorax gibbosus (assembly GCA_019343175.1). Lineage (NCBI taxonomy): Eukaryota > Metazoa > Arthropoda > Arachnida > Araneae > Linyphiidae > Oedothorax > Oedothorax gibbosus. The sequence goes on along the minus strand of JAFNEN010000350.1, from coordinate 204,315 downwards.
CCTAAAACCAGTGCCAAAGTTAGAGAAGAAACCAAATAGTTGTATCCAAGTTTCTGGCATCGGTCGCGTTTTTTTACTGTTGAACGGTCCATCCAGTAAATATTATAGATCGTTGGTGTTGTTCCTCCTGTGTATCTGAAAAAGTAAAGAGTTGGGAGGAAGTATATTAAATAACATCGATCGACATCAAAATGCTGAGAAAAGCAAGAGATTACAGAAAATACGGAATAGAGATGTTGTGTTTGGACAAAGATGCAGCCGATGCAGCACTTTGTTTTGATAAAACAAAAATTTTGTTCTATTGAAAACAAATGATTTTTAAACCCAAAGATCGGTTTTAGAAGAAACTATTGAAAATGAAAGATCGTGAGAGGAAGAGCCTGATTTTTTTTCTTTAGCAAGTTAAGTGGCAGAAGAGAGAAAAGAAGACAGAAGCAGTGAAAAAAGGTTTAAAGACTTTCGAACATGATAAAAAAAACTATGTTTAATACAACCGCGCATCGAGTGATACCTTTTGAATATTTTGTTATTAATAAACATGGTGTTGCATTCAGCCTTAGAAACACATCTTCTAAAAAGGCTCCTTCTCTCCCTCTCTTCTTCTCTCCCTAAAAAAAAGAACCGTTGAAGTTTAATTTATTTAAAGAATTGATTTTGTGTTGCATTGATTTGGCGATATTATACACTGCTCAAAACAATTAGGGGAGCACTTTGCGTACTTTTGTTAACCCTTTCAGTTCCAACGTTTTATTTTTTACTCTAAAAATCAAAAACTTGTGAAAGAAATTCATTATGCCTCCAGAATGAAATGGTAACAAACAGGGGGGAAAATCCTATTTTTTAAACTAAAATTTAAAGGGGGGGATTGTAATCATAATTTTTGAATAAATTACAACAATAATTTTTTCAAATCTTTATTTGTTAAAAAATAAAGTTAAAATCAATTTTTAAACACCTAAGAATGCATGGGTGAAGAATTTAGGGTCAATTTATTTCATAAAAAATTTTGCGAGTGAATTTTATTTTACCATGTTTTTCATATTTTCATTTAATTAAAAAAAAATGTTATTCAATTTTTCAAAAGACATAATTCTTCCATCTAACGATAAATAAGAGCAACTTAGTGAGAAAAAAATTGCAAGCTAATGATTCCAAATGGAACCATTGGGGGTGAAAGGGTTTGAACCACGCATTCTCCTAATTCTTTTGAGCAGTGTATTAGCAAATGTTATAGCAATTAGACAAAAAAAATTTAGTTTAACCATTTTTTTCTTTTAGTTTTATGGGTACTAAGAAATTTATTAAATAATACGCATTTTTCATAAAAAATATCTATGAATATAATAATTATTTACAAATTCTTTTACCTGATGAATGAACTTTAAAAACTAACCTCTTAACAATTATCTACATCAGGATCATTTTAGCTTACAGCTAAAAATCAAAAATAAAATCGAAAAAAAGTACAATACATTCAACAACAAAAAAGTTCTCATAGCTCAAGGTTCCTAAATCGCAATACTTCTGATACGTACATCGTTTGAAAATATTTCCTTGGGTGTAAAAAAACAGCATTTTATAGTTTTTTGTTACCTAAAAAAAACAGATAAAATTCTGAAAACGAGAAAAACTTATGATATCTGATCAGCAAGAGTGTTGAGAAAAAAGGATCAAGTTTCTGTCATCTGAAAACAAAAGGATTTTGTTGTCTTCATCTTGAATGACAGATAACGTGTATTTTTGTGTTTTTATTTGTAAACAATGCGACGATAAGAAAACTTGGATATTTGAATTTTTTACATACTATAATGCAATTTAGTTGTCAGATTTTTTTTAAATGAATAGTGTCTTAGACACTAAAAAAATATCCTTGATAGAAAAATATAAAAAATTATTCGACTACATTCAAAAATATTTTAATTTGTTACCGGAAAAATACATTTTAATAATACACTGGTGGTGTCTTATATCATCATAATTATTTTCTCCATAAAAACATTCCTTAAGTACATTCAATTTAATTAAAACGCGATGCATAATTTTTTAATACTATATTAATCATAGTTTTAAAAAATTTATTTTATAAAGGATTAAATATTTAGGATTAAAAGTCTTAAAGAAGGATTATGTATTAACATAAAAAATGTGACTTAATTAATTTGAAATTACTGATTCAAATTTTACTTCAAATACAAATGAGTGAATTCCCTAACTAATATGCACAATTCTTTTTACTAAAGTTTTAAGTCATTTTTCTTTGAGTTTATTAGATGATAAATCTTTTTCAAAAATTGTATAAAAGATTTAAGGTATTTAAATAAGAAAAACTACATAATTCCTTTGATGTGATTTCCATAAAATTACGATTTTATTTAAAAATAATCCATAATTTAATCTTTTTTAATGAAATAAAACAGGATTATCTTGATAAGATTTTTTGTGTTTAAAAAAGCTACATAATCTTCTTGAAAAGTCAAAATACAAGTACTAATTGTTTCCGTTTATTTTCAGTAACTATTTAAACAAATTTTAATTTTTCTATTTAAAAGAGCTATTTTTATAACCAAAATTTGTTAATAAAAAACAGTTATGTACTAATTAATAATCGCATAAACACAATAACAATGTAGAAAAGGAAAACATCCGTTCAAAAAGGTCATTTTAAAAAATCGAAATTAATTTGAAGGGAAGTCAGCAAAAAAAATGAAAAACCAGTTATTTAAAAATATATAATACTTTTTAGAGAACAGCTAATCAAAAATTATTTGAACTTTTGCTTTTTTCATTAATTTGAACGAAACGAGTTCTAAACTTTAATATATCATACTCGCATTATGTTTTTTAATTGTATATCAAAAAACTGAAAATTTAATAATTTAAATGAATTGTAAAAATAGATTTTGTTTAAACTACTTACTATCCCACAATTTGAATAGACAATGCATATATTTACAACAACATCAAAAGAAAATGATGTTGAAATATTCCGAATTCCTCGAAAATTTAAATTATAAGATAGTGCATTTAATATTCCCTGAAAAAATTCCAATTTTCAGCTCTTCAAAACTCATTAGTTTCAAACTACCTCAAGTTCAGTTTGAGAGCAAATAATGACGAGAACTTTCCAATGATTCTGACACCTTCTTTGCGTTTTTCATAACAAGATGTGACAAGTAACCTCCCCCTTTTTCCCTCTGGTAGGGTGACAAAGATGTTAGTCACGAAAAATAAATGACTCTCTAATTTACCAGTGTGTGATGGTCATCACTTTATGCTGTGAATTTACATATGAAGAGCTTAGTGGAAGAACGCGCTAAGTGACATTTTTGAAAAAAAAATTGATTTTTGTGTCTATGAACATATTATTCCATCCTTTAAAGATAATCCCCTTTTTCATGAACTTAAATTTAAGTGTATTTTTTTACCATTTGCCATTACCGTTTTTAACTTATCCAAAAGAAAAACTTTAAGGGGGAATGGGCGCGCTGGACCGCGGGTCTCCAAACTCAAGTGCCTCAGTGTTAATCCAATGGCGAAAAAACTATTTTCTCAGCCACATTTCTCCGACTGTATTGAATATTTTTGCAAGAGGATTTTTTAAAATGATAAATGCAAATAACTTACAGGTCTCTATCTTCCCACTTTTTGAAATTGCTCCGAATATTTTGTGTAAAATTGTTTATTGAAAATTTAGAAAAATATTCGTACCCATTTCAAAAAGTGGGAAGGTCGGGACCTGTAAGTCAGCTACATTTATCACATAAAAAATCCGCTTGTAAAAATATTCAATGCAGCCGAATAAATGTGGCAGATAAAATAGTTTTTTCGCCATTCGATTAACACTGAGGCACTTTGCTTTGGAGACCCGTGTCTACGCGCCCATTCCCTTAAAGTTTTCTTTGGATAAGTTAAAAACGGTAATGCAAATGGTAAAAAATACACTTAATTTAAGTTCATGAAAAAGGGGATTATCTTTAAAGGATGGAATAATATGTTCATAGACACAAAAATCACTTATGATATGTCCAGCATTTATGATATGTCCAGCGCGCCCATTTCCCCTTAAAACTCATTTTCACCTTTTTGTCACTTAGTACGTTCTTCCACTCAGCTCTTCATATGATGTAAAATGTAGTGTTGTTTACAGGCGAAAAGGTTTGCTTCACTAGGCAATGAGTGTATGTTCCCATCTTCAGTAATTAAATTTAATTTTAATAAGTTGTTCAGGTGATCTTGTATGTTGTGAAAACATATATTTGCTGTAAGACAAACATTGCAACACTGCTATTTAAAAAGTAACCGAAAAATGTGCTGCAAATTTACCGAATTGTCTTTAGCAGTTTTTGTTTTGAATGTTTCGTACGATTTACACGTAGGCAATCGGTCAAGGACTTGAACCAAAAATAAATAACAAATCGAATATATCTTTATTTTTAAATTTCAAAACAATTATAAAAATATTAAAGCATCGTCTTCTCAACTACCGTAACAGCCTTCTGCCGAACTCAGCCTCCAATGCAATTTTCTTCCACTCCTAAGGCTTCAAAGGTGTAATTTGATCCTACCAGTTTCGGATCAATCTTGCAGAAATTTTAGTAATAAAAATAGTTTTCAAGAAGTTAAAAGTGCTTATCTTTAGAAAAAGATAACCTTAATCCTCTGAGGAATACAGCCTTATAAAACCATCATCACCTGACTGTTAGGTTTTAAAGGACTACAAAGATTTTTTTAACAAAATTATGAATTCTATAATTTTACTAAATTTAAACAAGTAGGTTTGTAACAGAATCTGCCACTTAACCCGCTTCCACACAACAGTTAGTATTTAACAGGTAAAAAGGCGCCAAACACAGCATTAATTCAATATTAAGCATTTACATGCTAAATTTGGCTAGTTTATTTTATTTTATTTCGAATATTCAATGATTATTACTTATGGTTTGCAAAAATTAATTTATATTTCAAAGAATAAATATGTAATATTCCTCGCTTTTAAATAGAATGAAAATATTTCATATCAACATACAAAGAATCTCGTAGTGAAATATATTTGACGTCATTTCAAACTGATCGATGTCGCAAAAATAAATTTATTTTAATTTATTTTCTAAAAGAATTAAAGTTTCTCGAGCGATTGTTGCTAATGGCAATGGTGATTTCATTCTAATAAAAATGGCTTCCTATGCTTTTTAAATGAGCATTCAATTTTGCAGTCTTTTAAATAATTGAAGTAGTTCGAATTCGAATTATTTTGTGAAATTTTCAATGTATTCCAATTCTGATGCGCTGAATTTTTTGACGTATCACACTTGTCCGTAGCATTTGTAGTTTGAGCTATGAAAGTGGGTGACGGACAGACGGACTGAACGATTATACTACCTTCCACTTTTTACGTTATAAACGTAGTGTGGAAGCTAAAATTTGAAATATGTAGATATCCTTTATAATCACGAGCTACAGAAATAATTTATTTAAAAATAATGTTTAAAAAAATATTAAATATTTAAGCTCTTTTTCGATGAACTGAAAATAAGTTTACACTTCGAACCGATTTCAGAAAGGGGGATTTTGGAGACCTGTAAGTCAGCTGTATTTATCATATAAAAAACGCTTTCAAAAATAATCAATACATCTAGAGAAATGTGTCTTAGAAAATACTTTTTTTTTCATTGAATTGACACAGAGGAACATTGGTTTGGAGACTCTCGGTAAAGCGGGCTCATTCCCCCTTAAGAGCCCAATTTACCCCTTTTGACGAAATCACTAAACATCATCCAGGTTCCAAATACAGCACGATCAAACCACGCATAGTTATGACAAGATGGCTCAAATAGCTCTTGACGACAATTCGATTCGAAAGCTTTCGAAATTAATGGGTTCTCGGTCATTTTTATCTCTTCTAGCGAAATTTCATTGTTAGGTGGCGGCCACGGCATTTTCGGCCCATTAGGCGGCCATTACGAAAGCACCGAGCAAAAAGAACTCGAAGATCTGTTTCATTGCGATAAGCAACTGGAGGAGGGTTTGCAAGATGGTGGAGGTTTAGATCTAAGTAAATTTGTGTTTGTAGAGGAGGAATGGTTGGCTGGTATTCGGTACCAGTTTTATTGGGAATGATGAACAATTGTTTGTTCAGTTGAAGGAAATGAAAAATTGAAGAAAGAAAAGTGTGGTCTGTTATATGGGGATTTTGGTAACTCATAGCCAATTTGCCAGACGCTGAGAGCTTATGAAAACAAACGGGTTTTCTAAGGTAATTTTGACTTTTTAATTTAGTTTTTTTAGTTGTATCAGAAAAACGTTAAAATAAATCTGTTTTCAGATTGAAAAAGCTGCATTGTATTAAAGTATAAAAAAGAACGATATGTAGCTATTTTGTGATTAAATATGGGAAAGACTGCACTTTTCATCAAGAAAATCGGTCAATGCACGTCTCTAAATCCACAAGTTCGTGGCAAACTTTTAAGGTGATGGACTGGTAGGCATTCGGTTCTTATTTAGAGATGTTAAATTGTACATTTGAAGCAAATATGATTTGAATAAAAATTAAAGTGGCTACGTTGTCTGTTTGGTGTAAAAGTGAACCAATACTGTTATTAAATATGCTTAGTTCACCGGATATCGTGTTTTTTCAATTTATCATATACAAAAATTCAATTCATCAATAAATATGCGAAATTAGGCCATTATCTACTTTAAATTAGCATAATATCGTATTTGTATCTAAACTTTTGCTTCATACAAATTTTTATTTTATGAAAAAAAATTGTTATAGCAAATCAAACAATTATGTTTCAATTATAGCATTTCAAAATATTTATTTAATATGTTTAGGGGTGTTTTGTAATTCTACTATCACAATTCCAAATTTTACAGCTAAATTACGTCATTGTCTAAACTTTTGCATCGCAGTGTAATAACTTTTACTATAGCTTCTTATTGTTATTACATTTCTTGTTGGGGATTTTTTAACACAATATTGAACGTGAATATCTCTAAAGCTACAGCTAACAAAAAAAAATCAGTGTTATCTATGAAACGTGTTTAACGAATGGAATTAATTCTAAATCCCCATTAAGAAAGCTAGAATAAATGGAACCAATTTTTTTTTTTTTATTTATTGCCAAGTGTAAGTTGGGTTACATATTTTTGTCCCGAGTAAGAGTTTTATCATAGCCACTTACCGCCTCAAAATTGTTAACCTTGATGATTTGAACCACCCAGTAGCTTAGTAAACATCTTATTTGACAAAACTACAGTCCCTGTACAAATTATTAGACGCACTGTATTTTTTAGTAAAGATGGAAACATACCAAAGAATGCCATATCATTAAAAAAGATGTCGATATATGCATTAAGTATAGCAGATAGTATTTTCTATTCAATAGCTTATGTTCAGGAACACAAATGTCCTTCTAACGGTATTTTGTTCATCATTGATTGATACATGAAATCTTGCAGTGAGTTTAATAATTTGTCCAGGGACTGTATGTAAAAAACGTAAGAAAAACACCATCACAGACGACAAACTGTTCCCTAAAACAGACACGAAATAATGCATCACATCTAATGGCCGTTTTAGCTATTCCAATGTTGATCTAAGTTCAACAGTTATAACACTACCAACTCAACAGATGCAACAGTAATAGGTTGCACAAAGAGGCTCATTACGAAATTTGAATTCTTTTATGGGTTGCAGTTGATCTTGTTAGAGTAGTAATTAGGGTTGCTTTTATATCCTTCAGTTGTTGCTGACGTTACTTGCGATACTTCAAAATAAATGGCGTTGGAAATTTATTCGAATTTTTATTCGAAAACTAATGGGTTTCGTTGCGTCTCATTAGTTGATAGATAGGAATATTTTCAATTTGAAATAGGAATGCAATGTGGCAGAATTTTTTTTAAGGTTAAATGATTTTAACTACGTTGAATTAGCAAATGTGACAACAAAGTTACATTAGGGACTTTTAGAAAATAATTTTTTAAAAATAAATTTTCTAAATTTATAATTTAAGAGAACTGGTGCTCTTATTCTCGAAAATAAATAGCGTTGGAAATTTATTCGAATTTTTATTCGAAAACTAATGGGTTTCGTTGCGTCTCATTAGTTGATAGATAGGAATATTTTCAATTTGAAATAGGAATGCAATGTGGCAGAAATTATTTTTTTTAAAGTTAAATGATTTTAACTACGTTGAATTAGAAAATATGACAACAAAGTTACATTAGGGACTTTTAGAAAATAATTTTTTCAAAAGATATTTTCTAAATTTATAATTAAAAGAGAACTGGTGCTCTTATTCTCGAAAAGGAAATTACATATTAAATAAAAAGTTTCGAAGAAAAGCATGTTACAAATTACATGAATTATTTATTTATGAATTTATTATTTTTTCCTGCTAAAAAATAGACACACTCAAAATAGAACGTCGAAGTACTGTTTCGTTTGTGGAAGTTCAACTTAACTATTTTTTTTTAATCAAAAACACAAAATTCTTTAAAAATTACAATTCCTTAGTGAATTTTGTTTTCCCTTTGTAAAATTACTGTACTAGTCTACAAAATTTTTAGAAAATAAATTTGCATTGCTAAAACTAACGTACGTTATTAAAGTTACATCCCACAAGTACCTCTTCAGCCTGGAAGTTAATTCCAACCAACTTTAGTTTTCAAAAATAATTATAATCTTTATTGATTTAATTTCTAATTTAAAGCAAATTGTTTTCATTTTTGCAATATATTTAATAATAATTGGATTTTTTTCGGCGCTTTCGAAAATGCACAATGCTCAATATTTTTTCCATCCAATTTCTTACAATAAATATTACAATGTGTACAGATCTGATCTATTGATCTTTCAAAAATTATAATAGAATTTTTAAAAAAGTTCCTTATACTTGTTGGTGCAATTTCTTAAAGGCTATATTACACTGCATTATTCTATTACGTTCAAAGTAATATAATGAATTAAATATTTTTTCTTGGTTAAAAAAAAATTATAAAAAAACATAAAAGATTAAGTTTGATCTTCTTGCTAAACCTTAAATAAAAAGTATTTTCCTTAAAAGATAACGATTTTCAAAACGTAGAGTGCGAAATAGTATAATTAATGCAAATCATTATTAGCATGTGCAAGGTTTAACAGGTATTATCGGAGAATAAATTATGTGTTTCATTAGGAGGTGCACCAAATTCTTTTGGCGAATCTCCCAGAAGAGGATAAAAGATGCGCTGGAATTAGGTTGATGAAAATTTGTTGTTTCTCTTTCGCAACAATGTTCTAATGAAATCAATCAATTACAACTAATTACAGTTGCATTGGATATTCTGTTATGTGCAGTCATTAAGAGCATCAATATTAATGAACAAAATTCGGTCTTACTCTTTATTTTCTGGTGTAAGTTAGTGAACTATGGCTCAAATAGAGTAATCGTATTCCTTTGGTGAATTTTAGAAGAATAATGAATGTTTTCAAGTGAAACGTGATGTTTCACTATTTAAAAAAAATTTCGAAGCACAACAACCAAAATAAAACAACAAAGGGTTTTATTTAATTCTAAAAATAAATTTACAAATAACAAAAATCTCAAACAAAAATGGACTTCATGAATTTTTTTATAAGTTTAATCATAATGTAGACGTCACTTCTATTAATAATAGTTCTTAAATTAACCATTTCACTTGAGCAATAATGATGTAAATATATTTATAATATAATAAATATATTTAAAAAATATAATAAATGTAATATATAAAATATATGCTTGCTTTATATGTTCTTGTGTATACGCTTATTTTAACTATTAATACTAACCACGACTTAACCATCCATTTTTGCATCCAGTTTTAACACTTTACACCAAATAAATATAACATCCACTAATATTTTACATCTACTCCATCAATTTTTCCATCAATTTTTCCATCAAGTTAACACATGCAATAAAATAAATAAACTAGACCCTTATGAGTTACTAAAGAACCACCACCAAATCCATCAAAACTTTTTGCCACAAGTTAACACTTCGCACCAAATAAAGAAATATCCCGATGTTTCACCGACTAACCACGACTTACCCATCCATTTTTACATAGAGAATATAACACTTTACACCAAATACATATAACATCCCCTAATATTTTACATCTACTCCATCAAATTAACACATGCAATAACATAAATAAACTAGACCCTTATGTGTTACTAAAGAACCACCACCAAACCCATCAAAACTTTTTGCCACAAGTTAACACTTCGCACCAAATAAAGAAATTTCCCGATCTTTTACCCACTAACCATCCTAAACCCATTAAATCTGAATGAAATGTATCAGTTCTAAAATCCTCTTACACCAACAAAATTTATCACAATTGAATACTACTAGAGAATTTTTCCCTTTAACAAAAAGAAGTAGAAATTGGACTGAGAAAGAGCGCGAAACATGTCACTTAGAACACCCCCAAAAGAATGGAAATAGAAGCTGTAGGCGCTAAAAGCTGTAAATGTGCTTCGTAACGATTTCTACATCCATCGCCTTTAAGTCGAGGACTGGGAACGTTCTGTTAGACATTGGTTTGAAAATATCTTAACTGGTTTTTAGTAAAAAGTATAAGAAAATACGTTTTAATGTAAGTCTTTTGCATAGATATCATAGTTAAAGTATTAGATTGGCTGATCACGTGACCTCCAATGCTAACGACGGGACGCGCAAGGAGGCTTTTTAAGAGGACAAAATTGCCAGTGTTGCTGCCACTTTAAGGAGAAAAATACTACGAAAAAATACCATTTATTTCTAAAATTACAAAAAAAATACTAGAAAAGGATTTAAAGTCACTAAAAAGATTCCAAAATGCAGCTAGTATTTTTACGATATTTTTAAGGAGGATATTAGTATTTTAGAATAATTCTAAAATTCCAAAAAATATCGTAAAAATACTAGCTGCATTTTGGAATCTTTTTAGTGACTTTAAATCCTTTTCTAGTACTTTTTTTGTAATTTTAGAAATAGATTGTATTTTTTCGTAGTATATTTCTCCTTAAAGTGGCAGCAACACTGGTAATTTTGCCCTCTTAAAAGGCCTCCATGCGCGTCCCGTCGTTAGCATTGGAGGTCACGTGATCAGCCAATCTAATACTTTTACTATGATATCTATGGTCTTTTGAGACAGGGCACTATAATTTTACTAGTGCCTGTCTCAAATGCAGTAAATTCGGGTTCATACACTTGTCGGTTATCTGGTGTTTTGCCAACACAGCCCTTCATGAATGAGTACCGTGCTTTCTTGTGATGTTAACTAAGGGGTCAATCGCCAAACTAGCTGCATTAGAATGCACAATCGCAGGTAATTGCCTATCAGGCTCAATGCAACAAAAACGGAGATGGACACATTGTTAGCCTCATTTGTTTTCATTAAACATAAGTCATTCAATTAACTATTAATTTTATGTCCATTAAATCAAATACGAGTAATTCCATTGTTAAATATTAAAATTACATTTATGACAGTAATCCAGTAAAACATAACAAAGAAGACATTTAATTATTTCTTAAATTCGTCGATTGTTTGAAAAAGTACAGAATATGGCAGGAAAGGTTCAGATAAAATATCTCAATCTAAAATTACTCGTTCAGTTCTATTTTTAGAGCAGTATTCCATTATTCTACCGCTGCTTAAATTTTGTTCTAAAATTAATCGACCTTTTTCTTCTGAACAATGTGTATAATTCTAACCAGAAATCATCATTTTACAGAAATGTAGGTGCTAAACTTTAAATAAAATAACTATCGAACAAAACCAAAAAAAAAGTTTTAATAGAGAGGATTTGCTATGAGCAGGTAAACTATCATATCTGCAATTATATAACATTCGTGCCTACAATTTCTTCATCCTAAAAATATGCCTTTGCAGCCGGGGCTTGAACCTATAATCTTCTGGTTAGGATATGAGTACGTCACCGTGAACTTAATGTCAAATCTTTCCTGTTAAATGGAGATCGGTTGCTCACATTTGAAGTCGAAACTCTTGAAAGAATATTTATTTATGAGATATAATTTAGTTTGGATTGTTGTAATGTCACAATAGAGTTCTTTTGATGGTTCATTATATATGCATGAGGAAGGATGCATAGAGAATTCTAACTTTGAATAAAAAATAATAAGCGAAAGTTCGGCTTTATTTTTAAAGCATCCATTTTACTAATTATTTATTATTCCCTTTTTCGAAAGAAAGTTAATGAATATGGGAAATTGTGGCAACTAAAAGATTTCTATTACAAAAAGTTGCATCATTATTTTTCGAATTTCAAACAAATTCAGCAAGCGATAATGAGTAATTATTAATTTACGAAAGAAGATAAATGAAAATAGTTAATTTTGGCGTTTAAAGTTTGAATTAGAAATAACTTATAAGCTGAAGGCCCTGTTTGGCAAATTTTTTTCAGAGTGTATAAATAGTGCGTTTTTTGTTGAGCACAAATACTGTATGGAAGCGGTTTAAGTGACAGAATTCTGTAACAAACCTACTTGTTTTTTCTTTATTTTTAGTTTATCAGCAATACTTTAAAATGAAAAAAGTTCTATAGCAGCTCCCTTTGCGCATGAGCGGGTATTTCGAACACCTTATTATGAAGTCCAATAGGTACTAGAAACCTTGTGTACCAAATTTGAAGTTCTTAGGCTATGTCCTGACTACGCCACAAAGGCAACAAATGCCACAAAGGCAACAAAACTTGGCGACTTGGCAGAGTCAACCACCATGCTATTGCATTGCTTGGCGCGCTTGGCGGTCGCCAAATTTTGTTGCGTTTGTTGCTTTTGTGGCGTTTGATGTCGTAGTGAGGACATAGCCTTATCTCTCTTAGATTGAGCTGTAGAATGGTTTCAGACATAAGAACCACCGTTCAGAAACCTTCTAAACCTCATTACCTTACAGTCCCTGGACAAATTATTAGACGCACTGTATTTTTTTAGTAATTTTATGTTTCTTAAGAGTTTTTATGCAATAATGGTATATTTAAACTACAATATTATTGATTTTTATTTAAAAGAATTGTTGTACACTACATATTTGTATTTATTTTAAGATAATTATGATTAATTTGATTAAGATTAATTTATATTAATTATTTATTATAAGATTATTTATGTGTGGAATCATCATTCTCAAATACAGGGGACAGTACAGTCTTGTATTGATAGCATGCAGCGCAGAATTAAAGCTTTGATAGCGGCTAAAGGTGGCTCAACTAAATATTGACTTTTACTAACATTAATTCCCCTTTATTTAAAACTTAATAAACTTATGCTTTTCTAAATTAATGCTGTTTTATTTATGTCAAATAAATCGATAATTGATTGGATAATATAAAAATAAAAATCAAATCAATTAAAATAATAAAATGGTACAATATCACCCGGTAATTAATATTTTACATGAAATCTTGCAGTGCGCCTAATAATTTGTCCAGGGACTGTATATTTCATATTAAGCTGTTGTAAGTAAAAAAACATGTTACAGCAATTTCAATCCAAAGGGACCGTTTTCTCTGTTCGGCCGTAAAATTCGGTTTCTGATACAGAAGAAGTGACCGAGAATTTGGGTTTTTCGGTTTTCTCACCCTAATGGCGTTCTTATGTATGGGAGATGGTGGGTGAAAAATGGTTCTTTCGATTTCGGCGGGAAAATTGTTCGATGTAAGTTGCTTGCTGTAAGAAAAAAAGTTACAAAAGAGAAGTTGCAGTGTGTTAGAGGCTTGACGAAGTAAGGCTTATTTGATATATCGAAGTTTAAATTTGTAAGTTGCTACAGATACAATGGAAACGGTTCTTAACTCAAACTTACGAGTTTTTAAAGGAATTTAATTCAAATATATTTATAAATAATAAAATACATACTTACAAATATAAACTTAAATTATGATAGGAGAGTTGTAGCTCACACAAAAAAAATACACAGTAAAATCAATGATATGACAAAGTTATAATTTTTAAAAGGAGTGGCTTACCAAAATATGGAAAAATTTAATATTTTTAATAGCTGAAATTATTTCATTAAAATAAACTGCATTTTACATGACCAGTTCAAATTATTTTGTGTTTGCTATGCAATAGGTTTTTTAAGCTATTTTATTTTACTGAACAATAATTTTTTTCTTAAAGTAAAAGATTAATATATTTGAAATTACTGGGTTTTTTATAATTGCGTGAATATTAACAGTAGTGTATTGAGAGTTTTAATGTATCAATTGTTTTAACATATAGAAACGTATAGTTTGTGGTACATATTTATTAGCAATTTTTATACAAGTTTTACTATAAATTTAAATATTTTTAATAGAATATACTAATCCCATAGAAACAAAAAAATCTCAAAATAAGCAAACTAAATTAAGCATCTTCTTAATAATATTTTTATTTAGAAATTTAACGGAAATTCAATCTGTGGAAAACACTGTTCAAATAATTTTTACAATAAAAGTGTAAATGATTTAGAACAAAAAATTATTTGATTTAGTTATTTCTATGAGCATTGAAGGATCTTACAGTGTTGACTTTAGTAGGTATTTAATTCCTTTTTTTTACAAAACAAACAATTTTTTTAAAAAAATACACACTTACAAAACAAAAAAAACAGCGTATCTGTGAAAAACACTGTTCAAATAATGTTTACAATAAAAGTGTAAATGATTTAGAACAAAAAATGATTTGATTTAGTTATTTCTATAAGCATTGAAGGATCTTACAGTGTTGACTTTAGTAGGTATTTAATTTCTTTTTTTACAAAACAAACGAATGCAAAAAAATATACACACTTACAAAACAAAAGAGTATTTCTAACGTAGTGTTAAATTTCCTTTATATAAATGAAAATTGCCTAGTTTCTTATCGATACTTATCCTAAAGACCCGATAGAATATACATTTCAAAGTAGTTTCGAAGAATCTCAAAAAAATCTAGTCAAATCATTTGCATAACCCAAGAGACACTCTGGCATAAATTTACTTAGTTCAAGCGTAAATTAATTAGCTCCTTTTCAATTATTTTTAACGTTTATTTCGAAAATGCTTAAAGTCTAGTTGCATTAGCATTTTCTCAATCTAATACTTATCATGCAACATGTATAAAGCTTGGTACATACAATGTATCAGCTAGGAAGAAACGAATAAACTTGTATCGCATTTTTCTCGGTAAAGTGGCGTATCTGGAAAAATACGATTTTTCAAGGGATTTAATTGAGGTTTTGTGTTTCCACTGCATTTAACTGTTGAAAATGTGGATTTGTATATTGTAGCCTTACTATTGCACCGAACTACACTCTTAAAACATACGAGTGGTTTTAACTCAGTCTGAGTTAATTTAAACTCCTTTCCGTGCCGAAAATGCACTTCCCCTATAGGAGTGGATTTCACTCTTTTTTGCGGAGTGGGTAAAAGAAAACAATCTACGTCCTACACTCTTAAAACGAGCGGTTTTAACTCAGTCTGAGTTAATTTCCACTCCTTTCCGGTGCCGAAAATGCACTTCCCCTATAGGAGTGGATTTCACTCTTTTTGCGGAGTGGGTAAAAGAAATAAAAGAAAACAATCTACGTCCTACACTCTTAAAACGAGCGGTTTTAACTCAGTCTGAGTTAATTTCCACTCCTTTCCGGTGCCGAAAATGCACTTCCCCTATAGGAGTGGATTTCACTCTTTTTGCGGAGTGGGTAAAAGAAATAAAAGAAAACAATCTACGTCCTACACTCTTAAAACGAGCGGTTTTAACTCAGTCTGAGTTAATTTCCACTCCTTTCCGGTGCCGAAAATGCACTTCCCCTATAGGAGTGGATTTCACTCTTTTTGCGGAGTGGGTAAAAGAAATAAAAGAAAACAATCTACGTCCTACACTCTTAAAACGAGCGGTTTTAACTCAGTCTGAGTTAATTTCCACTCCTTTCCGGTGCCGAAAATGCACTTCCCCTATAGGAGTGGATTTCACTCTTTTTGCGGAGTGGGTAAAAGAAATAAAAGAAAACAATCTACGTCCTACACTCTTAAAACGAGCGGTTTTAACTCAGTCTGAGTTAATTTCCACTCCTTTCCGGTGCCGAAAATGCACTTCCCCTATAGGAGTGGATTTCACTCTTTTTGCGGAGTGGGTAAAAGAAATAAAAGAAAACAATCTACGTCCTACACTCTTAAAACGAGCGGTTTTAACTCAGTCTGAGTTAATTTCCACTCCTTTCCGCGCCGAAAATGCACTTCCCCTATAGGAGTGGATTTCACTCTTTTTGCGGAGTGGGTAAAAGAAATAAAATAAAACAATCTACGTCCTACACTCTTAAAACGAGCGGTTTTAACTCAGTCTGAGTTCATTTCCACTCCTTTCCGGTGCCGAAAATGCACTTCCCCTATAGGAGTGGATTTCACTCTTTTTGCGGAGTGGGTAAAAGAAATAAAAGAAAACAATCTACGTCCTACACTCTTAAAACGAGCGGTTTTAACTCAGTCTGAGTTAATTTCCACTCCTTTCCGGTGCCGAAAATCCACTTCCCCTATAGGAGTGGATTTCATTCTTTTGTTTTAAGAGTGTAGTTTAGAAATACAGAAGACACCCTCTTAATTGATTTTTTTTTAAAAACGGGGGCGTGCAGGTTAAGCGAAAATCCGGTTAAACAACAGAAGTGAAATTAATTAGTTTTGGATGTAGATTTGATTGCATATTTATTCACAATAATATTTACCTTATATATAAATACACAATTGAAACACTGAGTATTTTTATTCAATGAATTAAAGCATTGCAAGTTACAAAGCATTAAAATTCCTTTGTTTAATTATGGAATCCTTGCCTGGGGAGGGGATTATGTAACAAACCTCAAAAGAATTATAAGCATATACAAAATAAATTTATTAAATTTTTGTTAAAGACAAATGGTGAGCATAAACATTGAAAATTATAAATTGTTAAATATTCTACCTATTCGCTATATTTATTTCTTTAAAGTTTGTTTAGATATTTTTAATAATCCTGATGTGTAATAAGCGGATAAGTATGAACCCAATAAGACTTAATAATATCTACATCATTCCTAAACCTAAAAAGAACATTTTCTGTACAAATTTTATTTATCTTTCTCACCAAAGTTTTTTAATAGTCTTCCTCTTCAAATACAATCTTTAAATAATCTTACTTCCTTCAAAAACCAATTGAAAAATATTTTGTTTGACTTCCCCGATATAGAGAACTATTTTTGATTATGCATACTTCACAATTATTGAAATAAAATAACTATACAGTAATTCATTTGTATTGACTAACCATCTTAAATATACACTTCTGTTGCCATAATAATATTTTTTACTTGTGATTTAATATTTGTCCCTTTTTTTGTGTTTTATATACTTTTTATGTTCGCCAATATGGTCCTTTTGACTCTTGGTGTTCTGTCTACTGTATAATTACTTTTTTATTTGTTTTTCCCTCAAATTAATATCTGTTATTTTTGTGCAATAAAAATTATTATTATTATTAAAAAAACATACTTTTTTCTGTTGAAGTCTAAAAAATCGGAAAGTTGTCACATAGTTTCCGTATTCTTTTATCAGCATCACATAAATGGGGGATCAATAAAAGTTTTTAGCCAATTTTTACAATTTAAGGACAAAAAAAACTCTTCCGGTTGAAGCTGGGGTCCAATTAAAGGATGTCCGGTAAAAAGGGAGCCTACACTCTTAAAACAAACGAGCGGTTTTAACTCAGTCTGAGTATTATTTTCCAATCCTTTCCGTTCCCGAAAATGCACTTCTCCTATAGGAGTGAATTTCACCTTTTGTTTTAAGAGTGTACTGTATGTCAATAGATTGAAATCGTTCTAAGACCGACATACATTTAAATGAATGTTTTGCTTCACATTCCAGTTACTACACAATTTAATTAAAACTTTAAGAACTGACGTACCGAAATCACATTTTAACTATTAATTCGGCATCAGTCGTTAATAAAAATGACGCTGCACAGGCTGGTCAACGCGATTAAGTAAGTCTGGCAAAAATTTAAGTTTTTCAGAGCTACATTTTAAATTAATTTGGCATTTATAAAATGCTTTTAAAGTCTATTAATTTAAAAAAACTGACAAAGCTAGTTTATGCATTTATAACACCAAGAAATTCTATATTCAGAACTTAAGAACAATTTCATTAAGTTTAAGGCATCAACAAATGTTAAGCGTTCTTTTCTGAAAATTCCTTGGAAAAGATACTTTATTTGTTTTAAAAATAGGTTTATGTAAAGAATTTGTTTGTATGATTTTTCTATGTTTTCAGAGGGAAAAAAATATTTAAGTTATTTTGACTCGAAAAGTCGTGTTTGTCATATACGCCACTATACCCCCATTGGGCTCTGGAATCAACCTTATTTTTATCCTTTTTTGATTAAAAATAATGTTACGCTGCCGTTACACTTTACTTTCATCGCCAAGCAATTAATCGGTAGCAAGGCGAAACATTAATTAAAATTCGCCAAAAGGACTTGCTGGGGCCATATTGAGTGATTTAATTTCTGCAAGCTGTAAAAGAGGGTTGTTGAGCGAAATGAGCAGAAAAAGAGTGGAGCCTGAACTGCACTTTTGCGGAAATTGCGTATTACACAAACAGCTGTTGGTTATTTATTTATTTTTTTTAACTTTTTTTAATTTTATTTTTAAGGTTGCCGTCTTATTAAGAATAAGATTTCGAAATTTCATTACTTTCTTATTTTTTTTTTGTTGCTCTATGTATTGGAAAAAATTGTGATGCATTTTAATGGAAAAACATGTTTGAATACTTCACTTAAAAAAATTTCATCGTAATTAAGAAAATCCCCACGATTGTGATTAAAATCGTGTTCGTTTTCTTATATTAAAGTTTAGTTTGAAGGTAAAATTATAAACACAGTATTTTAAGTTGACATATTTCTTTCGATCATCAAAATTTTTGAAATTAAAATATTTTAATGGGGAACTGAAAACGATAAGTTGTAGAAAGAAATATTATAATTTCATAACAATTTAAAAGATAAAAGCAAATTTCATGTAAAAACAATTGCCTAAACAATTATCGACACATTTCCTTTTTCTTTGAAATACTTAAATATAATACTTTTCCTTTATTATACAGTTTTTAAAATTTCACTATTAAAATGCTATTTTAGATACAATGGACCAATATAAAACTCATGAAAAACAATTTCAAAATTCCACGTGTGCATGATTTTAGCACAATAAACCTCTCGTAAAAAATATTACCAAACTATAAATAAAATTACTTATATTCAAGTAAAACCTAAAGAAAAGACCTCCACACACAAAGTTTACAAAAAAAAGATACTAAATAAATGCAATATGACGTTGATATAAGTTAAATTCTTTCTTTTAAAAAAAATTCATGCATTTTTCCCGTCACTTTCAAGGCACTCGAATTATCAAAAAGATATTTGATGTCGCGAAAAATTCCCTTTTTTTTACTTTACGTGCGAAAATAAGATTTTTTTTGTAACATTCTTTCGGAAGAGAAAAGGAATTTTTTATCCTTTTTATCCTAGAAAATAAATCATTGTCAGGATCGCATATCAAATACTAGGAAAAGCAAACGGTGCAAGTAAATCCTGTTCATGCATATAAAAGTTTTTTTCGCTAGTGAATGTAGACAGGAAGAAATAAATATTTTAGTTTTTTACAATTTTAGTTTCTTACGCATTTATTTCAAAAATAATAACCCTAATAATATAATTTCTTCAAGTTACTCAGGTATGGGGTTGTTAATTATTACACTGGCTTATTAAGGGGGAATGGGCGCGCTGGATAGGGGGTTTCCAAAGCAAAGTGCATCAGTGTTAACCCTATGGCGAAAAAACTATTTTCTCTGCCACATTTCTCCGGCTGTATTGAATATTTTTACAAACAGTTTTTTTTTTAATAATAAATGTAGATAACTTACAGGTCTCTATCTTCCCACTTTTTGAAATGGCTTCGAATATTTTGTGTAAAATTATTTATTGAAAATTAAAAAAATATATTCGAACCCATTTCAAAAAGTGGGATTGTCGGGACCTGTAAATCAGCTACATTTATCACATAAAAAACCCTTTGTAAAAATATTCAATACAGCCGGAGAAATGTGGCAGAGAAAATAGTTTTTTTTGCCATTGGATTAACACTGAGGCACTTGAGTTTGGAGACCCGCGGCCCAGCGCGCCCATTCCCCCTTAAGTAAATTCATTGTCTTTAAGAAGAACAAATTAATAAACACGGTGTTACATGGGTATACCGTTAAAAACGATGACTTGTATATATATTTTTTTTCAATGGAGCTGCTTTGTTGGCGGCTAAGCCTTTACAGACTCGGCATATTCCCCAGAACTGAGAACCATTTTCTGTGGCACCATCTAGGCGACTCTCGCTACCAATTTTGACGCTCAGATTACAATGAATCTGAGGGATTTGTATATTGTGTAAACTTTATTTTATGCCAATCTCCTGCTTACTGGTCAGCACCATATCAGTGTATTATAACCGACCACCCCTTCAGCATGCCAAAGTCAGCATTATTTTTTTTAATTTGAAGTCCGACTGAATCCCGGCTCCTCGAGGACCTTGAGAGCTTCTCCTCTTAAACTAGCTTAATATACCAGACATTGCACGGGTGTAACTAATAACGGTTACTTGTTATTATGTAAACATTTTTATACCAATTAATCCCTATTCTTACATTAAGTCCGCCTCATAAGCCCAAGTTTGCGGGGTTCGAGCGTCTGCTGGGTCGTTAGATTTTATTAATGGGAAAATCATTGGCACGCATGTCACATGATTCTGTGATCATGTGACATGCGTGATCCTCACATGATTGTCACATGTGTCATGTAAAATATCCCTTGAGTAACCATTCAGATTGGATTCTTTTGGAGAAATTAAATTCTCGGCATACTTTAACATCCCCATAGAGCTCAGATTCATTGTAATCTGAGCGTCAAAATTTGTAGCGAGAGTCGCCTAGATGGTGCCACAAAATCGCTCTCAGTTCTGGGGAATATGGCGAGTCTGCAAAGACTTAACCGCTAATAAAGTAGCATGGGGGAAAAATTCTAATTCCTTACTGGCCTGCAACTCATTAGTATATTAGAAACAGTCCCCTTCTTCGCCAATGTCAGCATTATTTTTTTTAATTTGAATGTCCGACGCCCTTCATGGAGTTGGGCGATTTCTCCCGTCACAACCTCTTTAAAACCAAAGACTTAACGCTTAAGTCATGGGGAAATTTCCATCCTTTGGCCTGCAACTCAAAATTGCACCCTTCTCGCCATTCAGCAAGTTTAATTTGACTCACTCATTGTTTCGATGGGTAAAAGTAATAAAAGAAAACATCTGCGTCTCACCTTAAACGAGTTACTAGTCTGATATTTCCCTCCTTTGTCGAAAATGCACTTCTCTATGAGTGAATTCACCTTTGTTTTAGAGTGTAGACCATGTGAAACCGACGCTTTTAAACAAGAAGTATCCGGCCTTGCATGGATGACATTTTTTATGCTTCGTATGAAGGGTATTGAATATCAAAATTCCCACTTGAGAGATCCCCTTTTATAAGTATAACTTAACGTCTTTATTGAGTTACTAAAAGTTACACTGTAACACAGTTCACCAGTCTGTGAAATTAAGCCTAAATAGTTTAAACAAAGAAATTAAATTAGAAATAAAGGACTAACGAATTATAACTTTTAATCTATTGTAACTTTTAATAAGAAAAGTGCAAGAAATTTTTGTGAATCGCCAGTGCAGTTATCTTTTGAAACCATCTAAAGAAATGTTACTAGAGACCTTAAATGACCCCATTGGACATTTGCGAATTTACTACTAAGTTACACAATTATACACTAAAAACAAAAGTCTTGACGCTTTTTTTTCAGTTATTGACTGTTGTTTAAAATTACCAGGCAATTTGTAAAATATCCCTTATGTAACATCAATTCGTCGTTGTTTCAACCAAATGAATTAAAAGCTAAACAAAATTCATTCATGTCAGAATGAACAGCACATCAATATCAAATCATAAATTGAAATAAATTATTCTTCTGCAAAGTGTGGAACATTTACAGAATATTTAACCAAGCATTAAAAAGTAAGAAAATAAAACTTTAAAATAACTTCTGCATTATTCATAAATGAAGCGATGTTTTGGGATATTCCGATCATAATTTTAATTTTCAGAATAATTCTAATAAAATAAAAGTGAATTCGCAAAATGATTAAAAATATTTTAATGACTTAAAAATACCCGAGGCACCATTTAATTCGCTTAAAGGGACAAATTATTCTCTGATTACATAAAGTTTCTAAATAGGTCTTGCCTGGAATTTAAATCTTCTTCCAAATATGTTCAGCTGTAAAATCTGAGTTAATTACATTAATTATTTTAATTACATAAAAAATTCACTTTACAAATGACATTAATGATGCCCAATTTGGATCACTAAAAATCAAGTTGCAATAATAAACAGTGAATTCCATTAAAATACAGTTTTAATTCGAAACGGCAAAGTGAAATTGAGGCTTAATGGATTCAATGCTTATATGCATTTTCTTAAATATTTCTTTTTTTACAATGTTAGAGTAATTTAAAGGAACTTAATTAACTTTGATTTCTTAAAATCTTTAAAAAAATTAATGCAAAGATTTAAATTCAACTGAAATATATAAAAGCAAAACTTTTTAACTTTTTGTAATTGTAAATGAAATACTCTTGGAGTGTTTTTGAGTAAATGAAAAAGTTTCTAGATTAAATTAACTGTTTAAAAAGTAATTCGAGAAAATAACTTTTGATTAAATTTTTTCACGATTCCCATATTATTGTTTCGGTAAACTTTTACGATTCCGTAATTCGTATTTGGGTTTAAAAAGTAAAATCACAAAACCTTTTTGAAATTGTTCTAATTTTTTTAATAATATAAGAGGGAAACTTTTACGAAAGTTAAGAGAAAAAGAATAAAATTCCAGAAAAAATAATTGTATTTACGACTTCACGCATTAACTTTTTCTTTTGTTCTAAATTTAATCAGAAAAGAAGGGTATTTGTTCAACCCTTGAAATAAAGCCAGTTTCAAGTTTTTTTTTTTTTTTTTGGTTATTGTTAAGAAAACGTATTGATCTCAATGTAATGGCTGAAATTAAAGAAAATTAACTTTTTCTTTTAAAATTTTTAGAAAAATATTTCTTATTTAAAGTAATTAACTGATATATTTTTATCAGTATTACTTTTATTAAATAACATATATTGCCGACAATCCCTTTAATATTTGTTATTTGATGATGATATTTAAATACTAATGTAATGGACATTATGAATTGTTTAACGCCTAAGTATTGATAACATATTGTAACCTTGTTTGCCTACATTGAAGTAATTTTTATGTATAATTAAGAGAATTTCTAATTTTAATTATTTTACTTCTTCATTAAAATACATTGCTAGTCTTTAATAAGGTATTTAAATATAAAAGAGTTATGTCTCAAATATCTATTTTAATTCTCTGGGGAGGGCATTGGGGCAGACATAGGCTTTTTTAAACCTATCCTCAAAATAAGCATTCAAGTTGTACTTTACAAGAAACTAGAGAACATGAAATAACTGGTTACGCACCAGTTGGAATCATCTTATAATCAAATCAATTTTTTTAGCATCACCAGTATATTTGAATTTAATTATTTTTTATAATAACAGTTTATATTTAACAGAATATTTTAATTTAATTTTTTTTATATTAACAGTTTATATTTAACAGTATATTTAAATTTAATAAAAAATAGCTGGGTTTTTTTTTCAGCAATAACTTTTACGTTGTTATTGTTGTTGGTTATCGCACAGAAGATTGTTACCAGAACCTTCAAATATAATAGACTTCTTTTTATAGACTTCTTTTTACACAAATAATGACAAAGACAAGCGCATATACATAAAAATTTATTGACAATCATACATGCGCCTACACCAACCACGGCCAACTTCAATAACAAGGCCCCAGAGAACCTCTCTCAAACGTGAGCGTAGACGGAAATTTTGACGTCACTGTTCACAGTGCCGAAGATCGAGAAACTAGTTCGGACGCATTCGAAACCCTAAAATTGTGGTCAGCCGTGAACGAGTGGTTCCGAACAGGTTTCGAGACAAGTTGTCTTCATCTTCGGAACAACGTCACTCAGAACTATGACGTCAAAATTTCCGTCCCCCGAGCTTGTTTGGGAAAGCTTCTTCGGCCTTAGTAGTTGAGTAGGCCATGCACCAACCAGGATTCGAACCAGGGACCTACTGGTTAAAATTCAGACTTACATTTAATAGAGTATCAGGCCTCGACTACAAGCGCTTGGGAGGTAACAGCGTATGAACGAGATAACACTATTGTACGCGCCACCCGAGTGACGCGGTGGAAATGGTTATCCAATGAGTGAAGCTTTGTTTGAGTTAGTAGTAATGATTTCTACCGCTTCACTAGAGTAGCGTTCGGTACGTGAAGACCCGTCCAATCAAGTTCAACAGTGATGCTGTAAACACCGTGAAATAATTTCCTATGCGACTATTATAAATTCAATGCTGATTTTTGGTCAGTTAAGGCCTAATACTTTATCTGTTTAGCCTTGTACACTCTTAAAGCAAACGAGCGGTTTTAACTCAGTCTGAGTTCATTTCCACTCTTTTCTGGGGCCGAAAATGCACTTCCCATATAGGAGTGGATTTCACTCTTTTTGCGGAGTGGGTAAAAGAAATAAAAGAAAACAATCTACGTCCTACACTCTCAAAACGAGCGATTTTAACTCAGTCTTAGTTAATTTCCACTCCTTTCCGGTGCCGAAAATACACTTCCCCTATAGGAGTGGATTTCACTCTTTTGTTTTAAGAGTGTATTTATTTATAATACAATAAAGTATAGCATCCACACTAGAATACAGCATTATCATTAAAATAAAAGAATAATTATCAAGAAGTAACAAGAGAACTTCTTCAACAGCGTATAATTATGTAAAACTACCTACAATTTCACTGACATCACCTTTAAATGCAACCGAGCAATTCCCAGATGGCACCATTCAAAAATGCATTAATTATTTCGACATGAACTGGGGCGATTGAATCGTAGTCAGAGGCAAAGAAATGTAATTTCAAACTAGATTATGTTCATGGAGCTTTGAATTTTCGATATTAATTTAATATGGGACCACCTTTACAGGTGTTCCAAAGGTTCCGTCGAACTAGAACCTTTCTTTTAAGAGAGGGTCTTGCACTGTATAATTAAAAAAAAACTGTAAAACTAAATATTATTATTTTTTTAATAAATGGTTCGACATTTCATTTAAATAAGATTTGTTATAAATTTCAACTTGTTTTAGGCATTTATATACAAATATGGATGAATGGATGGATATTTAGGTTTTATGGCGCAAGGGTATCAAAAGCCATACTGCGCCAGCAAACAAGTATGAAAAATTTAATAAATTGTAAAATTTAATAAATTGTAAAATTTAATAAATTGTAAAATTTAATAAATTGTAAAATTTAATAAATTGCAAAATTTAATAAATTGTAAAATTTAATAAATTGTAAAATTTAATAAATTGCAAAATTTAATAAATTGTAAAATTTAATAAATTGTAAAATTTAATAAATTGTAAAATTTAATAAATTGCAAAATTTAATAAATTGCAAAATTTAATAAATTGCAAAATTTAACAAATTATAAAAATTAATAAATTGTAAAAATTAATAAATTGTAAAATTTAATAGATTGTAAAAATTAATAAATTGTAAAAATTAATAAATTGTAAAATTTAATAGATTGTAAAATTTAATAGATTGTAAAATTTAATAGATTGCAAAATTTAATAAATTGAATCATTTAACGAGACATTAAACGAATTTAGTTTAAATATTTTCATATGTGATATTGTATTAGCTTTCAAATGATATAAGCATGTGAACTAAATTTTGAATGAATGTTTTGATTCAGATACTGCTAGAGAATAAGATGGTTTAATAGTGTTTCGGAAGCAGAATCCAAAAAAGGACTCAAAAACCAAAAATAATATTAAACAAGAAGTTCTGAATTGGCTTGAATAGTTATATGCAAAAGACAAAAAATATAAAATATAGGTCTCTGATGAAATACCTTTCTAACAAAAAATAATTTTATAAATTGGACTGTTAGAATAAATTGGACTGTTGAATTCAAAATAGGACGTCAAAATACAGTAAAAATAGGACGTCAAAATACAGTAAAAATAGGACGTCAAAATACAGTAAAAATAGGACGTCAAAATACAGTAAAAATAGGTCCCTGACCTTTGAAACGTAATAAGATTTTTTTTTAATTGGACGATTAGAATAGGTATAACCAAAGACCGGCTTATAAAGGACATACGGACAGAAAAGCGTACAGACAAATGGGCAAAATGTGAAAAGATAGGTCTTTAATTTCATTCCTTTTAAGAAAAATAAAAAAAAATTCATTCATTCAAAAATAAATAAATTTAAAAATTCATTAATTTTAAAAATTACAATTTTATTATAGGTTTCTACATATTTTTTTCGCATGCGGTTAAAACTGGAAAACTTGGATACGTCGCTCTTGCTCCAAAATGCAGGAATGGCGCTTTCAAAAACATCAACAAAACCCCATCGTCCAAAATCATTAAAACCGAATCACAAGCCGATTATGTCACAACAAAGGAATCCAATTCCATCCCTGTCATGTTGTACAATCGGTTTGACAAGGGTGCACTGTAAATATTTTTGTCAAAATACATGTTTTATGAAATACAAACGTCCCTTTAAAAGGTGCAATGGGTACCTAATCAGGAGTCGTCATTTGATTGTGGTTCTAAATTTCGACGCCCGCGGCCAATAGCCCTCGTGTAGCTCTAGTGCGACGATAATTCCCTAACTTATAGAGTATTTTTCTTAAACCTTGATGAAAATGTTATTGTTGTGTCATATTTTTAAAAAAAAGTTTTGAAGCATTAAATTGGGTTTTTCTTACTTTTTTTAAGAACGGAAACTCTGTCAGTTCGGTTCGAATCTTTAACAAATTAATATGGAACTCATAAATATTTCGGGTATTGACACACATGTTCTTCACAAAACGGTAAATGGAATAATAACTCTTATTTTTATTTTGTTTACATAAAATTAGTAATCGAAAAAAAATTTCAAAAAATTCCTTTAAGCATAATTTTTAATGCTTTTCTGTTATCTGTCTGTATGTACAGTTCCATGGACGATTGTTAAGGAAGGGCTTTTCTTTTAAAAAAATCGTTAAAATGTTCTTATAACTAAAAGAGCAGTAGGGTTTTGTAAAAACATAAACAAAATAAAGTTTTAAATTTAAAAAAAACTATGTTAAAATATGTTGTACTACTGTTACATTTTCTTTAAACTACACTCTTAAAACAAACGAGCGGTTTTAACTCAGTCTGAGTTAATTTCCACTCCTTTCCGTGCCAAAATGCACTTCTCCTATAGGAGTGAATTTCACTTTTTTTCGGAGTGGGTAAAAGAAATAAAAGAAAACAATCTGCGTCCTACACTCTTAAAACGAGCGGTTTTAACTCAGTCTGAGTTAATTTCCACTCCTTTCCGTGCCAAAAATGCACTTCTCCTATAGGAGTGAATTTCACTTTTTTTCGGAGTGGGTAAAAGATAAAAAGAAAACAATCTGCGTCCTACACTCTTAAAACGAGCGGTTTTAACTCAGTCTGAGTTAATTTCCACTCCTTTCCGGTGCCGAAAATGCACTTCTCCTATAGGAGTGAATTTCACTCTTTTGTTTTAAGAGTGTATGCGTTGCAAAAATGAAACCAATTGAAGGGCAATATCATGAAAACATTTAATAAATATTAACACATTAAATACAGGAAACATGCATAAATAATCTGACAATAATATTAGTTTTACAATCTAAAGGACGACATAAAAATCCCAGTACAACTAGAAATCCCAACCTCCCAAAAGGGGCAGGTGGTGAAAAAAAAAAAACTTACTTAAGAACTTACAAAAGTGTAAACACGAACATGGAATAGGCTTTGCAACAAAATAGTCTGAATTTTTTAAAACCGTCTTCTTAACACGGCACTAGAAATCATATTCTGGAACACGTCCATGGAAAACCAAGCAAGAGTAGTCTGCACACATCAGAAAGTTGGTTGGTAGACATATATTTTCAGGCTTGCGTGCTTGGTCACGAAGACCCGCTTATAAACCTTCGTCAAGAAGGACGGACACGACATACACATACAAGACAAATGTTGCCACCTATCTCCACCTCCATAATTTAGAGATGTCCCTGAAGGGGAGGGAAATAGTCTCCAGGGACATGTACCCGT
Source organism: Oedothorax gibbosus (assembly GCA_019343175.1). Lineage (NCBI taxonomy): Eukaryota > Metazoa > Arthropoda > Arachnida > Araneae > Linyphiidae > Oedothorax > Oedothorax gibbosus. Next base: position 175,938 of record JAFNEN010000350.1, on the reverse strand, counting down.
GGGAAACTGCACACTGACCGACCACAGGACTTTCGGACCCAACAGATTTAACGAGCACGTACTCCGCATATACTCGGTAGGTCTTCAGTGGTACCGGGACTCGATCGCGGGACCTTCCGATCCCGAGACCGAGACGCTGACCACTAGGCTCCCTACGGCCCCCATCAGAAAGTTCTTTTTAAGTACTCCACTGAATAGTTTAAAAGTAATTGTTTAATTGTCTTCACTTTACTTCAGACATGGAGATCAAAACTTCCCGGCAACACACCACATAAAAGCCATGTGACGACACAGCCTTCGTCACAAAATATATTTTACTCCTAACACATGTTTAGATGTGGTAAACATTATCCAGAAAATACTTTTAACTGAATTTAAATTAAAAGTTTTCTAGGAACAGTGTCCTCTTAAAACTTTTGCAACCCACCTCTACGTCATATGTCGATTCTAAATTAGCGCCCCATCTCTGAACAGCGTTCCTTCAAATTGGATAAGCCATTGTTAATTACGCGAGGCCGGGTTCGAATCTCGACAGAACTTGTGTTTGCTTTCGGGCGTTGTAGATGAATTAAACGCCATTTCCGCTGTCACCGCTGCTCTATTTTGTTTGGATTGGCGTTGTAGTTTAGTGGATGGGATTTTATTTGATCTTTTGTTTGTGGATGGTGTAGTATTTGATTGGCGTTGTCTGTGTCTTGTAAGATTCCGAAGTAAGTTCAGATTTTAATATCAAGTTACTGTTTAATTAAAATGTAGAGAACGCATGTGGTTATGACGATCGGGTATATTCGGTGTGAATTTGTTTGTAGTTATGCAGTCTAATGATACTCGTTATTAGTGTTAAGTCTTATTTTAATATCCTCCTACAGTCAATAACCAAGAACGCCCATTTGTTAGTAAACTGCTTTCTAATAATGCTCGTTTGAGTTAATGGTGTTCGTTTGAGTTAATGATGTTCGTTGAATTTAATGATGCTCGTTTGTCGTGTTAACTGTGATATTTAATATCCAACTACAGTCAATAAAAAGCACATTAGTTCGTAAACTTCTTTCTAAAGATGCTCGTTGAGTTTTATGATCCTTATTCGTGTTAACTATTATTTTAATATTCACCTACAGTCAATAACAAAAACGCACATGTGTTAGTAAACTTCTTTCCAATGGAGCTCGTTAATGATGTTCGTTAGTTTAATGATGCTCGTTATTCATGTTATTTTTTTTAATATCCATCTACAGTCCATAACAAAAACAAACATTTTTAGTAAACTTTTTTCGAATGATACTCGTTAATTATGTTCGTTGAGTTTAATGATGCTCGTTAGTCGTGTTAACTGTTATTTCAATATACATCTACAGCCAATAACAAAAACGCACATTTGTTGGTAAACTTCTTTCTAATGATGCTCGCTAATGATGTTCGTTGAGTTTAATTGTGCTCGTTATTCATGTTAACTGTTATTTTAATATCCAACTAAATAAGTCAATAACAAAAATGCACATATGTTAGTAAACTTCTTTCTAATGGAGCTCGTTAATGATGTTCGTTAGTTTAATGATGCCCGTTATTCATGTTAATTGTTTTTTTTTAATATCCACCTACAGTCCATAACAAAAACACACATTTTTGGTAAACTTCTTTCTAATGGAGCTCGTTAATGATGTTCGTTAGTTTAATGATACTCGTTATTCATGTTAATTGTTTTTTTTTAATATTCACCTACACGGCATAACAAAACACACATTTTTAGTAAACTTTTTTCGAATGATACTAGTTAATGATGTTCGTCGAGTTTAATGGTGCTCGTTATTCATGTTAACTGTTATTTTAATATCCAACTAAAGTCAATTAAAAAAACGCACATTTTTTAGTAAACTTCTTTCTATTGGATATCGTTAATGATGTTCGTTGAATTGAATGATGTATGTTACTCGTGTTAACTGTTTTTTTTTAATATCGACTTACAGTCAACAACAAAAACACCCATTTGTTATTAAACTTCTTTCCAATGGTGCTCGTTAATTATGTTCGTTGAGTTTAATAATGCTCGTTATGCATGTTAAGTGTTATTTCAATATCCTCATATAGTCCAAAACACACATTTGTTAGTAAAAATTCTTTCTAATGATGTTCTTAAATGATGTTAGTTGAGTTTAATGATGCCGTTATTCATGTCAATTGCAGTTTTAATATCCACCTGCAGTCAATAACAAACACCCATATTTGATGGTAACCTTATTTCTAATTTATGAATATTTAAGAAAGCAGATTTACAGTAAAGAAATTCTGCAGCTATAATTTATTCAATTATCTTCAATTAATCAGCTTCCAAGAACAATTCGATGGCAAATGACTAGCGAAAAAAATTTCCAAACAATATTTAATAATTAATCAAATTTAATCACCAAAAACCACAATTAATTGATTCTCAGAAACAATTTCTATACTTATTTAAAAAATAATGTTCTGTTTTAATAATAATAATAATAATAATAACTATTATTAACTTTAAAAGAAAACATACAGAGGCAAAATAAAAATATATTTAACGCCAAGGGGTACAATATTCCATCCAGGAAAGAATACACAAAAAATTTTGGGACAAATATTTGAAAAGAAAAATAGAAAACTCTTTAGAACAAAATATAGCAATAGAGTACTGACAATTACTGGACAATAAAAATGTGTGCGCTTCAAAGTGAGAAATATAAATCCAAGTCATTAATATTAATTAAAAGCTGAAAAGTCCACATTTGAAAGAAGTGTAACTATTAAGGTTTATTAAGTTAACACTCAGACCATGGTATAATTTGATAGCAAGGTAAAAAAAATTCTTGTAAAAATAAACTTTTTAAATTTAGAAATTTAAAAATTTTCGTTTTATTTGGAATTAAAAGATCTAACTTTTAAATTGCAACGAGAATTATAGCGATATAGATGAAGAATTATTCGAAAAAATTTATCATATCTAATTAGTAATAAATTTAAAGTTTTAAATTCTTAGTGGGTGATTTATCAATTTGAAACATTTGTTTTGAATAGAAATTAATGATGGACAGTTGGACTTATATTTACTATCCCAAATCATAAAAAACTTTTTACTTCAAACTTTAAGGTATTTTATAAATTGATTTTTCATGAAACTTTATTGAAACTCTTTTGATAAAAAATAAACATATTTCTAGCTTTTAAAACATGTGAATCATTAATTTATAATTAAATACTTCAATACTGGGTGCCCATGGCTTTTAAATAAAATTATTTAATATCATAAAGAGAAGAATAATGATTTTTCAATGAATAATGTCAACTGTTTTCAAGATTTTTAATAAATTTTACTTAATTTTAATTAGTCTACAAATTGTCCCTCCTAATCAAGTTACTTACAACTTACTCAAACCTTAAATTTAAGAAAAACGAGTTTTATAAATAATCGTTCCTTCAAACATTCTTTAAAAAATTATTAAATGTCCATTACAGTCACAATATATACCCCTCTCAATTAAAAATACAAAATGAATTTACTTGTTTCAAGTGACGTATTTTTTTCCAGCTTTCATTCGTGAACTTCCTTCGATGTGTTATCACTTGGCATTGATTCACCAATCGAGGCTGTAAAAAGAATTTATTTTCATTCAACATTTCTGTTACCAATCAAGACCGTAAATATGCCCGTTATTAAAAATATAACACATAATAACATTTTAGCCTATTGTTGGGCTGTGGGGAGCCTAGTGGTCAGCGTCTCGGTCTCGATATCGGAAGGTCCCGCGATCGAGTACCGGTACCACTGAAGACCCACCGAGTATTTGAGGAGTACGTGCTCGTTAAATCTATTGGGTTCGAAAGTCCTGTGGTCGGTACTTGCGCAGTTTACCACGGGTACAGGTCCCTGCAAAAAGAATTCCCTCCCCTTCAGGGACGTGTCTTAATTGTGGAGGTGACGATAGATGGCAGCATCTGTGTTGTATGTCCTGTCCGTCCCTCTTGACGAAGGTTTATAAGCGGGTCTCTGTGATGTGACCAAGCACACAAGCCTGAAAATATATATCTACCAACCAAATCCAATTGTTCATTTGCATTTGGTCTTCTTCAGTAACCCCTCTTTTCTAAAAGTAGGATACAAAAAGACAAACAGCGACTCTAACTACATTACGTGCTCCGTTCTAATAGGAAGGGATTATGGCTTATAAGAGCTCAGTTACACCAGTTACACACAAGAAATTAGATTGTTGTTCATCGTACTTTACCATCAGTTCTCACGGCCGATCAGTCCTAACCAGCTTCTGTGCTGCTATAATTAATAACATTATGTTCCATTTTACTTTTTAATTAGGAAAATTTTTAGTTCCTGTTGAACGTTATTGTTAGATTTTTGAGAAAATTACGTATGCGCTAGAGGTAGTTCTATCGGTAGAACGTTAACTGCTGTAGAACATTTTCGGTTTTAAAGTTACTGCTAAAAAACGAACGGAAATACGGACATCAAATTCGGTACCCGAGTTTACAGTACGTGTCGGACGTCATAATAACGTTATTGAGAAAATCGCATATGCGCAAATGATAACTTCGATAGAACTTATTAGGTGTTAAAGTTATTGAAATTAAATACAAATAATACAAAAACAAAAATTGTCGGCCAACAACAGGCCAGAGGCCCAGCAAGGTTGGTCCAAAATAAATCTAATACATTACCAGTTTCCAATGACCATCAAGTTTCTTCTTAAAATCTTCTACTCTCTTCGAATGCACAACACAATCTGTTACAGCATTCCACTCATTGACAACTCTATTGTAAAAATAATGTTTTCTTACCTCCCTTCTAAAGCTCGATTTATTCAATTTCTGATCATGTCCTCTGGTTTGGCTATTTAAGGTAAAACCTACACTCTTAAAACAAAAGAGTGAAATTCACTCCTATAGGAGAAGTGCATTTTCGGCACGGAAAGGAGTGGAAATTAACTCAGACTGAGTTAAAACCGCTCGTTTTAAGAGTGTAGGACGCAGATTGTTTTCTTTTATTTCTTTTACCAACTCCGAAAAAGAGTGAAATTCACTCCTATAGGAGAAGTGCATTTCGGCACGGAAAGCAGTGGAAATTAACTCAGACTGAGTTTAAAACACGCTCGTTTTTTAAGAGTGTAAGCCCTCCATGTCTCCCTGTAAGTATAAAGTACATAATTACCTTAAAATGTATTGTTTTTATTGAGTAGTAATTGAAAGTTATGCAGTGTTACACACCCCTAGTTTTGTTTGCAATTGGTCCTCTTAGTAAATCTTCTTTTATAAAACTAGTATACCAGAATACAAACAGCGACTCTAACTACATTACGTGCTCGTCATGGAGGATTAGAGCTAAAGCCATTCACACAAGAAATTAGATTGTTGTCCATCGTACTTCACCATCAGTTCTCACGGCCGATCAGTCCTGATCAGCTTCTGTGCTGCTATAATTAATAACATTATATTCCATTTTACTTTTTAATTATGAAACTTTCTAGTTCCTGTCGGGCGTTATTGTTAGATTTTTGAGAAAATTACGTATGCGCTAGAGGCAGTTCCATCGGTAGAACATTAACTGCTGTAGAACATTTTTGGTTTTAAAGCTCCTGCTAAAAAACGAACAGAAATACAGACATCAAATTCGGTACCCGAGTTTACAGTACGTGTCGGACGTCATAATAACGTTGTTGAGAAAATCGCATATGCGCAAATGGTAGCTTGCATAGAACTTTTTAGGTGTTAAAGTTATTGAAATTAAAGTATAAAGTACATAATTACTTTAAAATTTATTGTTTTATTGAGTAGTAATTGAAAGTTACACTCTTAAAACAAACGAGTGGTTTTAACTCAGTCTGAGTTAATTTCCACTCCTTTCCGTGCCGAAAATGCACTTCTCCTATAGGAGTGGATATCACTCTTTTTGCGGAGTGGGTAAAAAAATAAAAGAAAACAATCTACGTCCTACACTCTTAAAACGAGCGGTTTTTACTCAGTCTGAGTTAATTTCCACTCCTTTCCGGTGCCGAAAATGCACTTCCCCTTTAGGAGTGGAGTTCACTCTTTTATTTTAAGAGTGTATGCAGTGTTACACACCCCTAGTTTTGTTTGCAATTGGTCATCTTAGTAAATCTTCTTTTATAAAACTAGCATACCAAAATACAAACAGCAACTCTAACTATATTACGTGCTCCGTTCTAATAGGAAGGGATTATAAGAGCTCAGTTACACACAGGAAATTAGGTTGTTATCCATCGCACTTCTCTATCAGTTCTCATGGCCAATCAGTCCTAATCAGCTTCCGTACTGCTCTACTGAGAGGAAAGATACGCGATGTTTAGAGTCATTCTGCAAATGGCATTGCACGACGGATGTTTTCTGTAAACTAAGATTTTGTTCCTAAATGCAGCGGTGTTGATGGAAATGTAATTTGTGTTGGTATATTGCGAAGGTTCGGTTTAAATTATGTGTGTAGAAATGTGTTGATTGGTATTTCTGAAACGATGTTATTTAAAAACTAGGATTTTGGGTCTGGTCTTAAATGAAGAATGGGTTCACATCTTGAGTGGCAACAGTTCCACAGCAAAGAAAATACGGTGTCTATTCGTTAATCAATGTAGTGGGTGGAGCTTACCGTGCCATACCACCATTAAAGTCCAGAAATAAAAGCAGGAGTATATTGTCATTTTATCGTCAGTCTATTTATCAATGTATATTCGCTGAAACAGAAGTCAAATGAAATATGCTCGATAAAACGGAAGTGCCAGAAAGAGAATAATTTACGTCACGTGAAACCATCCAATGGGAATATTTCTTATGACGTCACGCTCTTGATACTGTGATTTCTTTGGTTGTTTTGTTTTCTTTGACAAAGTGTTGAAACAAGCTCATATGTTTTTTATAACGTCACGCTCTTGATACTGCGATTTCTTTGGTTGTTTAGTTTTCTTTGACAAAGTGCTGAAACAAGCCCATTGAATAACACATAATAAAAATTAACCTTTCAATAAATTCATTACTTTCACCTTAATCACTAACTAATTATCTTCAAAACTATATCCATAACTGCCATCAACAGCTTCGTAAACAAGCCTAGTAAATTTCTTAATAATGGAGCTCCACCAGCGCCACCTGGATTAATACCCCTGCCACTTTGGGGATTAACTCCTGTCATCCATTCTGGCAACGGATTAACATATCCAAATACCTCAGAACAATCAAAGCGTCATCAAGAAATACCTCGACCGTGAAGATTTAAGGTCCTCCAGTTCCCTCCCATCTTCTGGTCTGGTCCTGGCGGATTCGGTTCATTCGCCCAACAGGAGTCGTAATTAAAACGGGATGAATTATTCTTGAATTTCAAGTAAGCTCTGGTTTGGGGTTTCTGCGTTTGGCGCTGGATCGCTTATTTGGTGGATTTAGATGAATTTCTAAAATATCTTGACGTGTTGTTTGACTTTAAGAGGGACTGTCAGTCTCATAGAGTTAATGCATTAGTTTTGAAATCACAACTTCTGCAGAAGTATTGCTTTGCCATGTTAGCCCTTTTTTTTCCAGGTATGGGAATCCACATAACATCGAAATAAAACACATTTTAAACGAAAATGCTGTCTAGTCATTTAATTATATATTTTTGAAGTTTTAAAATACCAAAAATATTCAGCAGATGGCGGCACTATTTGAAAACTTTATCATTCAATAATTATGTAACCGGATGTTATTTTCTTTTCTATTTCGTTTTAAATCGATGTTATGATGATTCCCATACCTGGTGGGATAACATGATAACATGGCAAAGCAATTCTTTTTCAAAAGTTGTGATTTCAAAACTAACGCATTAGTTCTATGGGACTGATAGTCCCTCTTAAGGGGCTTGGTATCCGAAATGATCTAAGGCCAAATAAAAATGTATTTTATTTACAATATATAGATTAGTTCTTTTAGAATGTTGATAACGATAGCAGTTTAGGCTGAGTCGATAAAGATAATTTAACTAAAAACTACTCAAATAATTTTTGAAATATGTTGAAAGAGACAGAATGCACTGTTGAGGGCAGGTAAACTGCAGTAACCACAACAATGAATTAGACGATTTTTTCCCCTGAAATAATGAATCATTTAGTATATTTTCGTGTAGGTTAACGCTATTGAATTCTTACAACATTGGTATGGGTAGGGTACATATATATTCCGGCTTGTGTGCTTGACCAGAGACCAGCTTATAAGCCTTCGTCAAGTAAGACATACACAGAAAGAATTTTTACTGTCACAGAGAAAGAAAAGTACACCCAGGGCGAAGGCGGGAATCGAACCCGTTACAGCGCGCAGACTGCTAGCTTAATGGTCCAAACCACTCGGCCATCCGGGCCCCACAACATTGGTTCAAGTCATTAGACGAGATATTGAAGTTTACCTTATTACGGTAAAAATATCCTGATGTGTTGTTTAACTCTAAATTTTTCATTCGGGTTGGTAAATGAAATGATACAATGCCACACAAATAAACATTTTATTAACTTTCTTTATATCCAAATGACGTTTTTTAGACTCTTGATAGATAGCAGTTTAAACTGAGTTGATAACGATGACTTTGAATAAAACTTACGCAACCTGCAATCTTATCTTAAATTAAACATATTTGCGAAAACTTCTTTTAATTTAAATATTCAAATATCTGCAATTTTACAAGAAGGTTATGATGGTTTTATGGTCTACATCACCTACCACAATGTGTCCAGATCAACTAATACAATGTGTCTATATCAACTTGTGGCGGTTCACCACACACGCAACCTCGATATGCCATCAACAACAAGGTGGCGCTGATTTACCATCTCATTCCTACCACTATTATTAATTACAAAGTTAATAGTAGTATATAAGCCGAGGTAACTCATCTCCACCTTGAGGATCCTTTTGGTAGACAGTGGGTTACCGAGGCGGCCACAGTGGTGACCCGAGGACGTGATCGTCACCCACTCCAACGACGCTCCTGCTACGATGCGCTCAACCACGGTTAGCTACTCGCTGCTAATGCACTCAACGCTCCCCGCAACTCAACGGCCAACGCTGGCACACAACTCAAACGCAGCACAACGCACAGCGAAGCAACCTGCGCACGTTTCGTTACTTCGTTTCTAGGAGGGGAGTGGTGTGGCGGTTCACCACACACGCAACCTCGATATGCCATCAACAACTAGGTGGCGCTGATTTACAATCTCGTTCCTACCACTATTCTTAATTACAAAGTTAATAGTAGTATATAAGCTGAGGTAACTCATCTCCACCTTGAGGATCCTTTTGGTAGATTGTGGGTTACCGAGGCCGCCCCAAACTAATACAATATGTCGCAAGGTCAACTGATCTTTAACCCATTAAAAACCCATTTGTGTGAATGCCATTAACACCTTCAGTAACAAATAAAAACATTAACTTTAAGTTTTTAAAATTAGTTGTTCGTGCAATTTATATTGTGCGACACACATTTTTCATTACTTTGTCCATAATTTATCTGATACTTTGTTTCTTTAGATAAACTTAAGCAAAAAGCTTGTTTTCCAATGTTAAATTTTCTTGCTTAACGTCTTTAATGAGATTATAATTACTATGCTAAAACTAATCGTTTCTGAGAAAAAGTTAGTTTTTATTTAAAATAATTTCCTTAAGATCCATTTAACCACCAAAAATAACTATATATATATATATATATATATATATATATATATATATATATATATATATATATATATATATATATATATATATATATATATATATATATATATATATATATATATATATATATATATATATATATATATATATATATATATATATATATATATATATATATATATATATATATATATATATATATATATATATATATATATATATATATATATATATATATATATATATATATATATATTATATATATATATATATATATATATATATATATATATATATATATATATATATATATATATATATATATATATATTCTATCGCAGCAACTAACCAACCTTCCCAAATCTATATCACAGACATAGATGATCAGGGCTGGATTTCTAAATAGGCCAAGTAGGCTGTAGCCTAGAGCGGCGAATTTTTTGGGGCAGCAAATTTTACGACCAATTCAAGCGGCATTCGGCATAAAAAAAAATTATTATAAAGATACGAATATATTTAAGAAAGAAAACAAATAATTTACATTAATGCGTACACCGTAAACGTATATATAGTACAAATATTTCGTAGCAAACATGGTCGCTGCGAGGGCAAGTGCACCCCTTCCTCCCGGATTTCGAAGTTGAAAGACAAATAGTAGAACAGTTTAAAGAAATTCACCTATTTCGTTTTTAATTTAGCGTGTAAAGGTACTTAGATGATTATAATATGTATATCTATTTTAAACAACACATACCACCCTATTTTACAGCTAACCAGCTACCTTTCCCCGAATTGGGAGAAAATTGTGACTGGGGCGGCAAATCGTAGCCTACAAGCAGCAAATCTTTAAATCCGGCCCTGTAGATGATTTATTTTGACATTAATACCTCACATTTCAGAAACATTCGAAATACTAAAATCGGCAACCCTTTGCCAACTCTGGAACGTCACAACATCAAGAGATGCACGGCACCAAAATTAAATTCTACTTTTCAGTTAAAGTTACAGGGAAGTCCCGCTGAAAGTTTAATTACTCAACGGACCAACAGACGGTGATTTGTTTTAATTTGTGCAGGTCTCCGCCATTCCTTCTCGGTGTTCGTGTCGTGAAGTCGCACATTTTCGAACGCACGGAATGTTGGAATTCCAAATTTATGTTCGATTTAGAGGGGAGCGCTGTGGGATAAAGTAATCACTGTAAATTACTTGGATGCGATTTATATGTGGCTTGACATCTTAAATCAATGTGATTTGTTCTGTAAGCCGTGGTGTTATAAATATATGGTTTGTGAGCGAGATGTCATACGTGATGTAATTTGGGAATTTTTTTTATTTATATTAAACTGATGTAATAAAGCCCAAAAATGTTATAAAGCTGTTTTTAAAATTTAATTAAAAAATTTCAACTTTATTTAGTCTCATTGGATGGATAGAACTTAAATTATAACAGACCATCTTAAAAAGGATAAATGGACAGAAAAGCATACAGATAAACAGACAAAAAATATAAAAAAATAGGTCTCTGATGTCAACTTTCCGCCAAAAAAAATAATTTTTAAAATCAAATGGATGTAACCGAATTTGGTATCAGGTAAAGGCGAACAAACGGAAATATCCACGATGTCAATACTCTAAAATAAGCACCTCCAAAACGTGGGGAAAACACCAAATCTCCGTTTCGGAATTTCGACTCCATCGCAATATATCCATTACCTTATATTACATATTAGGTATAATTCAATGTTTAAAAAAAAAGGAAATGAGGCTAAAAAATATCTCTTGCATTTCCTACTTAACCATTTGATGGATAAACACCACACCAAAACAATTACCTATTCCATTCCATAAACATCACCAATCCATTACTCACCCTTCTTCTACTACACATTCGAAAACCCAAACCACCGTAAAAGTTCCACGCAGACGATATTAAAGCATAAAAGCTTCGAATCTGAAGGTCAAATGAAAGACACTTTGTTGATGAAGTATCATCAGAGCTTCACAGAAAATCAATCGGGGAAGACTCAGTGAGGGGTATAATTCTCAGTGGCGTTATATTTATTTATGGCTCCATTATAAGGGACGTGGTCAGATTTGGTTTCATGAAGTGCGGGGTTATTGGTGTAGTAGAAACGTGGTCTTGGGTTTTGGGATTAGAAATGAAATTGGTGCTGATTGTCTACGTGCAGGGCCGGATTTCTAAATAGGCTAAGTAGGCTCTAGCCTAGAGCGGCGAATTCTTGGGGGCGTCAGATTTTACGACCAATTAAAGCGGCATTCGGCAAAAAAATATTATTAGATACTAATATTTTTAAGAAAGAAAACAAATGATTTACATTAATGCGTAAACTAAACGTAAACGTATATATAGTACTAATATTTAGTAGCAAACATAGCACCCGCTAGCTGAGCTTCTCGTCGCTGGTTGTTCATGTTCTACCAAATCAGTTACACCTTATGAGACCAGGGTAAGTGAGGATATTATAAGTGATCTAATTATATTGCATTTCAATGTAAATCTATTTTCCCTCTTTTATATTCGTTGTGATAATTTTAAATATCACCTATTACCCTATTTTGCAGCTAACCAGCAATCTTTCCCCGAAGGGGAGAATATTGTGACAGGGGCGGCAAATATACAGCCTACAGGCGGCAAATCTTTAAATACGGCCCTGTCTACGTGCGGTGCTGTATATAGGATGATTCAAATAAAATTATGATTTAAATTAATTTACCCAGTTTGAAACACTTTTGTGAGACATCCACGCTCAGAAAAATTTGTATTCACTTTCAATGCAAAATAGTGTACTCTTCCCATTTTACAAGTTGTATTGAAACAATACCAAAAAAATTGTGTTAAAGGCGCAGCATGCATTATTCTTCCGAAATGTAATTCAGGATCGGCTCTTTCATGTTTTGGATAAATAGCTATACTAAAGCTTTAAAAATACGATACTTTAAAAGGAATGTTATAATTTTGTTCTGCATATTTTAGAAAAAATATATTTCAGTTTTTTGTCGATCACGCTTGGATATTCCTACATGTGCTATCTCATTTTCTCAACTTGGCAAACATATAGACCTCAAAGTGAGATAGCACATGTGGGAACTTAAGTGACGATATAATAATCTCCTCCTCTCGCGATCTCCAGTTGTGTTGGACACACAAATTTGTGTTCGTAGGTCATCAACCCAATTCTTGTATTGAAACAAACACAATATTGTAATGTTTTGATTATTGTAATTAATATAAAGTGTTTAAACACAAGTTTATGGGAATGATCTACAGGGTGAGGCAAATAAAAGCGGCCCCGGTCTAGAGATAGGAATACGTTGAAATGCTTGGCGAGAAAAACTCTTGAAGCCGCCTGAAAGCTTTCAAGTCTAAATAAAAGATTATTTAAGCGTGCAATGGTTTCACTTGACAAACCTGTTTCTGCATTGGTTGGATTGGATTACATTCACTTTAGAGCTACTCATGGACTATTGGCCAGTTCAGATCGTAGTGCGTCAGTGAGATTTGCGACTGTGTGAGTGTAAGTTGATCAATTCACAGGTGAAGATGAAACTCACAGTACACCAGAGGGTGTTCATTGTAGAAAATTATATTGAAACGAATTCATGGAAAAAATGTGACCAGTTGTTTGTTCAAGAATTTAAATGTGTAAAATGGCCTAAAAAGAGTACTATGCAACAAATAGTTACGAAATGGCGTCAGACAGGATCTGTATTGAACAAGTTCAAAAACATTCCGAAACGGATCTGAACACCAGATTCTGGGTCTTGCAATCAATTTAGAATGTTTTGCATTAACAAAAACAAAGCGGCCCGATACTTTACGATAAATAACAACCGAAATAATCACTAGTGGGAACTTTTTTGATCAGCTCTACAAACATTGTTTATATTTCATTTCAACTAACTTTTCAAACTAAAGCGTAGTTGCCGGCAAATAAGTCGCCAAGCGTTTGTTTGGGCTTAATATTGAAGTGATCAATGGCTTCATGTTAGCAAACCTGTTTTTGTATTGGTTTTTGACTTGGCAACATTTCTGTCGTATTCTTATCTCCACGTTGGGGCCGCTTTTATTTGCTTAACCCTTTTCTATAAAATGTCTTTAGAGGATTTTTTTATATGAAAAAAGTGAAATAAGTTTTTTTAATTATGTTCTGATAAACCACGGACATGCAAAAGTTTCAACTTTATCGTTTCCACAGAGAATTATTTAATCCAAACAATAATACATTCAAGCCATTCTCCAGCTCAATTTCGTCAACTACACAAGAAAAACATCCCGGAGAAAGCCTTCAAAATCCCCATCGCTTTTTACAAAAAAATATATGTAAGCTAATAAGAAAACAACTTGCCTAAACATAGAAATAAAACAAATTCTTTTTTGCCCATCGTAATATCCGCCAAGATTTGAAGACTTTTCTCGGAATAGAACTAGATGATGCCCCCGGCTTAAATGTCGAGAGATATAATACATATTTAAAAGAAATCAGTCCCTGCAAAATTCATGTGTTGCATAAATGTATGAGGATTTGACTGTCTGACGTAGTGGCTTCGTACAAAAAACAAGATTCTTGACTTTCTATAAAGCCTGTGACATACTGTATGCATAAAATATACTTGTCGAATTTACGATAGAAAAAATTCAGTAGCTAGATCAGAGTTGACGATTTTTGACGAAATGTGAAGTTGGTTGGTAGACATATATATTCGGGTTTGTGTGCTTGGTCAGAGACCCGCTTATAAACCTTCGTCAAGTAAGACAGACACAACAGACAACACACACACATAAGTGGATCCATCTAATTTTTAGAGACAGAGGCCAACTAGAGGATCCCCAGAATTGGCTTGTCACCCCCAGAGGTATCGTTTTGGTATGGGAACTTGGAGGACTTTCGGACCCAACAGATTTAACGAGCACGTACTCCGCATATACTCGACAAACACAAACATCCATGCCTTACCTGGATTCGAACCCGAACCCAGAGGCTCCAAAGGCTAGCTCCCTAACCGTTGCGCCGCCGGGTCGGCCAAATGTGAAGTTTAAGTACACAAGTTTCGTTTGGTTTGAATGTTCTTGGCAGTGTATTTATAGCCACCGAGTAGATTGTTAACACAGCCACGCACGGTATCTATTTTTGTTTCGTAATCAAGTGATAACCTAACGCCTGGGTTTCTTAAGAATCGTAATCGTTAAGTCCGTCAAGATTGACACGGCCGACCCGGCGGCGCAACGGTTAGGGAGCTAGCCTTTGGAGCCTCTGGGTTCGGGTTCGAATCCCAGTAAGGCATGGATGTTTGTGTTTGTCGAGTATATGCGGAGTACGTGCTCGTTAAATCTGTTGGGTCCGAAAGTGCTGTGGTCGGTCATTGCGCAGTTAACCACGAGTACAGGTCCCTGGAGACTATTTCCCTCCCCTTCAGGGACATGTTTAAATTGTGGAGGTGGCAATAGATGGCAGCATCTGTCTTGTATGTGTGTGTATGTCGTGTCCGTCCTTGAGGAAGATTTATAAGCGGGTCTTTGTGACCAAGCACACAAGCTTGAAAATACATGTCTACCAACCACCACCACACGCTGCTTTGGAAAAATTACTATAAATACGCTATCGCGATATGTTAATATTTCTGTGACGCAATATGAGTGAGACGGTCGTTAACGTTCGTTACGTTAAGAAGCTTAATCTGGCATTGTACGCTACGCCTTCGAGACTTTTGACTAGAAGAATTAAATAAGCTCGTATTGTGAATTATTTATCGATTTATTTTATATTACCAGCACAGATACGTTTATACGATGACTAGCGGGGCTCGCACTCAGAAAGTCTCATTCACTAAGAAGACACCTTTAACCACTCATCCACGGAGGCCTAACTTAAGTTAAATTTCCGACTCTTTAATGAAAGATTTTTTTTTTCATTTCCATACCAAATGCTTTTAAAATAATACTCATTGCGTAATACTTTAAAATTTAAGAAATATCTATATAACCTTTATTAAATTTCTATAAAGTGTGTGCATTGTTGGGAAAATAACAGTCTATAGGCGGGTTTATATTCAGGCGGCCTCGAATAAGCATGTCTGTAGACTTTAAAATTAGCCGATTTATGAATTAATCGATATAAAATATGAAACATTACAAAATAATTTGAAAACCTCAACTCTAACTACAAAGAATAAAGAAATAAGAAGTATAGAGCATTTCGCATACATTTATGAACAATTGGATTGCTTCAGGTGACGTATTTCCTTACACCTTTCATTCCTAATTTACTTCAGTTTGGTACTCCAATTGGTTCTCGGTTCCCCCGTGACATGGATTCAACAATCGAGTCTCTAGAAAGAATTTATTTTCACTCAGAATTTCTGTTGCACTCACAACATGCCCATTAAATATTTATGAATGCAATAATTACTTAACAGTTTAAACAAACAGAAAACAATAATGATCGACATAACAAGAATAAATATTTCATTTATCAAAATTTATTACTTTAATTTAAATATTTCAAGTCGCTATGCAATTATTATTTTAGCCGATGAGTTATAAATATTAAAACATCATTTAAATTACTATGTTTAAATAAATTCTCCCTTCGCTTGATGAAATATCCTTATTTATTTATAACTAATAAAAATGTCAAAAAGTAATTTGCTATGGACGGGGACTTATTATAAAAGAGTGTTTCTTTTTAAATATTTGATCGTTTTAGAAATTTTCTATAATGTACAGATATTTATTTTTTATAAAATCTCACTGAGTAAATGAATAATTTATGAAAGCAAAGCAAATGTTTGATATTCAATAGAAACAATGTTTGTTCTTCATGTTAGCGTAAAAATATTAATTGTATCGCAAGATGTATTTTAAAAAAATCATATTTAGTTCTTTATTTATTGAATCACATTAATAACAAAACAGGTGAAAAAACCCATAAAACAATTTACCTTAAAGGGTAGATAAATCTATAGAAACAGCGTCATTTTACCTATCATTATTTAAAATTAATCGCGAAAAATATTTCAAAATAAAAATAATTTATTTTTATATCAAATAGTTTCAATTCACATCGGTTACTTCAGATTAAAAGCATATTTTTTAGAGCTTATAAAATTACGTATCCTTGAGTTACTGTTTAAAATAAATATTTACATTCATCTGATGGTCTTCAATTAATAAATTAATATATATTTTTTACATCAATACCAAAATTAAAGCTATTATATTATTCAATCGTAATATTTAGATTAAGGAATTAATTTTACAAGTTAGAAATCTGTTAACATAGTTCAATTCTTTAGCAACAACCGTTTTAAATTTTCTCATCAAAAATATTTTAAAACAAACTTAAAACATTAAAATAAACCCAAACATAAATATTTAGTTGTTTATTTCAATTACATTTTTCGTCAAGTTATTAAAATACATCAGTTTTATCTACTGTAATGTTATTAATACCACGTTTTTATTGTAAATAAGTAAGATTGTACTATATACACTGTAAAACATTTTTGTAAAATTACAGCACATTTTTCGGTTATTTTTTTTACGTCACAGTGTTGTAATGTTTTTTTTACAGCAAGTTGATGTTTCCACCACGTACAGAGTCATCTGAACAACTTTCTCCAATAGCGTTTAAATCGAGAAGCTGGTGGCTTCCAATCACTGCCAGTGAAGCAAACGTTTTCGCCAATTCCACACATTAAATTTAGAGCTCATACATACACTCTTAAGGTAGGCGAATACCCAAAATTCTAAAATTTTTACTATTACTCTAATCTTTTCCAAATTTGGCATAGTGATTTGAAATGTAATTAACAATGCTATTTAGGAATTATTTTTAATTTAAATATAATTTATTTATTTTAAACAGTGTTTTTCAACTAAAAAAAGGGGTTTACGCTAACAAGTCTACCGCATTGAATTTTCCTCCTATAAACGTTAATTATGTGCTAAATTCTTCGTTTTGAACTGATAAGTGCAATGACCCTCTAGAGTTATAAACAAATCACAAGAATAGGTTTTAAGAAAAATGTTATGAATTAACTAAAAAAAAATAGATTTTTTTTCGATCAACTTACACTTGGACATTTAAAAAAACAAACTACTACATTTACACCAGATGTTAGAGGCTCATAGCACAGATATATATTGAAATAGCATCTGTAAAAAATTTCCGGTAAATTAATTAAAAACTTTTTATGCTAGAAGTGTTAGCGTAAAGACAAACATGGGAAAAACACATTCTGAGAAAATCAAGAAAGAAGAAAGATTTACAGTTTTTGCAAATTTATATATACCTCGCGTCTCAAAAATTGCAACTCTTGTACGTTACACCTTCTACTTTCTCATAGTAGTCCAGTTTTTGCTTTTTCGCTGCCCTGATGACTTTCCTTCTTGTTTTAATAGCAGGCGTGGAAGCTTTAGTGGACTCTTCTTGCGGAGTGGGTAAAAGAAAAAAAAGAAAACAATCTACGTCCTACGCTCTTAAAACGAGCGGTTTTAACTCAGTCTGAGTTCATTTCCACTCCTTTCCGTGCCGAAAATGCACTTCCCCTATAGGAGTGGATTTCACTCTTCTTGCGGAGTGGGTAAAAGAAAAAAAAGAAAACAATCTACGCCCTACGCTCTTAAAACGAGCGGTTTTAACTCAGTCTGAGTTAATTTCCACTCCTTTCCGTGCCGAAAATGCACTTCCCCTGTAGGAGTGGATTTCACTCTTTTTGCGGAGTGGGTAAAAGAAAAAAAAGAAAACAATCTACGTCCTACGCTCTTAAAACCGAGCGGTTTTAACTCAGTCTGAGTTAATTTCCACTCCTTTCCGGTGCCGAAAATGCACTTCCCCTATAGAAGTGGATTTCACTCTTTTGTTTTAAGAGTGTAAATTCACACCACAGGATGATGGCAGAACTTTTGCCATCGCACTGTGATAGTAAATGAGAAGAATTTTTGCAGTGTATTTAAAATTGTCTAATGTACCAAAAATATACAATTTATGAACGAAATCCGCAAACTAATATAATAATAATTTTATAAATGAAAAAACTACTTGATAAATTATCTTTAAACAGGTACTATACTTATAGTTAGGGCATTAAAGAGTAACCCCTTCAATTTATTTTTAAAAAAATTATCTACACTTTTTTTTATTACTTTATCCTTTATCTTCTGTCTACTTGAACCGTAAACTGCTACCTCCAGGCGTTAGATTTTCCACTCATCTCAAAAAATTTTGATCCATCACGTTTTCCTCACATTCTATTTTTTCAAAAAAACTCGATAAGATACTTTTTTAAATATCGGTCCTCTTACTGAACGTCACCCGTTTCGGGAAGTTTAATAATTTTTTTCATCAATATCTTCTCTGCCGGTTTTGGCAACGGTATTTCGATATATCGTTTTTTTTTAACTCTGAATCTCAATCGATTGTGTAGAAGACATATATCATGTTTAATAAGGTTTTTGAATTTTTACATTTGCATTTTTTTAAAGTATGAATTTGCTCTTATTTAAAGTAACATTTGTTTTTATTATTAATGCATGTCAATCAATGATCTTTGTTTAGTTAAATAAAAAAAAACTTATATTAACACTAAAAATTAAAGAATTATTCTTGTTTACAAGTAATGACATCAGATACTTACTTTTTCTATTTTTCGTCCAGCGGTCTGACAGGAATTTCTGAAGAACTAAAATAAACTATGTGGTTCTTTCAGAACTTCTTAAGTTAGTTAATAATTCATGATATTGGAGTTTATCAACAAAAAATTGACTTAAGACTCTTTAGTGCTCCGTATTACGTAATCTACGAGGAAACAAAAACATCTTAATTGATTCTTTTTTGTGTAAATGGGCATGTTTCATGTCATGAACGACTAGAAACACGTGATGTTTCATGTCGAGTTCTAGCTTTATTGTTTTCATTTTTGTTCCTTCTGGAATTACATGTTGTTTGCAAGTCATTACATTACATTACATGTACACATTACATGCATTACATGTCATTATATTACATGTCATTTGTTTTAAACAATGCAACATTTTCTTACCTCATTGAAATGAATGTTGTGTATAAATATTTCAATGGAACTAAAGCATTTCTTTTTTTTAATCACGTTAAATTACTGTCAAATAATTTCTCCCCATATGACAAAATATCATCTAAACCAAAGTTTTCCAACAACATTGACTTTTTGGTAACGCTTTGCATCTTTGAAATTTAATCGAATCAAAACCCATTAAGTTTAATTAATAGCAGAAATAAAAACCAAGTTGCACATAAAGAACTCTAAAAAAGAACACCGCAGACAAAAAAACGCTCATTTTGAGAGGAAATTGAAACAACAAATGAAATTCCAGGATGTGCAAAAATAAAAACGGGATAACTACATCATCTGAAACAAGGATCGAAAAACCACCCGTCCTCCCGTCGATGGCGGTCAAAAATACCCTGAGGACAACGAATTTTTCGAGTCCGACGTCTTCGTGAACGGCCATTTCCCCATTAATGTTTGTGATACATTTTTTGTTATCTTATACAGTCTAGGCCTCACTTCAAAAATGACCCTCTAATCTAAAAATCTCGTTAATTCCCTTGTCTTATCAAATGCGCATGCTCACGTAATCGTTAAACTAAAGAAAGGTTGCACTGTTAAACATTATGCACTTTATTTCACCAAAAATATGGTTCCTAGTAGCTGCAACGGCTGTGTGGTGAAACGTTAAACCATATTTTTGGTATTCGGTTGAACCATTTCTCAGGTTTTTGTTTCCAAATCCAGAAAAATGGTTCAACCAAACATCGAAAAAAAGGTGAAACATTTCACCACACAGCCGTTGCAGCTACTAGGAACCAATATCACGGTGAAACCAAGCACAAATTTTTTTAACAGTGTGCTCTGTGAACATGCATTTGGACTTCTAACGAATATAATCATATTTTTGTGCATAAACCTCTAACTCATCGGCTTGATTGTGGAACTTTCAAACGTCATATTGACTTGAGAAACGTAGTACCCTCGGATAAATTGACATTCCAGGTAACTTGAATTTTGTCATTTAAATATAAATTTCATAAAGGAAATACTAGATTACAATTAGTAACCTAATATTTCTTTTCAAAATTTTAAGATGAGAGAATGCACTGTTAAAAATGTTGTGCTTGGTTTCACCATGATATTGGTTCCTAGTAGCTGCAATGGCTGAATGGTGAAACGTTCCACCATATTTTTGGTATTCGGTTGAACCATTTCTCAGGTTTTTGTTTCCAAATCCAGAAAAATGGTTCAACCAAACACCGAAAAAAAGGTGAAACATTTCACCACACAGCCGTTGCAGCTACTAGGAACCAATATCATGGTGAAACCAAGCACAAAATTTTTAACAGTGTGATATATTTTATTTTTTTCAAAACTACTTGAGTTTTTTCGAGCCCTGATCTGAAACAACCTCATTGAAAAATCTTTTGAATATGTTTTGTGCGGCAGAACAAGTAGAAACTCCAATGATTATTTCGGCTTTTACATCAAATAAAAATATTCTTAGTCAGCTCGACTGAAACGTGCCGCTGAGGGAGAATTTCAAGCAAAATAATCTAATCCTAGAGAATCTTTAACTTCTGCTTTTGTTCTTTTACGCATGTGTAATCGAATTTTTTTTAGACAATACAAAAGGGAAATCCTATTAAAGTAAAGTACCAAAACTTTTTTCAAGCTTCATCTAATTTAGTTTTACTGGCTCTCAACGGAAGTTTTCTTTTCTTTTAAGGTACTAGCAATTCTTGTTCAAAATTCTTTGCCAAGGTTTTCTTAGAAGGAGAAGAAAATCTTCGTTTTTCAATAAAATTCTTTATACTGCCAATTTTTGAAATTCTATTTTGCAACAAAGTATTCGAAAACATTGATTAATTCTCAGGTCATAAATTTTTACATCAAGTGTTCCTTGTTCATTTTCATTCAAGGAAATCTTCGCTTTTAACTTTCGCTAACATCTATTTAAAAATTAAATAACTTTTTTTTAATGTTTAATGTTTATTATAATAGTTATTCTTACAGTTTTAAACTCTTCAATAGAGCCAGAAAAAGGGTTTTAAATTCGGTTTACGATACCTGAGAAAATTAATTTATTTACTTTCAATAAACACCTGCATGCACGAGGGACCATATACAACTCTGCGCTTAGGATCGATGTTTATTTTAACCTTCCAAACGGCCTGAAATGAACAAATATGCAGGGGCTGTCCCAAGAGCCGCCCTTCTCCATTTCGTTCTACTTTGGGCCACGGCTATCCAGTTGTTTATTCCTAAAGTATTCAAGTCCTTCTCTACCGCATCCAGACACCTATAGTTGTAGGCGACCTTTTCCTCTTGTTCCTTCTGGCTTGTAAAATGTCAGCTCTTTGACAGGGTTTTGATCATCCGACCGAAAAAGATGTCCCAGATACATCGAATGCTATTGTTTTTAATGGTTTGAACCATGTCTTATGTGTCGTAATGAATTTAACTATGTATTATGTGTCAAAATGGCTTATGTGTCACAACTATGTCATAACTATGGCCATAACTATATGTGTCATACTATATGTGTCATAACTATGTATTATGTGTCATAATGATTTTTACTAACTTCCCTGTCCTAACCTGTATATTTCTCTTCTAGATAACCAATTACAAAAAGTGCTGACAACTAACCCCAAAGAAGCTGCGTTGCTGGGTGAGAATCGGCAGAGAGGAAGAGGCGAGGTGAGGTAGAAGCCGGAGGACAGACCTTTGAAGAATGAGCAAGGACATCGAGAAGGGCCAGAACAACGACTACACCAACAAAGACGACCCCAAGAAGGATGTCGCAGACGATTCAGACCTGAAGAAAGATCCCCCAGCAGACGAAGAACCCGCCGAAGACGCACCCCTCAAGGGCAAAGAGGCAGGCATGGAGAACGATTCTGGAGCAGCAACTTCGGAGAAGACAAAGGAAGGGGCTAAAGGTATTTCATAAACATTTGCATTTATATATCCATACCAGAAATATTCTTATATCTTACAAGTGTACATTTCTCTATTATTACCAAAGAGATTTCTCTGTCCTCCAGGTGTACATTTCTCGATCCTTACTATGAATATTATTCAATACTATACAGTATACATGTACATTTTCTATTGCTACCATGAGTATTTTTCTATCCTTAACATGTACATTTCTCGATCCTTGCCATTATATTTCTCTATCCTACACATTTACATTCATCTCTTCTTATCATGAATATTTATCTGTCCTCCCACGTGTACATATCTCTATAGTTACCAGAAATATTTGTCATCATTAACATATAAATAGTTCTCTATCCTACACATTGACTTTTTCTTACCCTTACTTCTTATAAGTCTGTACTCTTAACATGTAATTTCATATAAAGCTAAATATTTCTACATTTTACGCATGTACATTTCTGTATTTTTGCAATGAGTATTTCTCTATACTTCACATATATCTTACCTTCAGTGATACCGTACCTGCATGTTCTCTTAACTGCAGTGATATTTCTCTATCCTTACCATTAATATATCCATACCTTTAACATGTACATTTCTTTAGCCATAAATATTTATCTATCCTAAACATGTAACCTTCTCTAACTACAATAATTTCTCTAACATATCATGACAATTCCCTTCAGGTTTAGGGGAGTGGCTGTCCAAGTCCAGGGTAAAGTGGTGGATTGCTATCCTGGTGGCCATAGTCCTGGTCACCGTTGTCCTGGTCGGCACTCTGCTGGCAGTGGAAGTTGATGACTACGATGTACCTGATCATAGCATAAGGCTTGTCAAGGTAAGGTTTGGGTCTGCTTTAAAGTGTTCAACACTTGGTTTTCTGATGCTTGCGGCATGCATTATCCAAAACTGTACCAACATTTAAATTAATACTAAAAGGGAAAAGATAACGGCCAAAGATTATTATTTGGTCTCAATGGACAACTGGAGCGGCTACGACTAACGGTGACGACAACATTGCACGTTACAGCTAAGTTAATGCTGTCTTATACCCCAGAAACAAATCACCTGTACAGCCAATTCATCAACCTTAGTACTTGCCCATACTGATGTCGAAACTACGTCAAACATTGTCTTCTACCTCAAAAACAGCCCCTTTCGAATCGTCCATTGTCGTCGTTGAAAGTCCATTAAAGTCCATCCTCTTTAAAAGCCAGGGGCATGTTATAGGGTTTTTATAACATGCCAATGGTTTATAACATGGTATAATAGAAGTGCTTTCAGAGTGTTCAGTTCAAAATTATCAAAGTAATCTGTATTCTCGCATAATTTAAGTAGTAACAGGGGACTGAACATAAATTTGTAATAATTTGTAGATGCACAAAATCTGTGTGTTTGCATAAAGTAATCACTACCAAAGTGTATTAATTACTTTGGGTGAACACACAGATAAATTGTTTAATAGTTTAAACTCGACGCAGTAGAATAGTTTAAACCAGATCGTAGAACTTTGTCCAAATTTGAACACCGCCATTTTCTTCCAGCTCTGGCCAACCCCGAACAAGCCCCGGAACATCATCAACTTTGTCCACGGCTCCCTGCCGGTGGAGGGTCGAGTCTGGCCCGAGCTCACACGAGAACTCGACCAACTCCTGATCCGCTACGCCCCTTCGGTCAACCGAAGCAAGAAGGTATGCAAAATCTGATGGGTATTAATTGTAATATCTTAAGTGTTTCATTAAACGTACAATCTTATGTGTATTTAGTGTAAAATCTGAAGTTCACTAAGTGTAAATTCTGATGTGTAATAGGGGAGACCTAGGCTAGTTTTCCCATGGTAAGTTTTCCACCAGGCCTTACACAAGAAATCAGCCGTTATAGTAGGCGCCAAATGGCTGCTTGGTTTAAGAAGCAACCCGTTTTATGTCACCCACAAGAATTTTTGGTCAGTTGGTGTTGCAAAATTGTCGTTAGAGCAGTTTTTGTGATTTTTTTCAACGTTGAGTGAATTTTCATGCTTGCATTCAAACCTAATCAAACGTACTTTTAGTAAACTTACAGTTTTATCATTGCGTATACTAAAAGATGGCTACTCTTTCTACGTAACTATGCATTTATTTTCAAAATAATTTCAAATTCTACTCGTTAAGGTACTAGTAAAGTCAAAATATGACGACGGGGCATGTTTTCCAAAATTTCACGGGGCAAGATTTCCAACAATGCCTTCTAGAAAAGCGTGCTCTATCCTTTGTAAATTAAGCTTAATATTCCAAAACCCAAATTATTTTTATCGTATGAACGCGTAATGAAAAAATAAGTTTTGCTCTATATTCAAAATTGTCGGCATAGTAACAAAAAATAAAGCTGAATGAACTCGTACTATTCTGAAACAATATATGTCACTCTAAAAACTATCAGGAATGGATGTAGTGTCCGAAAAGCTTCCAGAAACTTAAATATTCTCCATAGATCGGGATTAATTACACCCAAAAGTAGTAATGTCTCATGTTACACCCAAAGTTTTGAGTCAATTGGCTTGTTAAAAAAAAGGGGGGGAGCAAACACACCAAACTTTAGTCAATAAATTTTTTGTCATCTTTAACAATACTTAGGCAACTTTCTAGAAAAGAGTACCTAAGATAGTTACCTAAGATAGTTAGTTTATTAAGATAGTAAAATCTTGTATTTTTTTAAATCTGTAAAATCTGATGTGTTTTAAGTGGAATTATATACCATAACTGGAAGTCGTCGAACAGGGTAGAATTTACAAAATCTTTAAAGGAGGCCAGAGCTCTTCAAGGGCTGGAGTGCCAGTGATGATGATGCTTAATATCTTATTTGTATTGGGTGTAAAAAAACATGATGCAAATTCAGTTTCATTATGTTAAATATTATAGTTAAAATAACATTAACATCATAATTGAAATGTAGAAGGTGCACTGCAAAAAAATCAGAAAAGTTACTGGGAAATTTTGGTCAGCTTAGCTCAATTTTGGCCAGTTAAGTTTCTAGAATATATGAGTAACTTTCCTTAAAAAATTTAAAAACAATCCCACATAAAGCCATTAGTTCTCCTGTTAATGTCAAAACATTTTTAACTTTTTGATGCGAAAAACGGGATGAAAAGGAGCCATTTCATAGCTAACCGCCACGCGTCTCGGTCATAGATGCTTATTGACAACATGCGTTATATTAAATTGTCCAAAAAGAAATGTATGTTTAATAATTTTCTGAGAAAACTGAAAATATAAAAATGCGAAGTAAATTTGAAAAAAAACAGGAAAATTTGCGATTTATAAGTGTAGCGTTACGAAATTGTTTAGAGTGCGCAGAGCGCTCTGTTTATCCATTCTCTTCCAACTTTGTATGGGAAATGCTATGTTTTTTAGAAATAAAATTCATGTACTTGAATGAAAAAAAATTTTGAATTGTTGTTCATAACAAAAATCTTTGCTAAAATCTGCCAATTTTTTTGAAGGTGCAAGAATGCTACGGGCATACCCCGCCCGAAGCCAACCACGTCTGCAAGTTCGACATCCGGCCCCTCATGCGGGAATGCAGCAAGTCGATGAACTACGGCTACGACGAGGGCAAACCTTGCATCTTCCTCGAGTTCAACAACATCACCGACTGGATCCCCGAACCCTACACCTCCAGGGAGCTGGAGACCTACGTGGAGGTGTCGGACAGAACCGCCGTCAACAACATGGTCTACCTCGACTGCCAAGGGGACTCGATCGTCGACCAGGAGAACATCGGAAGGATCCAGTACACGCCGGACAGAGGATTTCCCACAAAATTCTTTCCATATAAGAAGCAGAGGGAGTACATGTCGCCGATTGTCGGGATAAGGTTCACCAAGCCGGCCATCGGCGTCGCGATATCGGTCACCTGCAAGTTGTGGGCCAAGAACGTCAACCACACGGACGAGGCCATCCCGAGCGGACAGATATCGTTCAACTTGTTGGTGGACTGAGGTGTCGCAGAAAGATCCATCGAAACCCGCGCGGACAAGTTAAGACGACTTTTGGTCTTTTTGGCTTTAGTGTCCGGTCAACCTCTATTTTATTCTCCCCTACTATTACTTGATGATTGTGTGTTGTTGGAAATACAGTGAATCCCGGAAAAAGTGTTCGTGTTGTCTCTATAACGTGTGTCGTGCCAAACTTTCGGAGAGAGTTCAGCTTAGCTGATGTAAAATGTGTTTGTTTCGTTTATCCAATCTTCGATGTTGTCTGGAAAAATGAACGAACTGAAAATTGTGGTACAACAATGCTTCTTTTGTGTATACGAATGTCTAACTAACTGCTACTTTTGAAATGTCTTCTATTTCACAAAAGATATAACATCAAAACAAAAAAAATGTGTGCGAGCCATTCCCATTGAAAAAAGTGGAGACAAAGTAGATGTTCAAGCGCATTGTCCTCTTTTATTTTGGAAATAAGGTTCTGAAACTATTTTAAGCGGAATCTTTGAACCACTGTGCACAGGAAAAAAGAAAATACACTATGCAACTAAGAAAATAGAGGATTGAAACTGAAAAACTATTAAACCAACTGTGTTCAGATACCTTTAAAGCATTGCATTTCTTTGACCTATATGCTATAAAAAATGCTCTGCACTGTTACAAATTTGGAGCTTAGTTTCTCCAAAAAATATGATTCCTAGTAGCTGCAACAACTGTGTTGTGAAACGTTTCACCATATTTTCGGTGTTCGGTTGAACCATTTCTCAGGTTTTTGTTTCCAAAATCCGAAAAATGGTTCAACCAAATGCCTAGCTATTATGAACCATTGTTACGGAGAAACCAAGCACAAAATTTTTAACAATGTGGTTTCCTTTTTCTCATTCCTTGTGGTATAGATGTTTCTGTTTACTGGAATGCATAGTTTTTCTTGCAATACTTCACCAAAGGATGGATATTATCATATGCCACATATACTATTTGAAAAGCTTTCTAGTTTGTGCTTGCCTTCGTTCGATGTTAAAATATTAACTATAGACGTGCATTATAGTTTTAAGTGTGAAATATACGAAATTAAGATTGAAAAATTATGTTTTTTGGAGTATGAAACTCTACAAGTCATTGTTTTTTTACTAAATAGTTGTATTGAATTTTGCGTTGATTTTAAGCTGCTCAATTACTAAGCATTTATCGAAATGCATATGTAAAAATTTGAACTCTCGTTTTTAGGTAAGTTATTAAAATTGATCAGGATCAAACTTTTGAATACGATTTTTTTAATCTAATGCTACATTACAGATTTAAAAACTAGCAAATGCCACATTCGGCTCATCACAGTATATTCCGCGAATATACAAAAATTAGCAAGCAAAATTAATCTTTTGAAAATGCGAACTTGGTATAATTTTTTATAAGTATTGTCTTTCACATCGATTTTAATTTAAATAAATGTATCTTGGTTTAATTTATTGACTTTTTAAATATTTAGACCAAACACCTGATAATAAACTACCGACTAATTATTTACTACAAATATTAGATTCAAAATCACTGTTTAAGCTTGTATTTCACATGCATCAAATATTAACCTGCGGCATAGTTTCTGTGTGTTATGGTAGTCGACTAAGACGATTCTTACACCTGCTTTGCTCAAAAATGAAGGGCCAAGTTGCAAAACACACATTCTCCGAAGTTTAACTAAGATATAGGGTCCAGTCCATTTATTGGCAACTTTTGACAATATTAAATTCAATTGGACGAAGTCGCCAATGAAGGAGCCGGACCCTTTATGTTAATTATGCTTCGGAGAATGTAAGTTTTGAAAATAGACCGTTCAAATAAGATGTTATCTGTGTAACTAATAGTAAAATGGTTAATGTTTATAGGATTTTTAAACATGCAGAATAACTATTGAAGCATGATTTTTGAAAATCGTTCGTTATTACTCAAAAGGACCAAAAATTGAGACAAATTTAAAACGTATTTTGAATATAACATAATATGGTGTTTCATCGAATAATTATTGAATAAAATAAGTAGCTTTTAGAATAAATATCAAGATAATTTAGGGATATAATTTTATCATTTAATATTTTAATCATTAAAAAGACGATCAAAAAACGTGTTTTTCCCTTTTTTTTTAATCCAAACTTGTTTACCATCTAAAAATTATTTTAGACCGACATTTGCATGATTACTACATAAACTTTTTTCATTTCTAAATGTGGTAAGGTTTAAGATATTGTTTCAAATTCAACTTGCTAAAATTTTTATGGTAAACTAACTTGGTAATTTCAAAACACTGGCTGCAATTTGCACTCGATACTGCATGTTAACCAAAGTAAACTGTATGTACATAAAATGTTATTTCACGTATACAGGTTTATTTTATAGAATCTGGAAATGAGCGTTTTCTCTTAGAAAGCCAATTTCCGTTCTGAAAAACTTTGAAGAAAAACCGGTGATATTTGTTAGATGTTTACCAAAATCCTGTTTCAAATAATCTATCACCAGATGTGTTTTAAAATCAATGTTATTGTTCGTTATCGCTAGTTTCGAAGTATAAGTAGTAGATACGTGTAAGTACTTGGTAACTTGCGCAAATTGTACAAATATTAAAACGCTTATGTAAAGTTCACGAGTGTAACTTTTGTAGAACCTGAAATGATACTTAATGGCCATTACCATTTTGACAAATGCAAATTGTTCACTTGGAGTTCTATAAATAATTGTATACATTTGCAGAAAAACAAAAGGCACATAATTATTTTTCCAAATTATCCACAGGAAATGGCGGATTTAGTGACGACTAATTATAATATAGATAAGACATAATTATAATTTTAAATATGGCAGCAGAGTTTTTCAAACTTCCAACAGATTTGATTGGTTGTCAAAACCACGTGGTGTAAAATTTGATCGTAGCTTCCTACATATTATGTAAAAGGCTATGGTTTGATGCACACAATTTAAAAAACACTCAAAATTACTTAAAAATAATTTTATACGTGTTTCAAATTTTTAAATGCCTTTTGTTTGCTTCTAGTCTATCCTTTAAAAAGAGTCGCCTGATTATCTAAATAACTCATTTTAGTAGAACTTTTTAAGAGGGATACTTTTTATATTGGTCTTTTTTTCTACAAATGTATATAATTAGTAACTGTATTTATCTAAATGTAATCTGATGTTAATATATAGTATAGCAACTAGAATTGTTTGTGAAGTACGTTACTTTATAAAGTGTTGATCTTTTTTAGGATAATTTGTGCATTTAGATTTATAAATCAATCACAGAAATATTTTTTTCACGAATTTTCCTCCATTTATTTTTTCGATTTAATATAATTAATAAAAAAAATTTAATAAAACTCTGTAACAGCTATGATATAGTGGCCAGCCTCGATTTTGCAATTTGCGTTACGTTGCCAAGCAACGAAAATGCCCAAATATGGTAAACATTCCACTTCATATTTCACACCACTCGATAGGTATAGCAACCCTACGCTAAAGTGTCTAGCTCATCAGCAATGAACGCACTGGCCATTACATCATAGCTGTACCCAATTTTTAAAATCTAACTTTATCTATCCTAATGTGTTATAGATCGTTTATGTAACTCATTCCTTCTGTTACTTCTGTTTTTTAAACACAAAATATATTATCTAAATTGCTGATTTATATATTTTATGATATTATCGAAATACAAATAGCACTTTACTTTAATAACACATAACAACTATAAATACAATTCATTTTAATGCATTTCAATAAGAATGAATTACAAATATCCTTTTACTGAGTTTTTTTAGAAAGGAATAAACAGTTAAGTGCATTGTACAGCAATGGTGTTCGATGACTGTAAATTTTAGAAACATAAAACTCACCAAAGAGTTTTGCTTATTATACTGTTCAAATAAAGTGTATCTGTATAGCTTACCACATAAAAGAAAAAGCGTATTTTACCAAAAATATTGTTATAGATGTTATAATAATGTAAATATAAGCACTGCATACAACAAATGTTTTTCAAGACTTAATTTTGTTGTGATTTCTGGCGTTAATATGGCCAGTTAGAAACTTAAATGTTTTAAAAGCAGGACGAATCCATTTTACAACTGACTTCTTCTTTGTCACTTTAAATGGAACAAACTCTAATATATAAACGTGTTACAGAGCATAAGTACGGAACACGTTTTGATCTGTTCCAAAATATGTGCTAATTATTCTAACGATAAAACCTGTTAAGAAATTGTTTGAATGCCCAAACAGTTAATTTTATTATTGGCCTCTTGAATAAAGATAAAAATTAATCGAATAAATAATACAGAATAAAAAATATATATTAGTTATAATTTTTTTTGTTGAAAAATTTTGAAAATAATAAAAAAAATTTAAGGTAAAATGCGATGCTTTTTCTACCTTAATTTTATGAAATAAGCGTCACAATTTCGCAGGTAATACAACAACTTCTATATTCAAAACAAATATTTTTAACTAAATTAATTATTTAAAAATTCTTTCGAAGCTTTTTTTACAAGTTAATACAACTTTCTATGGTACTTTGGGTTTATACGGTCGACCTGCCAAAGCTTGCAAAATCCTTTGGCACTAATTTTTCAAATTAAGCATTGAAATTTCAGAAATAGTCATTGTAAACATAATAAATTTATCAAATCATAATGATAAACAAATAATACATAAATAATAATAATAACCATATATGTTATAGCCAGGCGATAACATTGGATTTGGCGTAAGGGGTCGACGGGGTATTGCAAAAGTACCCTTTCTATTTTTTAAAATTTAAAACTAAGCAAATTCCAAACGTTTGTAACGACGACTAACTTCAATTTTATACTTGTCATAACTTTCGGATTTAGTTCATTTAGTAATTAGCATGCTATCACTGAAATAGCCGGTCTAAGGAGCACAAAACTTCACTTTGATCAAGTCATATTCATTTACTTTTCAACGATGTACTTAATAACTCCATAAATTCGTTAAAAACTTTTCAATTTTCTATCTTTGGCATGCGTACAAACAACTACGCATGAAAACTTGTTTGTGCACATGCGCAAACCTGAAAATTGAAAGCAAATTGAAACGTCTGGATGGAGTTTATATCAAGTTAAGGATTTCTAGGTTTTCGGAGAGTTTTTCACTCATATTTGAACTTTAACCCAAAGCAATGTTTACTAAAAAGCAATGCAACCTAATACTATGACTAAGATATTAGTTTTGCTAAAGAGAAATTATAATTTAAAATGTTGCAATAGTAAATAAATGCACTGTAAAAAAAATGTGTGCTTGGTTTCACCATATTAATGGTATAGCTGCAACGGCTGTGTGGTGAAATGTCTCATAATATTTTCAGTTATTCAAATTAACCATTGCTCGGAGTTTTGTTTCCGAAAACTTGAAAAATGGTTCAACCGAATACTGAAATTGTGGTGAAACATTTCACCACACAAGCTACTAGTAACCATATTTTTGATGAAACTAAGCATACAGTTTTTTCCAGTGTAATGCTTTTTTCAAAAAAATCTGACTTAAAACTGCACTTTACAATGTAACTTTATAATGTAAACAAAATAATGAAACCAAACTGAACTAATACTAATCTATTTAATCACTATAAAATAAGTGAATATTAAAATACTATGTTTCACACCACATTTAGAGAACTTATTTCCTTTTCATCATCATCAATAGCTCGACAGTCTGGTTTGGACCTGGCTTTCTCAAGAGAATTGCCAGTCTCTTCTGCGCGCAACACTTTCCAGTCTCTGACCTTTATCGAAATTAATCGGAATATTTCGAATACTCGAATTAATCGGAATATCGAAATTATCGAAATATTTCCTTTTAGAGAACTTATTTTATACTTTTATTACTTATATACATTTTGTGAACAAATGAGAAAAGCGAAAACCTGGAAATCCCTCAACTATTATAACTATATTATCATTTTCATGCAACGCTCATCGTAATGCACATTAACGAAACAAAGAAAGATAGTCACGATTTTGTACTATGCGCTATTCCCGTTCGTTGTACATGTAGTGTACTATACAGAGTACTCGCAAATTACCAATGGATTCGCGGCCTGCCACAACAGAAATGATAAATATTTCGCGATTGTGGAAATCTGTATGCCTTTAGACTTCGCTTTTCGGTCATTCTGTGTTAAATAAGTTGATCTTTTAAGAAATAAAGTTGAACTTCACTATTGCTGTCTGTGTTGGCTTTATTATTCACAAAATATTCCTAACTCAATAAAATAAATAGCCATAGAATTTAGTGTAACATTACTTCAGCTTTGAGGAGTAGCTTTACACCAAATTTATGGAATAACGCAGCACATAATTGATTGGATAGTATAATAATAGAAAACAAATCAATTTAAAATAATAAAACGGTACAGTCACCCGGTAATTAATATTTTACATGAAATCCTGCAGTGCGTCTAATAATTTGTCCAGGGACTGTATGTGTATGGATTGGTTTTTTTTATAAAAGCAAATCTATATTCTACTTCTTCACTGAAAAATCAAAACATAGTCTATTATGAAGTAAATAGAAATAGACATCCAACAGAATTTAACGCGTGGCCAATTAGTAAGTATTTCAATTCGACAGTTTTAACTTTTGAAATAAATCAAGGCCTGTTTAGGCAATGCAGATTGAATTAAAATAAAATACACAAGCACAATTAAAAATACTTTAATATCCATTGGATTGATGAAATACATATGAATTACATGCAAACACATTTTAGTAATCCATATTAATAAGAAAAATCGTTTCATGCAACTATAATTGGAATAATTTTGACAAATGAAATGACAAAGTTAACACATATCTAGTGCATAGTTTCTTTTATTTTCTTGTGCGAACAAGTACTGGATATTTTTCAAATTATCGTCTTTTCTGTAATAAAAAAATATGCACTATAAAATAAACGTTTAAATTAATAATGCACAATAAACAATTTCAAAATTGTACATTACATGAAAAAAATTGATTAATTAAATAACATTTATTTCAGAGTAAAGTGTATACGCCGGTAATTGGCATGTTTCAGGTGACGTAGTTAATTCCAGCTTTCCTTCCTGTCCTTCTGAAATTTCACTGTTATTGTCAGTTATTGATGATACGTCATTTTAAGCTCCGGCTAAAACAGTAATTCGAATGTTACGTGGATAAAAATCACTAATCAAAGCCTTATTTTCATTCCTGAGGTACTGTTTAAACTCAAGACTTAAAACATGCCCGTTAAGGGGAGTCGGATGGGTGTTTGGGTCAAAAATGTCGATTGTCTGTTTTTATTTTATTTTTAATCTGCATATCTATAGCTTTAATTTAAGACCAAGATTATAGATATCTGTTTAATAGTTTTCTTTTTATAAGCATTTTTCAGAAACTCTGTATATCAGTTCTTACCTATGCCTTAATATTCATATGCGTTTCCTGAAATATAAGGTTTTTCAACAGTTAGGAACATTTTTCTCAGGAACTATAATAGATATCAACAGGTTTTGTTTTATTATTTCTTCCCCATTAATAGCTCTTTGAATTAAATTGCGGAATTTTAAATATCTCTGCTAAAAATAAGTTATATAACTTTAAAGCGGATTTTTTGGGGGTTTTAATACATATTTTTTTAAAAAATCACTGTAAAAGTATTTTTTATACTGTGAAATATCCTCAGTTTAAATCAAAAAGTTGTATATAAGGAACAAACTATAAAAAAAATCATAATAATATCTCATATAGTTCCTGAGAAAAATGTTCCTAAAATTAGTAAAATTAACGTGGCTAAGATAGAACCAACCGACTCCCCTTAAACTACACGAACCAATGCTCAAAAATAAAAATTGATTATCAAAGCCTTAAAAAAATATTATAGAAAGATATTTTTAAAAATTAATACTACTACTAATAATAATAATAATAACTATTAGACCACCATCCTCCAAAAATTGAATATCCCTTAAGTAGGTGCCCGGATGGCCGAGTGGTTTGGACCATTACGCTAGCAGTCTGCGCGCTGTAACGGATGCGGGTTCGATTCCCGCCTTCGCCCTGGGTGTACTTTCCTTTCTCTGTGACAGTAAAAAAATTCTTTCTGTGTCTGTCTTACTTGACGAAGGCTTATATAAGCGGGTCTCTGATCAAGTACACAAGCCGGAATATATATGTACCCATCCCCCCCTCCCCTTAAGTTTGGAATTTGAAGATATATCCGAATTAATTACAACTATGCTCAAATAATGGACGAAAATGTATAAGGGATTCTTTACATTAGGGTTTATAGAAAAAAAATTCAGATGAAATTTCCAATAGTGCGACAAAATTGGCTTATATTATTATTAGTAAGTAAACAACATTTATCTGATCTGAGGAAATATCATAATTGCCTCTGGGGCCGTTCCTTATCCAGAATTCACCAATTTTATTTCTGATTTTAATATATTTACTTTTAATTACCTATTATGAAATATAAGGTAATGAAAGCATTGCAATCGGGCTGAAAATCCGAGAATTTGTGTTACATACACGTTTTTGAGGGTGCGAATGCTAAAACAGTTGTTTTTTTGAACATTTGTCCGCCAATCTATCTAAAACCACTCTAAATATAGAACTAAAAGAGATACGAACTTCAAATTTGAAACACGGGTTTCTAGTACCTGTCGGATGTGACAATTAGGTTTTTGAGTTGAGAAAATCGCGCATGCTAAATGGTAGCTGCCATACAACTTTTTAGGTTTTCAAGTTATTGAAATTAATCATACAGGGTATATAATAACCTTTAAATGTATTGATTTAATAAGTAATAATTGAAAACTGAGTAGTGTTACACACCTTTAGTTTTTTCTTTCTTTTTTTTAGTTTAAAGACAAAGTAACGCTATGTACTTTAGTTTGTCTCTTTGATAAGAAAATTTTTATTTCGCAGCACTATTAATTGACGTTATCCAGAAAAAGTATTCCTCGTTACACCAAACAGTTTTATTTTTTCTCGATTTATCTGAAAGTTCAATCCAAAGTTTGCTCTAGAATTACTTCAAAAATCCTCATATTTCATTTAGTAAACAGCAACAAACATTAAAACTTATCTCCTATTTCTTTTACTAATCCATGAAGCATAAGCTTAAGAGGGATTGTCAATCGAATAGAGCTAATGCATTAATTTTGGAATCACAACTTCCGCAGAAGTATTGCTTTGCCATGTTAGCCCTTTTTTCCCAGGTATGGGATTCAACATAACATCGAAATGAAACAAATTTGAAACGAAAAGGTTATCTAGTTATTTAATTATATATTTTTGAAATTTTAAAATGCCAAATATATACAGCAGATGGCGACACTATTTTTAATCTTTATCAATTAATAATTAGATAACCGGATGTTATTATCTTTACAATTTAGTTTTAAATTGACGTTAGGATGATTCACATACCTGGTGAAAATAGTATAACATGACAAAGCAATTCTTTTGCAAAAGTTGTGATTTCAAAACTATTGTATTATCTCTATGGATCTGACAGTCCCTCTAAGTCTAAAGAGCCGTGACACATCCGAGAAAATGCAGATCATATATATCAACAACACACGAAAACTAATTGGTTACCGCCAGATTTCAAAGAATAACACTAACACCAAATTTACGGAGCAACGTTACACCTATTTTGCAGTGTAAATGTACTCCATAAATTTAGTGTAACATTACTCCGTGAAATCGGAGTCAAAACTTGCTGCCAACTATTTATTCCTTATTTATAAACTCCTAATTTGTGTAACGTTTTTAAATGAATTCAGTGTCACATTACTCTATGAATATAGAGTAGCAGTAACAGTCATTTTCAGTTAGTCCGAGGTTTTACAATGTTCCGTATAAAATTAGACAAGTAGGTTTGTAACAGATTTAATTCTAATAAAAATGGCTTCCTATGCTTTTTAAATGGGCATTAAATTTTGCAGTTTTTTAAATAATTAAAGTACTTTGAATTCGAATTCTTTTCTGAAATTTTCAATGTATTCTAATTTCGATGCGCTGAATTTTTTGAGGTATCACACTTATTCATAGCATTTGTAGTTTGGGATATGAAAGTGGGTGACAGACAGACGGACAGACAGACCGACGGACAGACAGACGGAGTGAACGATTATAATATCTTCCACTTTTGGTTATAAACGTAGTGTGGAAGCTAAAATACAGCTTTTTTGTATTAATTCATTAAAACAATCAATCAGCTAAACCCCAGAGAATATAAATTTCTTTATTAAAATACAATGGTTTTTTTCGTTTTCCTCAACTTAAGTTTCTCCTTAATACGAAAATTTTCATTTAACAGTTTCATCAATTGATGTAACCAAGAAAAAATATTTCTCTTTACACCAAACAGCTTTCTTTTTTCTAGATTTATCTGAAAGTTCAATCCAAAGTTTGCTCTCGAATTACATCAAAGTTTATTCTCGCATTTCATTGAGTAAGCAGTAAAAGAAAAAAGAATCGTAGGACTTATCTCAAATTTCTTTTACTAATCCATGAAGCATAAGCCTAAGTCTAAACAGCGTGACACATCACAAAGAAAGCAGATCATATATCAACAACACTCAAAAACAAACAAAAAGACTTAATAAATAAAAAAATAGTTTTTCGTCTCAAAAATATTCGTCACAAAATTGATAGGACCGAACTTAGATACCCAAGAAAAAGTTTCTAGAAAGGCACATATTATTTTAAGCCGATGGAACTATTTGAAGTTAAAAACATCGAAGTCTGTCGCCAAATATTGAACAAGATTTTTTCTTCTACGTTCAGGATACTCAAAACTTGAAATCGTCTTGAAGTTGTGTTATTTATTTTCAACGATGGAAAGTGTTCGACAAAAGCTAGAACTATTCTTAGAATGACAGATTGACAAACATGGGTGAACATTCATTAAAGTTCGGAGGATTCTCTGATTAAATATAACTTAGGGGAAAACTTGTTTCTTATTTCTCTATAAAGTTAAAAGTGGTTCCAGTTTCAATAATCGAAATGAAACGGGTTCATATTAGAATGCTTAAAGTCACTTGAAAAGTTGTTTTCTTTGCTGAAATATCAAACTAGTCAGTTTAAGTCACTGAAATTGCAAACTATTTTTAAATAACAATGTCATATAAGTTTC
Source organism: Oedothorax gibbosus (assembly GCA_019343175.1). Lineage (NCBI taxonomy): Eukaryota > Metazoa > Arthropoda > Arachnida > Araneae > Linyphiidae > Oedothorax > Oedothorax gibbosus. Next base: position 138,127 of record JAFNEN010000350.1, on the reverse strand, counting down.
AAAACTCGCTTTACGTAATGACGAAACGATTTAATGAAAAATTAACTTTTAATTGTGCTAGGTTTTGTAGCGTGTGATTCGTACTTTTTTTACAAAATGATTGAAAGTTTTTTTTAATATTAATTGTCAAATTACAAAAGACAGTTATTGCGCAGTTAATACAATTTTAACTTATAAGTATAACCGAGGTATGTATATTACACATACAAACGCGTCAAGAAACTGAAAGTTCCTTTTAACTTCCACACTACGTTTATAACGTAAAAAGTGGAATTTATTATAATAGTTCAGTCTGTCCGTCTGTCACCCACTTTCACAGAACGAACCGCAAGTCACACAAACAAGGGGGATACGTCATTTTGAATCAAAAAATCAGGTTAAGCTACATCCCAAATTTCATTAAAACATTTAAATTAGAAGTATATTTAAAATTTAAAAAACTAAACATTTAATCCACATTGAAATAACATGCAAATTCCATTTTTATTCCATATTTTCAATGTTGTCATTTCGTCAATTGTACGAGAAACTTTATTTAAAATAAAACTCTTGAAAATATTTATTTTGGGGGTATAATTTGATTTGGATTGTTGTAATAGCACAATATAGAGTTATTTTGATGGTTCATTTTCTATGTATGAGGGAAGATGCATAGAGAATTCTAACTTGGCATAAAAAATATGCAAAGTTTCGCTTTTATTTTTAAAGATTCAATTTTACTAATTTATTTTATTAAACTGTAAACTTGTGGCGGCAAAAAATATTTATTAAAAAAATACATTAGTATTCTTCGAACTTCAAAAAAATTTAGCAAACGATAAAGATTAATTATTAAATCTGCAAAAGAAGATTTAAAAAATTGTTAATTTTGGCGTTTAAAAGTTTGAATTAGAACTCGCTAAAGACCTTGTTTGGCGAATTTCTTTATGCGGTGTTATAGTGTGTTTCCTGTTGAGCACAAATGCTGTGTGGAAGCGGTGTAAGTGACAGATTATGTAACAAACCAACTTTTTCTTCCGAGATCACAAAACTTTTTATAAAGAATTATAATTTTGCATAGTTTTATAAATTCAAAAAATTTAAAGTATTAGGTATTCTTTTAAAATTACGTACAACAAAAATATATTCTTGTAGAATATATTTTTAATATTAATGATCAAAAATTAAAATGTAAAATTTGTTCTGTGAAAACAAGTTTAAGCTTTAGACCATAATTCAGCAGAGCCCAGAAAACAATTATTTGCAATATTATTATTAGAATAAACACATAAAAAATATATAATAGTTATTTATTCAACTAGTGTGAAAAGTTAGGCTTTTGAAACGAGTTGAATAAATTGTTTCACGAGCGAGGTACGAGCGAGTTAAATAAATTCACGAGTTTAAAAAAGGCTATTTTCAACGTGTTGTCATACACTATTTTTTATAATAACGTGCAAAAAAGTATTTATTAAATTAGCATTTATTGATTGGCTTATTAATTATTTTATTATCACGTTCAAATTATATGAAGGCGATTATTTATATTAATGATTATTTTAAAATTATGTGCAAAAAGTAGTTCTTAGATTAGAATTGGAAATAAGGCGCCAAATAAAGAATCACGTTCAAATAAAGAATTTTACACCAATCACAAAGCCGCCGAATAAAACATCACGTTCAAATAAAGAATTTTACACCAATCACAAAGCCGCCGAATAAAATATCACGCTCAAATAAAGAATTTTACACCAATCAGATGATCTTATTTACTTTGTCGCACTAGTGCGTAAAAGTAACTTTGAAACACGATTTCGTTAAAAGCATCACTTTTGCCACGATTATTGATTTGAAAAAGTTAGTTTTTTTTGCACGATGTTATAAAAAATAATTTTCACAACAATTCTTTTCAGTACTACTTATGCACTATGTACAAAATATTCAAGCGTAAATCGAAATAGTTCTCAACTTTATACATCCAGTACATTCCCATTTCGCTGGAAATCCCCAGGATTCAAATTATTATTAGAATCCTTGATACAAAATCCAAAAGTTTAGAAACATTCTAAATTTACACAACACGTAACCTAGGTAAACGTAAAATCGGAAAAATGGCCTCTCGTCATTTTACGAGCATCCTCTAAAACATCAATGGCGACTGCTCACCATGCTCGAAGTTAAAAATAGTATCTTGCTCTTAAACTTTAACGGCAACCGTAGAAAGTCACGCATGTCAAGTTTGTTACTTTTCTTTTTTAATTGCAGATGAGAACATTAGCTTTTGAATTTAAAATAATAAAATTAAATTGAAAATTGCTGAGTTTTATAGAAAGTTCGTGATGGATGTTAATTTTTACTTTCTGAGTAAATACTTTAGAGTTACATATTTAAGGTAATAAGTCATGTGAGTATCATTCAATAAATTTAAATTACAAAAATCGAAATAATTATAAATATAGTGTGATAAAGACTTTTCCAGAAGTCAAAATAACTAATCTAAAAAAAAACTAAGTAGTGAATTAGCGTAAAGAGTGTGGCATTAAAAAACTAAGAAACTATTCAAACATAACGGATTCAAAGGAAAGTATTTTTCGATTTCCCGAAAATCGGCATTTGTGGAGCAATTTCTTTATTCAAACAACAGCTTCAATTACGGTTTAACTGGGATTTATAAGGGACGTTACGATGACAGTAAGTTCATATTAAGGACAATTTTGTGTAATGAGAGTGTGCATTGTACGGCGTGTTTTGAAATTATAGAAATTAAAAGTTCATATAAGTAACGAGACATAATACTATATAAAGAACGGGACCAATAACATAATGCTTATTACCCAATAGCAGGTTAAACGTTAAGTATACTTGGATTTGATATTTTTAGTGAGTGCGCAAAACGGGTACTTATTTGCTATTTTAAAATAATAACATGACATTAAGAATTAAAATTAATATTTTTGGATTATTTGAATTATTACAGTAGAGTCCCGCTTATCCGAAAGGTACGGGACCAAAGCACTTTCGGTTAATCGAGATTCTATAGGATTTTTCAGATAATCGCACAGAAAAAAATGTTTTGTTGGGAGAACCAAATTTTTTTTGTTGACGTGTTTTGTTGACTAATTTTGTTGACTTAACAATATTTTACTTGTCCCAACAAAGCGAGTATTTTCACCACAACAAAACCCGTTTGGTTGAGGTAAGCTCGGCCTGCTATAGGCTGTTTCTAACTGTGACGTCATAGCGCCTGTCATCGAAGAAAATTAAGGGCGCCATTCGGCCATTATCGTCTGATTGCTATTTTCAAAGGTAACTTGGGGCCGTAGTGAGCCTAGTGGTCAGCGTCTCGGAATCGAGATCGGAAGGTCCCGCGATCGATTCCCGTTACCACTGAAGACCTACCGAGTATATGAGGGGTACGAGCTCGTTAAATCTGTTGGGTCCGAAAGTCCTGTGGTCGGTCATTGCGCATTTTGATTTGGCGCATTTTTGGTTGAATCAACAAAACCATTTGGTTGAATCAACAAAATAATTTCAACAAAATAATTTGGTACTGACAACAAAATTTTTGTTGGCGCTATATTGACCAAAAAATTTTGTTGAAACAACACAATTTTTGTTCTTTCAACAAAACATTTTTTTCTGTGCGGGAATCATCCACTTCACCCCTGGAAAAACGCTGGAGAAGAGAAAAATTGAAGTCATAGAGTGTCCGCCTCGTTCTTATTGGCCGAAAGGGACCTATGAAGCGCTTCCTAAATACGAGTCTAGCAAGTGCAGCATTTCGCATACGGAAGTACAAAGATCAGGCCCTTAGATACATAGAAGCGCAAGATGAAGCCACTACTTCAGACGTTCTCTTGTTTAAAAGATGGCGGGACAGGGCTGCTTTAAAACGAACCAAAATTGAGTAGCAACAAATAAAAAAAATAATGCATATTTTGATAAATAAATTTAACTTTGTAAGTACGTATTTATTTTTTGTGTATTTATTTATGCGTATACATTTAATATTTTAGCAAAAAAAAATTCCGGAGCCTTTAGGTTAAGCCGAATTTCGGATAACCGGGATTTGGATAATCGAGGCTCTACTGTATTATTAAATTTATTAATTTTAATTTCATTGCTATTTTCCAATAGCGTTTAATTAAATTTTCCTAATAGGCTTAAATATCATTATTAAAACGGAAAAATATTCTGTAGAAGTTGTTTCACCGCGGTCATACATCTAAGATAAAGAAAACAACTTTACATAGAAGAAAGGGCAAAATGTATATCAGTTAGAAGGCCACAACGCAATGCTAATACCACCGCTAAAAAGTTACATTATACAGGAAGTGACGTCATCTTGGTGTTGGAGTAACCCATAAATATCATAGTTAAAGTATTAGATTGGCAGATCACGTGACCTCCATTGCTAACGACGGGACGCGTATGGAGACCAGAATAAGAGGGCAAATGGGACAGTGTTGCCACCACATTAATGAGAAAAATACTACGAAAAAATACCGTTTAATTCTAAAATTACAAAAAAAAATACCTTTAAAAAAAGCTGCACTTTGGAATCGTTTTAGAGACTGTAAAAAAACGTGAAAAGCTTTTTTAGTATTTTTATGGTATTTTATTTTGTATTTTTAGAATTAAACGGTATTTTTTCGTAGTATTTTTCTCCTTAATGTGGTGGCAACTCTGGCCCATTTGCTTTCTTATTCTGGTCTCCATGCGCGTCCCGTCGTTAGCATTGGAGGTCACGCGTGATCTGCCAAGCTAATACTTTGACTATGATATCTATGGAGTAACCTTATAATTAACTAATTTTTGTGATACAAATTATTTTTAATGGAGCGTTGTTTTATAGGTCTTAATTTAATGTGAAGTAAAAATAAATTACGGCTTAAACTTAATCAAAATCTAATAATTTGTGAAATTTTATTTATGAAATGTACTGATTATAAAAAGTTAAAAGAAAGCAAAAAATTTTACGTTTATTAGAGTTAAACCTCTAGAGGGCCACAAGGCTTTGAGTTAGTACAACAAATTTAAATTTTATTGAACAAGTTTAAATTTTTTTGAACGATTTCAGAGAAGCTAAACATGGATGGATGTTTGAGTTTAATGGCGCAAGGGAAGTGCAGAAGCTAAACAAATCTCATCTTTTCTCCATTTCCCATGTTAAGTGTATGGCAAACTTCTTATTTGACATTTTCATTTAAGTTTATGAATTAGCGGTTCCTTTCCTGAGAAATACAAAAAGTTATATTCAGATACATTAACGGATCCCGAAATTGTTTTTTTTTTTTTTTTGGGGGGGGGGGGGGTGGTTCAACTCTTTTAAATAATGGAGCTAATAAATTATACGTTAAAATAAATTAAAATTCATTCAAATTTATTTAAAGTGCATTAATATTTAATTAAAATTTAATTAAAGTTAATTAATATTTAATCAAAACTTATTAGTATTTAATTAAAATCGATTAATTATCCATTTTATTAGTTTAAATATATTTATTATACCTGTTTTCATTGAAGTTTTATTTATCTAGTGCAACATGATTTTAATATTCATGGGGGAGGAGGTAATAGGGCCCTCCTCCCCCAGATCCACTGCCATTCAAATACGAGGTTATATTTGTTGTGATTGTAAGTGTGTGTAAAGTTAGATCGGAATCAGCCAACAACCATCTGAACATGAACTGTGAGACTGTGACCGCAGAACTATGTTATTATATATTGCGTAAGCTGTTGTTACAACGCCCCTTATTACCTTGTTCCCACTACCATGTTTTTTTATTAAAAGTTCTGTCCCTAAACCCTGGTGTTTTCTTTCCGGACACGATACACACGCAACGTCCAACATTGGCGACGAGCAGTGCGGAGCGAATCTTCGCAGAGGGTTTGTACGCCCTGGCCAGGTATGGGAATTAGAGGTGTTTTTAAGTTCTTATACCGCAGGCGGTATTGTTTTTAAAAAGTAAATTTGCTTGAATTTTAAAGGTTTTCAAGGTATTTCGTAATCCGCATTTCCATCCGGCTTCCTGGACTCATTTTTTTAACATACATTTTTCCCCTTGCTGTAAACTATAGCCACAAGAGTTGTTGGCGTAGTGGGTCACATGTCCGAGTTCGATACTGCAAATCCGGGTGCATGGGACCTATACCAGGAGCAGCTAGTGTTTTTTATGGAAGCTAATAGCATCACAGAAAAAAACGTGCTACTCTTATTTCAATCCTTGGCACTAAAACACTTAGCATCCTGAAGTCTTTAATTGCACCCGCGAGTTTCGCAGATCGAACTTTCGACGAACTGTTAAAACTAAAGCACCACTTTTCCCCTAGAACATCGGTAATTTATTCCCGCTTTATGTTTCACAAACTTATGCAGCGCCCGGGTGAAGGCATAATTGACTACGTCACTGAGCTCCGACATTTAGCGGAGAATTGTGATTTCGGTACGACGCTGGTCAGAGCTATTGTGAGATCAGCTTGTTTGCGGGTTGTCAGATGAGAGTGTACAGAAACGTCTGCTTTCTGAAAGTGATTTAACCCTTGACAGCGCCGTAAACAGGGCTCTCGCTCATGAGACAGCCACTTCTCAGGTTCGTAAAATGCATAGTCACTTGGGTGCTGAGTCTGTTGATTTCGTAAAATGGAAAAAGAATAAGTTCATTAAGTCTGGGTTCCAGAAGGGATCGATTTCGAGCTCTAGTACATGCCACGGTTGCGGGGAAATGCATGACAGGTCTAAATGCAGGTTCAGGAATGCTAGGTGCCGCCTCTGCAACGGTAACGGCCACATCCCAAAGGTGTGCAGGTCAATGGGTGATAGGAACCCAGCCAGGGAAAATCGTTTGCATGAGATCGAAAATTCTACCAGTAAATCTGATTATTTTAATGAGTACACGCTCAACTCTGTACGTGAGTGCGATTCTGTTAAGCAATTCTCAGAAGTTGAGATTGAGGGCCGTAAATTGCGTATGGAAATGGAGTCGGGGTCCCACTATTCGATTGTCTCATTTAAAAAAATCAAAAAGCTCTTTAAGCCGAAATTCCAAAGAACGGATGCTCACTTAACAGATTTCCAAAGGAACAAAATTCCACTTAAGGGAAAGTGTAGGGTTCCGGTCAAGTTTAAGGAGTTTTCTGCAGACTTGGAATTGCTTGTGACTAAGGCTGATTGTACCAGCATCGGCAGCATCCTAGGAGGATCGTGGTTCCATCTGAACATGGACTGTGAGACTGTGACCGCAGAACTATGTTATTATATATTGCGTAAGCTGTTGTTACAACGCCCCTTGTTACCTTTTTCCCACTAGCAAGTTTTTTTATTAAAAGTTCTGTTCCTAAACCCTGGTGTTTTCCTTCCGGACACGATGCACACGCAACGTCCAACAATATTTTCAATTTTAAACAAATGAAATACAATTAGGATCTAGGATCCAAAGGTTTTTACTGGACTTTCTTACTCAAAAACGATAGTTGATCATTACCTTAGAATTGAAAGAATTACCGGGATAAATCCGGCAGGTCTGTAATAACTGTCCAATAGACCGAATGAATAATCCAATAGACATGGAAAATGAGAGAGAGAGGAAACTTTATTTAAGCATATTATATTGGTCAAGGAGGGGTTCGAGCGTGTCCAGACAACTAAAATAACAAACACGTTTAACATAACATAAAAAAAACTAATACAAAAAAGAAAAGCAACTTAAATGAAACAAATAATGTAAGATATTTAGCTTCTCTTTTAATATCTCATCGAACTCCTACCCGCCGGTTAATCAGTTCAGCCGCCCGTCCTGTGGCACTCCTTCTTCTTGGCAGCTGCGGCTTTATTCTCGACCGCCTGAAGCAGTTGCAAATTAAGGCTGAGGTCGAGCGGGGACTGGGCGTACGACTCGCGGCGCATGTTGCAGCTCAGCACCATGTGGCCGTTCTGCTCGAACTGGAAGCAGTCCTGGCCTGCAAGATAAAAGAGGAAACAAAGGTACAGCTAAGATATAGTGGCCCGTCTGTTCTTTAGCGACTTTTGGCGAGGTTGAAATTTTAATGTGGGGTTTCTATATCTGTCGAAATACCGCTATATTTATCGGAAATATAGAGATCTCGTATGAAATAGGAAGAGGAATATTTTCCACATTTGAGTTTTCAAATGAAAAGAGAAAGTAAAACAATATCACGTCTCAAATGGGGTTCATTCCATTTAAGCACATTTACCCAATATCTGTATTTCAAACGTAATCATTTTTTAAAGCCTGACAACCGTGTTGAAAATAAGTACTTAACATTTGCTATTCCTAAATTAAAATATGTCTCTTTAAACTACTATAAAGCGCGTTTCCTCGTTGCTATACAAATACAAATACAAAAATTGTCGACCAACAACTGGCCAGAGGCCCAGCAAGGTTGGTCCAAAATAAATCTAATACATTACCAGTTTCCAATGACCGTCAAGTTTCTTCTTAAAATCTTCTACTCTCTTCGAATGCACAACATAACCTGGTAAAGCATTCCACTCATTGACAACTCTATTGTAAAAATAATGTTTTCTTACCTCCCTTCTAAAGCTCGATTTATTCAATTTCTGATCATGACCTCTGGAAACTTACTTAAACCCTAAATATTGCTACATGTCGTGTTTTAATTTAAGATCTCTCGCAGCCAAATATTAGACCTTCTCCTAAACAATTTTCTGAAATTCATCAAGGCTGGTTTCGAGATTTACGAGGCCTCGTCCCGTTTGGGTACGAGATTAAATTTAATGCTCCACGCGAATCGTTTGGCGTGATTAATCGGTTCGATTTATTTTGTTCTTTTATTAAGGAACGCGGGTTGAAATTGGTAAATTAGTGGTAATTTTTGTTTATATTTGAGTAATTTTGAAAAGAGTGATGGATTGTTTGAGCCTGTTTGGAACGTTACCAGATTTTATTCATGAGACATTTAATTTATAAATTTCTGTTTGTCATATTGTAGGAATTTAATATGGCGATTCAAGAATGATTAATGAAGCTGCGTATTACATTTTGAAATTAGCAGGGGTGTAGCAAACGGGAGGGGGGATCATTGGAAAGCATGCTAAGGATGGAGAAAATTACTCTAGTCTGCCTATCAACAAATAAAATGTTGATGATTATTTAATTCCAGTGGCAGCTAATTTTGGTTTCTGTCTATAATTTTATTTTCAACTAGCTAATAAATACCCGTTCTCCGCACGGACTAAATAAAAAGTTGTAATCGATCCAAGTATATGTACCATTTAATCCATTCTAGGATAATAAACTTATGTTATTGTTTCTGCTCATTATAAAGTATAAAATCCTGTTACTTATACTACCTTAAAAATCCAAAATAAAAAAAATACGCTATAATATGCACGCATAAAAGTCATCGGAATTTCCCTCATAAACATATAAAACCTTTTAGCTCATTTGGCGCCTTTTCGGTAAGAACTTGGCGAGAAAAGAGATATAGCTACAAACACTCTTATTATACAGCTCTAGCACAATGACCTTCGAACAACAAACCAGCTTTATAATTTTTTTTAATGATCATTTGGCGTGTTTAGGTAAGAATTTGGCGAAAAAATCAAAACGAAACCCTAATATGTAGCTATAGTACGATGGCCTTGAACAATAATCATAGTTATAATTCACGGAAATAGCTTAAATACGCATATTTGCAATCAACAGAACCATCAATGAAGAAATTATCATCTAAACCCACAATAAAATCCTAGAATGGAGACTGGACGGAATTACGTCACTTGAAACATGTCAATTATTTTTCAAATAATTAATTTAGTTTCTGAAGGTAATGGCAACACAATAAAATAAACATTGGCAATTTTAATTATTTTCGGTAAAAGTTTTTTTTTAATTTTTTCAGTAGATGGCATCAGGAAAGTAAAAAAAAAGTATCGGCTTTGAAACAAAGTGGTGTAGTTTTTTCAGAAAATTCGAATTTTCTCTAAAAATAGAACATTTTGAAACCTAAAAGTTCAAAAATCATAATCTAAGTATGAACTACGCATTTGTGTCAAGTTACGAGTCAAACAAATGTCTAGTTTAAGAGTCCATATGGAACATACAAACAAACACCCAACTTCATTTTTATTATTATAGATTACCTCATATGGACTAATGAAAGTATTGCGACGGGGTTGAAAATCCGAAATGGAGATTTTGTATTTTCTACGCGTTTTGGAAGGTCTTATTCTAAAAGAGTGGTATTCGAACATTGGTCCGTTTGTGAGGCTGTCTGTTTGTGATTTTGTCAGTCTGAAACCACTCTACAGCTCGAACTAAAAGAGCCACGGACTTCAAATTTTTTAAACGAGTTTCTAGTAGTAGCCGAACTTTATAACAAGATTTTTGAGAAAATCGCACAGGCTCAAAGGGTAGAGCATAGAACTTTTTTGGTTTTAAAGGAATTGCAAAAAATCGGAAAGAGCTACAGACTTCAAATGTGGAACACGAGTTCCCAGTAAATGCCGGATATCATACAATAAGATTTTCAAGAAAATCACACAGACGCAAAGGGTAGTTTCCATAGAACATTTTAGGTTTTAATATTATAGAAATTATAAGTATTTATTTATAGGTATGTAATTACCTTTATGTATTGATTTATTGAGTGGAAATTGATAGTCGTGTGGTGTTACACACGCCTAGTTTTGAAATAAAATGCAGACAAACCAAAAAAATATTTTTCTGATGGATGAATTTCTTTTTGCTTTTCACTCTCGAATCTGCATTAGTCGACCTATTATTTCGAGGTATATGATTTTCTGATCTTCAAGATTTCGCATTTTAACTCTCTTTGATAATTCACAAGATATGCCGAGTATTTAACTGTCGATTACCGAGATTTTGAGATGAAATTTAAGATTTGTCAATTTTCGACAATCGAAATTTGTCGACATTTCAAGTTTTCAAATTTTCCGACACATTCAAGCTTTCTTAATATTTATATATTTCCGAAAATTTTCGATTTTTTTTTTTTATTTTTTTTTTTGAAAATTCGTAAAATTCGCTATTTTTAGATTTCTGAGAATTCGCAATTTACCGATTCTCAAGGATTTTCAAAGAGTTACGATTTTCTAATACGAATCTATCTTTATCGTTTCGAGAATTTAAATGTTTAAAAAAAATAGAATTTTCCCTTTACCTTTTTTAGCTTATCGTTTATGTAAATTAAAATTTTGTAGTTAAGATACGAAGTAAAAAGATTGCGAAAAGAAAGTGAACTTTCGCTCTCCAATTTTTTTCAAATTTCCCCTTTTTTATTGTGTTCGACATTTCTTTTTTCTCCATTTTTTTGGTGTTCTGTTTGTTTGTTTTTTAAATGCTTTTTTTTATAAAATGTGGCTGCGGACTCCGAATATTTCACCGAAATTGCATATACTGGTATATTTTTCGCTGTCTTACAGCCTGCGAATTATGCAGTCAAATACCGTGGCTCCCCAAGTATGTATAAAAAACAGACTTTTTTTTTGAAAATTTAAAATTAAAAATTTCATTTAATTTATAAATAAAATATTTTTTTAAAAATGAAATATCGGAGGTTGTTTATGCTGCCGATTAATCGGTTTTAGATTCATTTAATATGGCTGATTTTGCATCTTTCTCCCCCAAAATGTTAGTTGCCCTGGTTTGTAGAACACAAAATTGGACGCTGAGCAGTGCGTCCGAATTTTCCGCTTTCTTATTGGCCCTAGTTGTCACGTGACCGCGGCACCAAAATTAACGTTGATCTCAACGTTCGAAAATCTCGAATCAGTCGCGGTTTGATTAGAGCGTCCAAAACGTGCGAAATGGCCGATGTTTTTACCTATTCGAATGAGATAACAGTGGCCTTCGCTTACTACGCATGCGTTAGATGCGGACGCATCGCTAGACGTGAATTATAACAAACCACCCACGCGAAGGTAAGACGCTGATATCGATGAGCAGGGCGTTTTTTTTAACGCTTTGACGTGCGTTTTCAGTCCATACAAACCAGGGCTTTAGTTTTACTTTCAACGTCCTAATATAAAAAAAATATGTAAGATAATGAAAATATGTATTGCGATGTGGTCGAAAATCCGAAATGAAGATTTTGTATTTTCGAATAGAGATTTTTGCACGTTTTGGCACGTTCTGTAAAAGTGGTTATCCGTATTCGACTGTCTGCCTGAAACCGCTCTATAGCTCAAAGTAATAGAACTACAGACTTCACATCTGGTACACGAGTTTCTAGTATTTCTCCGGGGCTGGGGAGCCCAGTCGGTTAGGCATTCGTCTAGCATGCGGAAGGTCCCAGGTTCGGGTATCGCCAAAATAACTGCCGACCTATAAATGACCCGTGCAGCCAAAAATGTCCGACGAATAATACCCCGTGCCGTGTGGAGGGAGTAGTGCACGTTACATATCCTTGAAAGTACTAACGCTGCGTACGATGTCGCCCTTAACGGTTGCGTTGGGTGCCTACTCAGGTGTCGGCTCGTCACTTGACTGTGGTTCTAAAATACGACGCATGTCGCCGATAGCCCTCGTGTAGCTGTAGTGCGACGATAATTCAAACTAAACCTAAACCTAGTATTTCTCCTGAACGTCGTAAAAAGGTTTTAGAGAAAATCGCGCGTGCGCAAATGGTTGCTGCCATTTGATAAAAACCATAACTTTTATGGTTTTAAAAGGGTTTTTTAGGAGGTGTAATGTTACATACCTTATTTTTTATAAATAAACAGACAACCTAACAATTTCAAAATTCAAATTTGTTTTAAATAAGGTTTTAAAGTAATATTTATAAAATTTTCAGATATATTTTTTTACGTTCAATGAAGTTTAGATGAAAAAAGATGCCAAACTCAAATATCGACCAAAACACCTCAACGACTCATCTGACACATATGACTCCTTGAGTTAAAGTTACTTATTATTGAAATTTTTAGGACCTACATATCAATTGGAATAATGCTTAAATAGATTGGTAAAATAGCTGGGCAGCTAGAAACAAATTCTTATTTTCGACAATGGAATAAAATAGAAATACAAAATTTCAGACGATTTTTCCGGGAAAATCGTACTTTTTCCTATAAGCCCAATATAACATCTTCCGATTTGGGATCTATATGTAATTTCAAAACTAAAATTATGTATTCAAAATATTATTTAAAAGTTTTAAAAAAATATCCAGTTACAAACATAAGAAGCAAACGCATCGAACACGACAATATCAACCCCGTTATATTTACTCTTCTCCCGAAACGATAACATTTTCCTTTAAAAAAAAACTAATGCGAACGTATTTAAATAATTCTGCCTGAATTATTTATTTCGAATTTCAAGAAGAGAACTTTCAAAAACACGCAGCCGTTCCAATGTCGTCTGGAGAATTATATTCCGGAAAGATTAAGAAAAAAGCATTCTGTTTTCAAATTTACTGCTAGGAAAATGTTCCATAATGGAATGGAATAAATGGTTTCGTGTTTTAAAAAGCGCTCTAAGAAAATTAGGCCATGGCATTTTAGTTCTTTACGGTTTGTTTACATTTTAGACGATGTCATCTAAAATTCGTTGTTTTAACTTTCGCTTAGGTTTAAGATGCAGCTTAGGTTTAATGCATTATTTCTCTTTTTGAAACGTAGGTAAAATTAATTTTTGTATTTATAAGGTTAGTAGTTCCACGAGGATTTGACATTTCCCTAATATGAATATTTGTCATATTTTTTTCAAAAGAGCTTTTTTCTACGTGTCATTTATTCACAATAAAATTAACATGCATCACAGAAGTAAATGCACCATAGTTATTAAAAATACGATAATCTACAAAAGATTGTGTATCTCAAAAGGACCAACGAAAAATATTCCAAGTAGAGGGAGGATCTGATATAGTTTAAATCCTTACAACACGGAGTAGCTACGGTAGCTTGTTCATATTTAAATCCATTTGAATAAATTACTTTTGCATATTGCTCCCCCAAAATTTATCATTCACTACGCCACTGGAAACAAGGGCCATTAAGGGGAAAAGGGCGCGCTGGACCGGGGGTCTCCAAAGCAAAGTGCATCAGTGTTAATCCTATGGAGAAAAAAATATTTTCTCTGCCACATTTCTCCGGCTGTATTGAATATTTTTGCAAGCGGATTTTTTTGTGTGATAAATGTAGCTGACTTAGAGGTCCCGACCTTCCCCCTTGTTGAAATTGGTTCGAATTTTTTTTTTAATTTTCAATAAATAATTTTACACAAAATATTCGAAGCAATTTCCAAAAGTGGGAAGATAGAGACTTGTAAGTTATCTACATTTATTATTTTAAAAAAAAAAACGTTTGTAAAAATATTCAATACAGCCTGAGAAATGTGGCAGAGAAAATAGTTTTTCCCATTGAATTAGCACTGAGGCACTTGAGTTAGGAGACCCGCGATCCAGCGCGCCCATTCTCCCTTAAAGTTGTCACTTGCTGCATTATAATACTCCTAGTTATTTGTTTCAATTTCCAGGTAAAAGAGGGAGGCTGATATACTGTAAATTCTTACAACACAGGGTCCGTACAACATGGAGTAGCTACGATATACAAAGCTACCAAGTGACATCTCAGGTATAGGTTTACGTTGGTTGGTTGTTTGGTAGACATATATATTCAGGTTTGTGTGCTTGTCAGAGACCCGCTTATAAACCTTCGTCAAGTAAGACAGACACACAGACAAACACACACACCATAAGTGGATCCATCTAATTTTTAGAGACAGAGGCCAACTAGAGGATCCCAGAATTGGCTTGTCACCCCAGAGTTTTGTTTTGGTATGGAACTTGGAGGACTTTCGGACCCAACAGATTTAACGAGCACGTACTCCGCATATACTCTACAAACACAAACATCCATGCCTTACCGGGATTATAGGTTTACGTTTCCGGCAGTCCATTTCTAGCCTCCGATACAGCTCAGGTGTCGACCTCGTTACGACGGGTTCAGTTGAGTTAAGTATATCGTCGTACTAGAGCTTCACGAAGGCTATTGGGCGTCGTAATTTAGAACCAAGTTTTAAAGGCGACATCGCACGCGGCGTCGGGACTTAGGAGCATATTTAACGTGCACTCCCTCTACGCGGGGTATCATTCGTCGAACTTGGCACACAGACCGTTAATAGAACGGCATTTCTTTTCTGTTGGGTGCCAGCTCAGGTGTCGTCCTCGTCACTAAAACGCGGTTCCAAATTATTAAGACCGTCGCCAATAACAGCCGTGAGTGCTTCCACGTTAAGTCAGCCAAACCAAAAATACGTCAACTCATCGAACTTACACGAGACTTACACGGGTAATTAAAGCTAAAGGTATTTTCGGCTCCCCCCTCCCACCCCATTTAGCCTTGCCAATTTCCAGTTTACCTTCAGGAAAAGTTCAGCTTTCTTTTAAACATGGGAAGGAATTGAGCAGCAATTGGTTTGTTTCAAGTGACGTATTTATTCCTGCTTTCGTTCCAGGATTCCATTGGTGGATTGGGTGATTGGTGATATGACACGGTGAGTTCCGTCCACGACATTGGTTAACCAATCGAGACCCTATTGTCATTTTTGAGAAACTGTTACCATAACATGACCATTATAAGGAATCAAATAAAATTGCCCTTATAAGACTTTACACCATTATTTTATATTCGAAAACTAGTTTTTTATACCAATTAACAGATCGCCGATTTTGCTACTAGTCAAATAAAACTTGTTATTATCATGCAAATGCAAGTATTAATATTAAGTAACGATTAATTATGCAATATTATTTGTAAAGGAAACATTTTTTTTATTGAATAAAATTTAAAAATAAAAAGGAAAATCAAAATTCTCTATATTTAAAAAAAAGTAAGCTCTTTTAGAACGTCCGCAGCCATAGCATGATGAAATATTCATCTTAGAAATACATTATTTTTCTGGAATGTGTGTCTCCCTTGTATCTCGGGAGGAAATTTTCTTTTTTTCAAATTTCCAAATAGTTTTTAATAAAAAATTAAATTAAGGCACACGAAAACAAAAACGTAGTTCTTTTCTGCATAACATCATGGGAGAAAATAAAAGGCGACACTTCGTCTGCTACAAAAAATGGGTGATTTGAGATGTTATATTTATGTTCCTTTTAAAGAACAGTTGCTCTCTGTTCTGTTTTTTTTTTAAATAACAGTTCTTTAACCTGTTTTTTTCACAAAAGTTGCTTTACACGTGGAAGAATTCTACAACTTAAAATTTTTAGAATAATTTGTGACAAAAACTATTTTAAAATCTTTGGATACCGCTCACACCCTTTAAAATTGTGCGAGTAGTAACTGAAAAAATTGAAAGGTAGAACACCAAATGCTTCTGCATAACATCACGGAGGAAGGCGCCACGGTGTCATTTAACACCTTCAACGAACGCTGCGTAAATTAATTAAATAATGCGTAATTAATTTATGCTGCGTAATTTTAATAATGTGATATTCTTTAATCCAGTGATGTGCAAGCTCGCTCGCCTAGGGGCGCCAGCCCCTAGTAATATAAATAAAAATACTAAATTCCATTAAAAAAAATACTAAATTCCCGTTTCTAAATGATATACATCTAATAGCAACGAAACAAATTAAATTAAAACTCTTTAAAATATTTTTTTTTTAAATAAAGATGAAAATTCAATGAATTTTATTTAATGAAATGCAAATAAAAGCAACACAAGCATAAGTAAAGAAATAAAAGTTTTTATTATAATTATTTCTGCAAAGAAAAAAAAATCATAACAAACATAAAAGAAGTATTAACAAAAAAACATGCACAATAACTGACAAACAAAAATCAGATCCTAAACTACAGTAGTTAAATGAAAATAATTCTCTAACATCAAAAAATTAAAAACACATACATATCTTTTGCATGACATTCGCATGAAAAATGCATTACAAAATACAGGTACATTTTAGGATTTCGTAAGCAATTTTTGGATGTAAATGTTAACCATGCACAAACATTTTTTTAAAATTATATTTGTAAAAAGGATTGAGCAAGTATTTTGTAGTTAAAACATGCACAAAAATAGCAATGAATTTATAAAAATGCCGCAATTTGATTAAATTAAGCATTGCTTGATGAGATTTTTAAAAAAAATAAGTCATAGCAGCTACAAAATAATAAAAATATTTCTCAAAATAAATAAAAAATATTTTAAAACAAACACAAATTTCATAACATATTGATTTTTTTCAAACATAGGAACTGTTAATCAAGTTTGAACTTGAACGAATTATCAGATTTTGGAAGAAAAAATAAGATTCTCTGAAGAAGTTGACATAATTATTAGTATGTAGTTGGCCATAAAACCCCAAGAAATGCAATAAAAAGGATTTTGTTAAAATAATTTTTCAAAATCTAAACAGAAATGAAACTTTGAATTTACTTTATCATGAAATGTAATTATTTTGAACAAATTGGTTAAATTTATGATGCTTTTTTGTGCCTAACTTTAAATTAAGTTTCATGAAGCATAAAAAAGGTTTTGCAGTGAAAAGACTTTTGTAGTTCGGAAAATATTTTAACAAAAGTAAAATGAATTCACATTCTACATTCATTTAGTAAATTAACGAATTTTCACCAGAACTTGAAATAATACAAATTTAAATAAAAAAAATTGCTTGTTTTTCATTAACTAATCTATGCAATTTTTACACATTTAATATCCATAATAAATATTTATTGTGGGTTTCCGAACCATATTTCAAAATGTTGGAGTTTAAAAAAAAAACTATTTAAAATTCATCAAAAAATAAACCAAATTGAAAAATATTAATTTCGAAAAATCTGATGTGAAATTACAGGGCGAGGGTCTGAGCCAAATATCACGAAAATCGTCAAAAATCATATCACACGATTAATGGACGCCCCCCCTAACATTTTACATTTTGTTATATTTAAAAATAAAGAAACATTATTTAATTAAATTTAACTCAATTTTCTCGCAATACACTTTTTTTTGTAGAGTAGAGTTATGTAACATTTGATGTCACGTTATGTTATTATGTCATCACATTACCACTGAGGGATACAAATGCATAAACCTGTCACCTGATTGGCAGGTTTTCCAGCAAAACACATAACCTATAAAAAACTATTGATTGAATAGTTTGATTAAATTTTAAAGCATGGAGGAGCCATTTATAACCACCTACTTTAGATATATAATTTTTTTTTAATTAAAGAAATTATTTTTTTCAGTTCAAAATTTCAATTCAAATCTCCTGAAGTGCAAGCAATTTTACACTTCAGCCAATTTGCTTATCCCTCAGAGGGTAATTATCACATATTAAATGCTTATCACAAGTAGCAAAGCTTATAACACATATATACCGATACTAAATTGATATGAATGGCAAAACTTTAAATTTGATTATTGATATATGGTTAATGTATGTCTGCCCAGGGGAAGTAAAATCTATCTTTTTTCCTCAATTTAATGGCAGTGATGCTAAGCAGAAAGTAAGCAAGTAGTGGAATGAAACAATTGTCAGTAAACCTTTAGCTATATCAAAAGCGGCTTAGTCTCACAAAAAAAATTTACACTTCTTGCTAGTCAAGAAATTTTTTATTGATTTTAAGAAATACTATAACCTTCCTAATTTTGCTTATGGATTTATAGCAGGTTCTTTGTTATAGCTAAAGTTATATTTGCAACTAGTGACCAGAATATATTTTGGAACTATACAGCTAAGTAAAAAATTATTGTATATGATAATATTGATAACAAATGATGATGGTTTTGGAAGTGAAGGAATAAAATTACTGAGTAAAAAATAAAATTACTAAAATAAAGTGAAACCACACTAATGTAACAATAACTACACACAGTAATGGTATAAATACAAGTAATGATGATTAAAAAAATTAAAATATTATAAACCACTTTTTTTGGCAATCATTTCAATGCCTCAGAGTAGTAAAACTTTTCCTGCCAATGATGGCTTAAAGCATCAAAAATATTTGAAGAGCTTAGTGGAAGAACGTGCTAAGTGACATAAAGGTGAAAACGAGAAAATGAGCTTTAAAGTTCTTCGTTTGCACTTGGATACGTTAAAAACAGCACTTACAAAAGGTAAAAATTATACTTAACTTAAAGTTTATGAAAAAGGGGAAACTTGTTATCGTTAAAGAAGTTGGTAATGTGTGCATTGACACAAAAATCTCAATTTTTTCAAAAATGTCACGTTCTTCCACTAAGCTCTTCAATTATACAATAATGCTATTCCCATGATATAATAACCTCTTCACTCTAGAGGTACATGAACATTTGTAGAATTCACTGCACGACTTCATTTCACAATTTTTCTTAATTCTATCTTTTTTCATTGCTAGTATGTTCAAACTTCCCAAAAATACGGATACCAAAGCAGCTGATTTAGTAATTGTATTTAAGAAATTGATGAGCAAGAAGGTCAATCAGATTTCAAAGGTATTACAAAGTTTTTTTAAATGTAAATTTATACAACATTTTGCATGAAAACCAAGGTAAACATGGACTATTAATTGCAAGAAACTGATAGTTATTTTGTTTATGCAGTATCCCTGCAACCGCGAATCTTCATTTGCATGTTACTTATTATGTTGTATACCACTCAACTCGAGTATTCTTGTACATAAGTAGCGTGCCGGCTACGAAAACGCGGCTCGCCTTATCTTCGAATAAATCTAAGGCTATGTCCTCACTACGACAACAAACGCCACAAAGGCAACAAAATTTGGCGACCGCCAAAGGCGCCAAGCTATGCAATAGCATGGGGGCTGACTCTGCCAAGTTGCCAAATTTTGTTGCCTTTGTGGCATTTGTGGCGTAGTCAGGACATAGCCTAATGTTATTGACACCTGTGTACTTTCCTTCCAAGCAAACATATTGCAGTTTATTCAATATTCATGGCACAGCAAAAATGTTTATTTTTACTGCTCCAAAACTCAAATTCCGTACAATTGACAAGCACCTTATCAAACTTTAAATATTTTTTTTAAGCCTCGCACAACACATTTTAAAATATATAATTGTTTGAAAAATATGTTTACATAAAGAATATATACATAGGATTCTTTCTTTCAGGAGTGAATAGGTCAAGCAGAAACCAAAATCTTACGCCGCGAAAGCATTAACACCCAATACCAAACCAACACTAGATTCAACAAATCACAATATACAAAAACATTTTAATGTATATGTATCGAGAGATAAAAAAAAGAATGTATGGATGAATATATTTGAAAAATGAGTATATTTGAAGATTTTAGTGGAAGAACATGCCAAGGAGAAAAAAAAATGAGATTTTAGTGCCAATGAACATATAATTTCCTTTAGAGACAACAATTTTCCTTTTTTTTTCATAAAATTAAAGTTTAAAATATTTTTTACCATTTTCAGATACCGATTTTAATGGATCTAAGGGCAAAATAAATGCTTCAAAGCTCATTTTCTCGATTTCACATTTTGATCACATAGCATGTTCTTCTACTTAGCTCTTCATTTGTATAATATATTCAGGGATTGGAATAACATGTTACTTGTAAGTTATAATTTTTTTGGTAATGCAAGATAGATTTTCAGAAGGTAACTGTAACGTAATGGGAAATTTCGTTAGTTTTCGAAGGCTATCTTATGCTAATTTTGAAATTAAACTCAATAAATTTGAAAAATAGTTCATTTTAATTGCAGTGTTTTGTTTGTGTTTATGTTTCTTTATTCTTGGTTGTCTTTGAAAAACGGTAAGATGGTTAAACTGCAATTTTTCGTATAACTTGAAATTTCTAAAACTAACAGTAATTAGTTATTTTTCGTATTAAGTATCTGTAACTAGTTACTTCACATTAAGTAACTATAACTGTAACAGATTTACTTTTTTAATAAAGTAACTATAACTGTAATAGAGTTATGTTTGAAATAAAGTAACTATAAATGTAAGAGTTACATTTTTAATAAACTACACTGCTCACAACAATTAGGGGAGTGCATGGTTTAAACCCTTTCACCCCCAATGACTCCATTTGGAATCATCAGCTTGCGATTTTTTCCTGACTAAGTTAAGCTCGCACTTATGTATCGTAAGACGGGAGAATCATGTCTTTTGAAGAATTAAATAATGTTTGTCTTAATTAAATGAAAATATGAAAAACATGGTAAAATAACATTCACTCTGAAACAATTTTAGCAAATAAATTGACCCTAAATTCTTCATGCATGCATTTTTTAGATGTTTAAAAATTGATTTTAACTGAATTTAACAAATTAAGTTTTGACAAAAGTATTGTTATAATTTATGTACGTCTTTTATAAGTATTGTTATAATTATATCCCTGTTCTTTACCATTCCATTCTGGATGCATAATGAATCTATTTCACAAATTTTACCTTTTTAGAATAAAAAATAAAAAGTTGAGACTGAAAGGTAACAAAAGTATGCAAAGTGCTCCCCTAATTGAAGAGTACAGGGGAAGAACCGCTTAATTTAGTAGGAGTCGTCCCGTAATTGTGTCTGCTTGGCGGACATTGGCGGCAGGAAACCGGTTTCTCTTTTTCTTTTTCTCTTGGTCCAAGCGTCGGAATCGTGCATCGCGTGAATCTCAGTAGGTCGAAAAGTCGTGGTTTAGGACTTTTCAATTAATTTGTGAATCTTAAAATTTCTCTTAATTGTTTTAGAAAAATTCGTGATTTTCAATCAATCATACTTTATTTTTAAAGCCTATAACATGATGATGAACACAGTCTTTTGAATAAAATGCGGAACTGAATTTCAGGGTTGCAGTGAGAGAAGATGCACAAGAAAGTGAGAAACTGATTTCTTTACACCAGTTTAGGCGATTACTCGCTATCATCGCCAAAGATGCCTGATGAGGAAAGTTTTTTTTTACGAAATTAAGCGGTTTTTCCCCTGTACTCTTCAATTGTTTTGAGCAGTGTATAAAAGTTACTATTTAAGAGGGACTGTCAGTTCCATAGAGATAATGCATTAGTTTTGAAATCACAATTTTTGCAAAAGAATTGCTTTGCCATGTTATCCCATTTTCACCAGGTATGGGAATCATCATAACAGCAATTTAAAACAAAACTGAATACAAAATAACATCCGGTTATTTAATTATTAATTGATAAAGTTTTAAAATAGTGTCGCCATCTGCTGTATATTTTCGGCATTTTAAAACTTCAAAAACATATAATTAAATAACTACATAACATTTTCGTTTTAAATTTGTTTCATTTCGATGTTATGTTGATTCTCATACTTGGGGGAAAAGGGCTAACATGGCAAAGCAATACTTCTGTGGAAGTTGTGATTAGAAAACTAATGCATTAGCTCTATGGGACTGACAATCCCTCTTAAAAGTAACTTTCCCATCTCTGAATAGATTCCTTCTATTTCCTATGCACAAGATGAAGACTCCTAAGATGCACAAGAAAGTGAGAAACGGGTTTCCTTACACCAGTTTAGGCGATTACTCGCTATCATCGCCAAAGATGCCAGATGAGGAAAGTTTTCTACGAAATTAATCGGATTTTCCCCTGTACTCTTCAATTGTTTTGAGCAGGGATTGGAAAGTTACTTCGTTACCGCTAAAAGTAACTAAGTTACAGTTACAGTTACTTTCTGAAAAATGTAACGGCGTTACCCGACATTACCTAAAAAAAGTAACTGTTACAAGTAACGCGTTACTCCAATCCCTGGTTTTGAGCAGTGTATAAAAGTTACTATTTAAAAGTAACTTTCCAATCTCTGGATAGATTCCTTCTATTTCCTATGGTATCACTTGGAATATGATAGGCATTCCACAACACTCCCCATTGGAACAGTGCCTACCTCTACCATCGAGACTCTCCCTGATCTTCTGCTCTTCGTACTCCAGCCTCTGTTCCAGTTTCACCTCGGGTGGTGCCTGCTCGCTCAGCAGCTTTTCGTGTTGCTTCAGCCAGAATTCGTGCTGTTTCTGGTATTCACGGAGTTCCTCCAGGGTGCGCTGGAGAGAGCTGTGGAGAGGGAGATGGTGCATGTTAATGGTGGAGTGGAGTGGTCGATTGGGTTTTTAAGGGTCTTGTATGGTAACAGATCTCTATACAATTCCAATGGGGGACTTTGGCCCCTGTTCTTAAATAAAGTATACGACATGTGCTCATGAAAACTTACCCAAAAAATACAAAGGAAAGTTGTTTTGCCATTAAAATAATTAATAAGCATAATTTTAAAGATATTAATTAGTTATAATTAAAATAAAATTTTAGTCATTATTCACAAACTACACATGGCAGCACTAACGGCATGTAAATATCTAAACAAAAAAAATTATAACTAATAAATATCTTTAAAATTATACTTATTAATTATTTTAATGGCAAAATAACTTGCCTTTGTATTTTTTGGGTAAGTTTTTGTGAGTATAGGTTGTATACTTTATTTATAAACAGGGGCCAAAAAGTCCCCATTGGAATTGTATAGAGATCTGTTACAATACAAGACCCTTAAATACTGCATTTTGTAGTAAGGTGGTAATTAGCGAGAGAAAAACATTTTTAAAAAATGATAAACTGTTTCAACAAATGGAATTTATAATTGAGTATAATTCAGGATTAGTAATAATTTGATATATATTTTGATTTATATAGTGAAAAATATTTTAATTAAAATTAAAAATTTAGTTGTCATAAATATGCAATACGACAAAGTAAGTTAAATTAAGAAATTAAAAATTTAAATAATCAGAAAATTAAGTTTTCAAACCAATAACAAACCAATTAAAATCCTTTCCAACTTACCATCATTAAGATAATACCAGCGTAAAGGTTTATATATTCATTCAGTAAATTGACTAATTCAATTAACAGGAAGATAATGATACTAAAATGCTTCACATTTTTTCTAAATATAGATAATCTTCATTGAATCAATAATGTAAAAATACAATCATAATTTGCTGTACTTAATTCCAATTTATTGCTTTTTGTACCATATCATTTCAAGAAAATACTATATCTTTATTAAACGCAGCAAGTAATCGGTTTTGATATTAGTTTTAAATGCAGTTATGAAAATGTGAACAAAAATAAATAATTTGATTAATTTAAAAAGCAATTCTATTTCATATTGCAGCGCAGATTTTTAATGTCTATCTAAGTAAATTATCTGTAAAGTTTACGCCATAAAAATTTTTATAAAAAGGGACACTAAGATTAAAATGTACAAATAGTTCCCCTGGTGAATCAAAACACCAAACAAGGAATTATTTTTTGAAATATAACCTTAATAAGTAAATTAAAACTATAAAAAATACTTATTTTTCAAAAGATATACAAGTGTTACAACCTTACCATGCTTGGTGCAGAGAAAAAGTAATAATATGTTAAGACTAAACAATTGTAAAAGTTAGTTATTTATAAAAAAAAGTTTAAGCAGTAATATTTAAATTAAGGGGAAATGGACGCGCTGGACCGCGGGTCTCCAAAGCAAAGTGCATCAGTGTTAATCCAATGGAGAAAAAATGTTTTCTCTGCCACATTTCTCCGGCTGTATTGAATATTTTTACAAGCGGATTTTTTATGTGATAAATGTAGCTGACTTACAGGTCCCGACAATCCCACTTTTTAAATTGGTTCGAAATTTTTTTTTTTTAATTTTCAATAAATAATTTTACAAAAAGTATTCGAAGCAATTTTAAAAAAAAGTGATATTATAGAGACCTGTAAGTTATCTACATTTATTATTTAATAAAAACTGTTTTTAAAAATATTCAATACAGCCGGAGAAATGTGACAGAGAAAATAGTTTTTTTTACCCGTTGGATTAACACTGAGGCACTTGAGTTTGGAGACCCGCGGTCCAGTGTGCCCATTCCCCCTTAATAGCATTGTCAATACTCACATGTGTTGCGCTTCAAGAGCCTTCTCTAGTTTGTTGTGACACATCACAGCATGATACCTCAGAACTGCCTGTGAGAAGTCAGGTTGAATCTTCACAGAATTGGCAAAGCAGATGGCAGATTTATTGTAGTCAGCCAACACCTAATTCAAATTAAACAAGTAGGTTTGTAACAGAATCTATCACTTAACCAGCTTCCCCGCAATAGTTGTGTTTAACAGGTAAAAAGGCGCCAAACACAGCATTGATATCCTACATTAAACATTTACATGCTAAATTTAGGTAGTTTCATTTATTTTATTTCAAAAATTCAATAATTATTACTTATCGTTTGCAAAAATTAATTTATATTTCAAAGAATAAATATGTAATATTCCTCGCTTTTAAAGAGAATGAAAATATTTCATATCAACGTACAAAGAATCTCGTAGAGTGAAATATATTTGATGTTCTTTCAAACTGATCGATGTCGCAAAAATAAATTTATTTTAATTTATTGTCTAAAAGAATTAAAGTTTCTCGAGCGATTGTTGCGAATGATAATTGTGATTTAATTCTAATTAAAATGGCTTCCTGTGCTTTTTAAATGAGCATTGAATTTTGCAGTTATTTAAATAATAGAAGTACTTCGAATTCGAATTCTTATCTGAAATTTTCAATGTATTCTAATTGTGATAGGCTGAATTTTTTGATGCACCACAAATAATCTGAATTTCATGTTATGTACAAATTTTCATAAGGGACTTAGCCAAAAAGCTATTTATATGTTGTAAAATCTAGAAATTACTAAATTAAATGACAGGCCCAGTTGCAAAACTATCATTTTCTAAAGTATAACTAAGATATCTGAAGTGGGCAGGTAAACTGCAGAAACCACAACAATGAATCGAACCAATTTTGCTCTGAAATAATCTGTTTTTCCGTATACTTTCTCATGGATGAGTGTTACTGATTACCTAAAACAATGGTCCAAGTTCATATTAATCCATATACTGCAGTTTACCCTGCCCACAGCAGATATAGGGTCCAGTGCATCCATTGCTGACTTTGTAAAATTGAACTTACGATCGTCAACAGTCACCAATGAATGGGTCAGACCCATAGATATCATAGTTAAAGTATTAGATTGGCAGATCACGTGACCTCCAATGTTAACAACAGGACGCCCATGGAGACCAAATTAAGAGGGCAAAATGGCCAGTGTTGCCACCACGTTAAGGAGAAAAATGATACGGCATCCTCGGAAAAATACCATTTAATTCTAAAATTATCAAAAAAATACTAGAAAAGCATTTAAAGTCGATAAAAAGATTCCAAAATGCAGCTAGAATTTTTACGATATTTTTTTGTAATTTTAGAATAATTCTAATGTAATTTTAGAATAATTCTAAAATAAATTCTAAAATTACAAAAAAATATTGTAAAAATACTAGCTGCATTTTGGAATCTTTTTAGTGACTTTAAATCCTTTTCTAGTATTTTTTTGTAATTTTAGAATTAAACGGTATTTTTTCGTAGTATTTTTCTCCTTAAAGTGGCAGCAACACTGGCCATTTTGCCCTCTTATTTTGGCCTCCATGCGCCTCCCGTCGTTAGCATTGGAGGTCACGTGATCTGACAATCTAATACTTTAACTATGATATCTATGGTCAGACCCTATATCTTAGTCATACTTTGGAGAGTGTGAGTTTGCAAGAGGTCATTTACAATAGTAGTTATACAAATACTAAAATGGATCTACTAGTTAAAATTCAAGTACAGCAACCCCTCGTTATATCGCGCTTCCCGGGAGACAAGCATAAAACCACGATATAACGAGCGACTTGATAAATATTATACTTTTGATGTATTTATGGTATCAAAATAGTTTTGAAACTAAAGCACAGTATGTATTTGAAAGAGAAAACTAAATCATTTTAAATAATATAACTATGTACTCTATAAAAAGAAACAAAAAATTTAGAAAGGACTTATTATTATTAATTACTATACACATTATTGCACAGGCATACTAGACACATTTCACTCATTTTCCATTAAAAAATCCATCTAAAGTAGGCTGTTTTGATTTTTCTCTTAAAACCTGTTTTCTGGCAAAGATCAAAGAGCGGAAGTTTATTATTTATTTTGAGGAAAGTACACATTGAAAAAAAACAGAGGAAAAATTGGGAGACATGATACAAGGCGCGATATATCCGAATGCGCGATGTAACGAGGCGCGATATAGCGAGGGGTTACTGTACCTACAACTACAATTTTCTTGAAAAATAACAAAGTTTATATTCCATAAAGCCAAACACACAGCAGATACTCACAGCATATATGTTCCCAAGTGTAAAGTGGCATATAGCGTTGTCAGGAGATATATCCACTGCAGCATGGACAACAATAGCTGCCTCCTCTGACTGGTGGCACAGGTGCAAAATGTTACCCAAATTAATCAAAGTCACATCTTTATACTCTCTGCACAAGGAGAAACAAAATTTCATTAATTATAAAGTTTTAAATAAAAAGTTTTGCAGTCTGACATTATTAGAGAAAAAATTATCTTATGAAAATAGTACTAGATTTTTGTAATATGGATATTTAACAATAATTAATATTTTGTTCACTCAATTAACAAATTGACTTAAAAAAATTTTTAAGATTCAAATATTTCTAAATATTTTAAAGTGCTGTGTATGCCCTTAATAGTTCTTGAATAGTTGTGAAAGATACTGTAAAATTATTTTAAACTATTGGTTTGAAACAAGGATCACTTTAAAAGATATTGTGAATTTCGGGTTGAGCCACCATTTGTAGAGGAAAAAACTTTTAAACTCAATTCATATAAATTCAAGCTATCTCCTGCTTGGACCATTTTAACTTTAATATAAACAGCAAAACCAAGATTTGTTTCATTTACTCCAATGAGTAGTAGTACTATTCGTTTATGCTTATCATTCAGAATCAAGCTAAATAAAAGACATATAATAGTCATTCAGTGGTAGTGCTTCACATTGCCATGCCACAGGTCCTGGGATCGAATCCCGGATTGGGCGAGGTTGACCCATCCTTTCATCTTTTGAGTGGGTCGATAAAATGGGTACCATGCATGCTTAGAAACTAAAAACTGGGGGCTCCATGTGAGGCTGACCACCTTACCGGGACATATGCCTGCACCCCAGAGCCGTAGGTCACGAAAGATGAAATGGGCACAGCAGACCTTGCCCGGTAATGGGCTGTTGCACCAAGGAGTTTAGTTTTATAATGGTCATTCCCTACTTATGGTACTAAACTCCTCGGCGCAACAGTCCATTAATGGGCCAAGGCCTGCCGTGCCCAATTCAGCTTTCGTGACCAAGGGCTCTGGGGTGCTAGGCATATGTCCCGGTTAGGTGGTCTACCTAATGCGTGACCCCCAGTGTTTAGTTCCCAAGTATGCTTGGTCCTCATTTTATCGACCCAAGTAAGGGATGAAAAGTTGAGTAAACCTCGCCCAATCCGGGATTCGAACCCTGGACCTGTGGCACAGCAATGCAAAGAACTACTACTTATGGACAGATAAAATATTACAAATGAACTGTGTTAACAGATACCTGGGAGAGTGGTGCAGTGCTCTTCTTGCACATTCAATAGCATTGGTGGCGTTTCCATGGATGCGCCAGTAGTACGAAGCCATATCAAACAGAATCCAAGAAGTATTATTCTGGAAGGGTTATCAGATTTTTAAGTATGCTTTCTTTAATTTTTTTTAATGTTTATTTAAGAGGGACTGTCAGTCGCATAGAGCTACTGCATTAGTTTTGAAATCACAACTTTTGCAAATGAATAACTTTGTCATGTTATCCCCTTTTCACCCCAGGTATGGGAATTATCATAACATCAATTTAAAACGAAATTGAAAAGAAAATAACATCTGGTTATTTGATTGTTAATTGATAAAGTTTTTAAAATAATGTCACCATCTGCTGTATATTTTTGGCATTTTAAAACTTCAAAAATATATAATTAAATAACTAGATAACCTTTTCGTTTCAAATTTGTTTCATTTCGATGTTATGTTGATTCCCATACCTGGGGAAAAAGGACTAACATGGCAAAGCAATACTTCTGCAGAAGTTGTGATTCCAAAACTAATGCATTAGCTCTATTTCTATAGGACTGACAATCCCTCTTAAGAGACAGATTATCTGTTATCGTCACAAGTTGAAACAGATCATTTGGTTACCCTCTACCCTCCAGAGGTACACATAAATGGATGGACCTCTGTAAAATCCACTTCACAACTTAAAAATTTTCTTAATACCAACTTTTCTGTTAGAAACTAGAATGTTTGAGCTTTCCAAAATACCCATACTGAAGCAACTGATTTAATAATAGTATTTAAAAAACCATGTAACAAGAGTGCAAGGCAGATTTCAGTGGTCTTGCAATAAAGTTTTTTTCAGGGAAATTTTGCAAGACATATTGCATCAAAACAAAAGTTAGAATTGACTATTAGTTACCAGACACTAACAGAACTTGTTGGTTTATTCATAAAACACAAAAAAAATTGTATTTTTACTGCTTAAATCCTCAAATTCCACTAAATTGACATGACCTATACAATGTTTAATTTTTTTCAAAATTTCTTGCAAAACATACTTTAAAATAAATAAATGTTTCGTAAATGTTTAAGTAAAGAATATATGTGTAGGATATTTTTCAGGAGTGAAGAGGTTAAGGGGAATGGGCGCGCTGGATTGAGGGTCTCTAAACTCAAGGGCCTCAGTGTTAATCTAATGGGAAAAAACTATTTTCTCTGCCACATTTCTCCGGCTGTATTGAACATTTTATAAACTTTTTTTTTAAATAATAAATGTAGATAACTTACAGGTCTCTATCTTCCTACTTTTGAAATTGCTTCGAATATTTGTGTAAAATTATTTATTGAAATTTTTAAAAATATTCGAACCAATTTCAAAAAGTGGGAAGATCGGGACCTGTAAGTCAGCTACATTTATCACATAAAAAAATCTGCTTATAAAAATATTCAATACAGCTGGAGAAATGTGGCAGAGAAAACATTTTTTTCGCCATAAGATTAACACTGATGCACTTTGCTTTGGAGACCCCCGGTGCAGCGTGCCCATTCCCCCTTAAAGGGGAAAAATGAAGGACAATAAAATTCACACACACAAGAAAGTTCATAATAAAAATATATCCTAAATTAAAAAGATTCTAAACAATTCTACAAGCTGAATACAACAATTCATCTTGAAGTTGGTATTTCTAACAATTACCCTTTGCAGAAATTCATGAACCAAATGCCCATACAGCTCAATATCTTCCACTGTGGTAACAGCATGGTGTAGACCAACCTCAGGAGGCATAGTCATGTTGTTACGATCTCGTACACCCTAAAAAAGTTACTCTACTGTGCATAATGTAACATACTTTCATATATTAGTACTTAAAAAATTTAATAACTGCCAAAAAAATTAACTCTTTTTTCAATAATGCTCAAGGCAATTTAGATTATTTAAATAAAAATTTAATTGGGATGTGCTAAATGTATTGTACTTGCAGGTAATGTTTATTTAAATGTACATCTAAAGTGTGGTAAAATTGATAAATCTTTTATATTTTAATTGTAAAAAAGTTGAATGACATCACAATTGTTTGAAATAGCTTTAAATGCTTTGCAATGGTACTCAAGGCAATTTAGTTGATTAGAAAAATATAATTATAATTGGGATATGCAAATTGTATATTGTACTTGCTGATAAAGTTCATTAAAATCTATATTTTAAAGTGTAATAAAAGTGATAAATCATGAATGAAATACAGTTTTTTAAAAAAAATATACTAACTAATATTAAGCTTAAAGAGATATAAAAGAAATAAGCATTCAAAACACAAGTCTTCAAAAAGTTAATATTTGAGTGTAATATAAAGTACAATATAAAAGTTATTATAATGAAAAGGCTTGAAATGAATTTTCCCCTTATGTATATTATATTTAATTGTAACAGTACAAAATGTATAAATGTGAAGCATGTATAAAGTAAAATAGTAATAACTATTAAAATGTGTGTTACCCGATCCAATTTAATAATTAAAGCAATAAAACAATAAGTAGTAGGAATTTGAGTTATGAAGATCGATTGAAGAAGTTAAATATGTACACGTTGGAGGAGAGAAGGGTTAGAGGGATTTGATTCAGCTTTTTAAATTTATTAGGTCATTGGATGCTGACCTGCTTGTTTTTATTCTGATAACCGGACTAGAGGTCATAGTTTAAAACTGAGAAAAGCACGTTTCAATAGGGATTTGAGGGAACATACTTTTATGTTAGAGTTGTGGATAAGTGGAATGGTCTGCCAGAGGATGTTGTGAGTTCTGACAGTGTTGATATTTTAAAAAGAAGCTGGACAGACACTGGGATATAGTCGGGGGACTGTAAACAGGACCAATCTTGTTGGGCTTCGTGCCTGTTATTGGTCCTTTATTTTTGTATTTGTATTTGTATTAGACAAAAGTAAAGCTTTATAAAACCCAAATGAAAATGATGGCTGGTAAATGTGTGTGCTCATTTGAATGAAAATGTTGAAATCAAGAAGATTATACATAACAAAACTTATTTCTAATATAAATCTAATGAAATGCATTGAAAAATTTCATTACAAAAATAATAAAGTTAATTAAAGAATTTTAGTAAAGAAAAAAGAAAGATTTTCTTATGGAACACAATTTTCAATATATGATTTTTTTTATTCACTGTTTATAATCTAAGGAGGAACCAAACACTTACCGTTAAATGCTCAAAAGCATGCATACTAAAATCAAGATCAACAGCTGCAGTGCAATTAGGTTTTTGAAACTCGATATTCATATCCATTTTGTCAGCAAAATCAGTGAATTCGTCCCTGAAAAATATCAGAAAAACATATTGTATTAACAATCACAATGTATACTATAATTAAAATTATATGTGTATGTGATATATCGTACAAATCTTTATAAAGTTATAATATTAACCACACAAATCTCTATAATATTCTAATATTCAGTTCTTTCTTAATAACTCATTTAATGTCTTGCCGATCCATCGAACAATTCCCACGTTTCAATTGGCGTCAATACATTCTTTCCCACAGAAATTGCAGATGCAGCAGACTTTGTTTTGACTTCTGATCCACTCTTCTCATGACCATTAAAAATAGTCACTTTTCAATTAGACCTCGAGATGTAAAGTTGTGTGCTTTTCAATGTGCCGAGCTTCGGCTCCGGCCCCGTTCTTTACAGACTCTAAAATATGCTTTCTTTACAATAAACCACTCTTTGGACGTCCAATATTCCTTCATTTCTAGATTAACTATATAAGAATTATACTCTCATGTGTAGTAGATATTATTCTATTACATGTATTATAGCTTCCTGATGCAGATATTTATTTTAGTGTTTACTAGTTATATAGGATGCATTTGAAAAAATATGGAGCTATTGATAAATGTCTGTAGCTGCCTCAGTAACCCATAGTCTACGAAAAGGATCCCCAAGGTGGAGGTGAGTTACTTCGGCTTTTATACCAATGTTTTCGTTGTTAACTAGATTACTGGTAAGAACACAGTGGATAATCAGCGCCATCTAATGTGAATAGTATATTGAAGTTGCGCAGGTGGTGAACTGCCACATGTACAAATGTACAACAACTTCATACTGATACATTAGAAATAAGAAAACAGCTATGAAACAGGTCTGATTCGGTGATTTGTGTTATGTTGCCAAGCAACGAAAATGCCCAAATGCGGTAAATATTTCCACTTCATAACCCATTCAACTCGATAGGTAAAGCAGCCCTACATTAAAGTTTCAAGCTAGCCAAATTGAGATCAGCCATTACATCATAGCTGTAACAAAAAAGGTTAGGAGAGATTGCTTCAAATTTCAGCTTATGTCAGAAAACTCAAAGTATTGTAAAATGAGCACTTACAAGAAAAATAAAACTTTTCTTTCGAAAAAATGAGTTCTGAAAGTATTAATTTACAGTTATATAGATTTTGAAATTGGATTGAATATTAATTGAATTATGGATATTGCCCTACAATTTTACTCAGAAAGACAAATTTAAGATATTTTAATAGTTTTAATCAAAAAAATTTATTTAATCTTCAAACATCCACAAAACCTATCTTTCTGTCAATCAACCATTATTAATCTTAAACTTCAAATGAAATCAAAAACTTAAAATAAACAAGAACCTAAATTTTTTTCCTACTGAAACTAAAAAACTTACCCAAACTCTTTGTAAATGGGAAACGGTACTACAGTACTGGCATGCAAGTCAAAATCAGTCAAAGGTTTCTCAGCTGCAGTACAGTCCTCATCCGTTGCATAGATCTTTCCCTCTAAATTGGTCTCTTTATCCTCTCTTTGATCAATCTCTTCCTTTTGTTGCATCAATTTTTCTTTCAACTGTTCAATCTGTACCGCACGCTCTTCCTGTTGCATTAAGGCAACCAGATCGTAGGGTCGTTTCAAAGAATATATGCTATCCAGCTAAAAAAAAAAGGATTTAATTATTTACATTTTCATTTTAGAAATGATTTTGTATTTGTCCCAGGTGGTCATCTTATTTTACTATATTTTCATTTAAATTACCTAACGTGAAATATAAGGTAATAATAGTTATTTAAGCAACTAATGTCGTAAGGCAACCAGATCGTAGGGTCGTTTCAAGGAATATATGCTATCCAGCTAAAAAAAGGGATTTAATTATTTAGATTTTCATTTCAGAAATGATTTTGTGTTTGTTCCAGGTGGTCATCTTATTTTACTATATTTTCATTTAAATTACCTAACGTGAAATATAAAGTAATAATAGTTATTTAAGCAACTAATGTCGAAAATAATACTTTATTAAGCGAGTGGCTTTTATTTCACAAGACCGTAGGTCGAGTGAAATAATGACAAAAGCTTAATAAAGTATTATTTGGCACGTGCTTGCTTACAATATTTTTTATAATAACATGCAAAAAAGTATTTCTACCAATGAGTGATTTTTATGACATCATTTAGTTTCCATGGCGATATTAAAAAATTTTAAGTAGTAAAAGAAAAGTTGTAAAATAATTTTCTATTTTGAATCAAAATAGTATTTACATTAGTGCTAACGAACATGGGTGAAAATGAATTTGGAATGATGTGTGACCAATATTAATAACTACACTGGATCAAATGTTACTATAAATATGCATGTTAAATAAAAGTATTGTTTGGCGTGAAATTTGTGCTCTTACTTTTGTCTTATTTAATTTCCTTTAATAATTTTTGTAGTACTTGTAGTTTCCATGGAGATATTAGAAAATGCAAAAGTAATGAACCAATAGAAATAAGTGAGTTTCATGACATCATTTAGTTTCCATCTAGATATTCATGACATCATTTTGTTTTTCTACCAATCAGATACTCTTATTTACTTTACCGCACTAGTGCCGAAAGTACTACTTTCGGCACTGTCTGTGACGTAAGCACGTAAAGTGTCATTTTCGCAACGACTTATGAATGAATATGATATAAAAAAGTGGAACTTTTTTGCATGTTGTTATAAAAAAGAATTTAGATGGAGGCCTGATATTTCGGGTGTTCTACACATTTTGGATTTTGCTGGTTCTAAAAAAGTGGCTTTCAACTTTGGTCAGTCAGACTATCTGTTTGAAACCAATCTACACTTTGAAGTAAAAGAGCTACGAACTTCAAATGAGGTACCCGAGTTCCGAGTCTACCCACACAAAGTTTTAAAGGCCATTAAAAAAATGGGTATAAAATACTTAATCAATACAAATTATTATAGCTATTACATATATAATCATATAATCCATTTAATTTTAAGTATATTAATATAAACAATTAATTGAATTTAGCCATTACTTTTTAATATATTCCAATAAATAAATTGATTTAAATAATTTATACTTTAATATATTTATAATCTTGAAAGGGCTTTGGAAGCATAAGGCCCACACAAAGTTTTAAAAGGCCATTAAAAAAATGGGGATAACAGTTATCATCTTGAGACATGTTAGCAAAATGCCTTACTTATTTAGGAACTCCAAATTCACATTCTCATCACATACATATAAATATCCAGGTTTTAAGTGGGTTTGAGAAGTATTTCCCCCACACTTTTAACAAATGCAATGAAAAACAAAAATTGAATTTGAATTTAGGCCATTTGGGTTTTTTAGGAAATGATGGATTTCAGGGACCTAACCATTTCAAATAGAAGGACTTCAATGTAAGGATGCGCCATTATGGCAACTACCGATGATGCCCAAAGGAGAGTAGGATAATATCCCTTTCGACCCTCCCACCTTGTATTGTGTGAAACTGGTACATATAAATTGCACACTTGGACCCATTTATTACACCATAGCTCTTCATATACTTGGCTGGCAGTTTAGTGATATAACGGGCCGAATTTCAGCTTTCATAATTTTCGACGGTTTTACCACTGAGGCCAGATCATAGCTCGCGCCCCTATTATAACGGACAGGAGGTAGGATTTTTACCTACTTATGTTGTACTAATGCCACTTGGGAAACCAAGTCTTCCCCGCAAGATTAAGCAAATTAATGGGTTCCCAGAGTATGCCCGGTAGAGATACATGGCAGAATCCGTCTGGCATCGGTGACAGATGCTGCCATCTATCGCCAACTCCGCAATTTAGACATGTCCCTGAAAGGGAGGGAAATAGTCTCCAGGGACCTGTACCTGTGGGAAACTGCGCCATAACCGCCCACAGGACTTTCGGACCCACATATTTTAACGAACACATACTCCGCATATACTTGGTGGGTCTTCAGTGATATCGGGACTCGATTGCGGGACCTTCCGATTTCGAGAATGAGGCCTTAACCACTAGGCTATCCGCGGCCCAACCCTCACTTTATTAAACCACGTAACAGATAAAAGCTTGAGTGACCCTTGTCTGATCCACTGTTTGAACCCCAGCTTGTAAGTGAAAAGGGTTACCACTGAGCCACCAGGCATCAAGACAAAGAAAATTGGATATTAAGATTTTTTTCACCAATTCAAATATAGTAGCAAATTAAAGTAAAACTTCACTGTAATTCGGTGACAATTCAATGCTTTAAAATGTTAATTACATTGGATTTATTAGTCAAAAAGGGTCTATGGTATGATACTAAATAATCGAAAGATTTTATTTATTTTATAAAACTACACTTTAAGGGAAGATTTTTGTTATTGTCAAAATGTATTTGACAAAAAACAAGTACCTGCGGTTGAATTTTACCCTCTTCGGTAACAATCCAATGAGTTGACGCTCGGCATTCTTTAAAAATAATTAAAAAGGAAAGAAAATAATGAAAGAAATTTAAAGCCATCGTAATAAATTTCTGGAATATTTTTTAATTTACACTTTAAATGTTATGAAAACATTATTTATTACATTTTTCTAAACAAAAACTTGTATCCGAAAAAATTGTAAATATTTTTTTTACTTCCGTTCTTTTCTGATAACAAATACCTGTTGCCAAACTACATTAATGATTACAAAACTACCACTTTCTTGTCTGCAATTTAAATTTGTATATATACACGGAAACTAGTCTCTTTTATAAACAATTGGAAATTAAATTAGTAAAACATGCAGCTTCATTCAATACTAGTTATTACTCAATCACTTTTTTTTAAAATATATTACAAAGTTATGTTGTAATCTCAAAATAGGGTGGAAGCAGAACAGATTGAACAGCCAAGGCTATAAATAAGAGCGAAATTTTGTTTGACGTCATAACTTACTCAGTGCTTTGCTTCAACAGTGTTTGAACGGGCACATCTCTGCTTTCAATTTCAATTTTTCAACTTTGAATTCAGTTTTTTAATTAAGAAATCACTTCAGTGAACACCAGAAAGAAAGTCAGAATGGCCAACAGCAAGATCCGTCAAAATTTCCACGAAGAATGCGAAGCCGGGATCAACAAGCAAATTAACATGGAGCTGTATGCTAGCTACGTCTATCTCTCCATGGTAAGTGTATTTAATTATCTATTACATTAGATAATTAGTTTTTTAGTCTTCATTTAAGCTTAAATTTTAATTAGCAGCGCAATTTATTTTTTTGTAATTTTCTCTTGAACCCTTAAATCCCTTTCGAGGTCATTCAAAATCTTGGATCACAATACCAAAACTGAAATTATTCCCTTTAACAGGTTTCGTGATTTTTAAAGAAATTATTTAATGCAAAATATTTCTGCATCTTTAATTTATTATAAATGTGCTCACAGATTAAGAAATCGGCTTCTCACTTTCAAAGACGCCATTGCATGGTACTCTCTTACGCAACTACGCAGTATGTTAGGTGAATAAGGATGTATTTGTGCTATCTATCGATCGTTATGAAACCAAAGTAGCGCGAAAAGTCATTAGTCATTATTTTTCTTTCCCATGAATTTAATTCCATTTTTATTCGAGCAATGTATTATGTAACGGCAGAATATAGTTCCTTATCTTATCGGCAACTACCTACTGTTCAAACAAATGCATGGTTGCTGATACGATCTAGGAAATTCTCGTAATCCGTTACGAGTTTGAAAACCTTCATTTTTATAAATTTGTTTTTATTTTTTGTGGAAATAAAAGTATTAAATAATCTAAGTATTAATCTTTATCATTAAAACTTATGATTCTTTTTTGTATTAAATAGATATTTTTAAAAAAAAATTCTACCATTTTGTTTAGACTAATTATTTAGATTGGGTTCCACATCAAATTATGTCTTTTTGATTATCTTATGGGTACTTCACCTACTAATTTGTCCACTTAGTTTCAAATAATTTTTATTGGTCTGTTAAAATTAATTTTCGCTTACTCAATAAATTTTTCATTAGAAATTATTCGTTGCTTGTTTATAAATCTGAAAGTGTCAAGTAAATATTTAGCATTAAGTTTTTGTAGTCCTTTGTTGACTATGACAAGTGTGTGTTATGAACGTAGGTTAGGTATTGGTTATAAAAAGATTTTGAGAATTTCTGTTTGATTAATGAGATCATATCTTTTCCAAGTATTCCTCTAGATAGGTTAGAGATTCCTCGTTAATAATACTGCATTAATTCCTACTTTGCTGTATCTTTTCTTTTTGGCGACTTACTATAGTCTTTATTTACTATGCGAGCCTCGAAAAGACTTTCTTCCCCCATCCCTTCGCTTGGTTTTCTAGGAAGGGGGGGGGGGAGGGAGACATCGCTTTTCTAAACCTAACGCGTTTGAGGTTCTGTTGCGAGGTTAACAATCCGAACAGTTCAAACCCAAGTAGGGTAGGGGGGAAACATGTTCATGCCGTTTCGAAGAAAACCACATGCGGGGATGGGAGGAAAATGCTTTTGAGGCTCGCGTTCTAGATAGACAAGGTATAGCTTAGCGACATCAGAAAAATCACTTTATTTTTTTTATCTGCCTGCGAGTTTTTCGACAACGCAACCCTTCAACAAGTGGAGATGCGTTTTTTTCCTGGTTTTTCTTTTCATGAATTGAAGTGCATAGTTACCTGAAATTATTAGTTATTTACATTGAAAAGTACCCAATGTTTATGGTTGGTATACGTTTACCATATTACTAGATATTAAATCAGATATGTGATGTCCTGAAATCTTTTCCAGACCTACTACTTTGATCGTGATGATGTCGCTCTGCCTGGGTTCCGCAAGTTCTTCAAAAAGAGCAGTGATGAAGAACGTGAGCATGCTGAGAAACTCATGAAATATCAGAACATGAGAGGTGGCAGAATTGTTCTCAAGCCCATCGAGGTAAGTTATGTTTTTGTTTTATTACAAAAATTAACAGACATTGACCAAAAGTGATTATTTTGATTGATGTTATAAAAATGCCTATAAAATGGTAGATAAAGCCATCTAGCACCATCATTACAGACAATCATACACAGCATTTTCTGTAGAAAAAGGCCCTGCAAAATTTTTTGTGCCTATAGTCGTGAGTTTTCCTAGACCAGGCCCTGTATACAAGAGCTGTTCCTAACAGCCTTTTCAGTTTGATATTTTTACTTCGAACTACAAATAAATCACGAGCAGATGATAAATAATATTTAACTAATTTGCGAAAGAATATTAAGGAAAATAGTTGATTTTGGCTTTTAGAAGTTTAAATTATAGCTGGGTGCTGTGTTTGATTTTTTTTTCTAATTTGTATAAATCTAGTGTAGAAACGGCTGTTGATGATATTTACTTTAGGAACCTAGTTTTTTTTCCCCGATTTGAACTTCAGTAAGTATTTAAGTAACAGGAAAGTAGGCTATTTTAGTTCTTTATGAACTTCTTGTTTTTTTTGCTTTACGACTGTATAGCTTTGATGTTGAAACTATATGGTTACCTTACCTATGTATAAAAAAAATCATTTGTAATTCAAACACAATCTTGTGTTGCAGAAACCTGCTGTCGAAGATTGGATCAGTGGCATCGAAGCAATGAAAGCTGCTTTGGAATTGGAGAAGACCGTCAACCAGTCTCTTCTAGACCTACATGCTGTTGCTACTCGCCATGACGATGCTCAGGTATATAAAGTAATTTAAAAAGAACTATCTAATAAATCCCCTTCCCCCCCCCCCCAAAAAAAAAAAATTGAAGCTGGGTTGTGTGTTATTCGAATTCCCTGGATATAACGAAAAAGATATCGGTATAACAAATTACTTCTAGTAGCCCTGGTTAGGGTGTGATCCTCATTGTTACCTCTTTGCTTGGAAAGTAATTTGATGAATGCTAGATCTGATATATCAGAATGGTGGTTGTCCAAAAGATTAAATCACAACTATCTTGGTTTTGAAGTTGATGCTTTATCTACTTGCCACACTAACTTTGTTGGTCAATTTGACGCCCATTCCTAGCTGTTAAGTATGGTCATTATTTGATATTGTGCAATTAGGATCAGAGGTCTAGTGTTTAATACCTGGTGCCCCACAGGAATATAGTGCATGCTTGCTAATGTTAAATAGGTGGAGCCCAAAGTCTCATGTTAACATGCAATGTCACTCATTCTGGCTCAGTTGTTGACCTTGTCCTTTGACTGCAGTTCTAAATTATGAGGTGTTTCTTCAATAATGTCACTTCCTCCAAATGGGGATCATTCGCTTGGAATAAAGTCCATTGTGCAGTGTTCATACTCCTCCTGAAAAACTCCCGAATTTCATATTTTTTGTCTAAGGGCCCTTATAACGCCTTAAATTTATATTAGAAATCCCTTATTTAAAGTTTTGCCTTCTGGAAAATTATCTTCTACTAATACTATAATAGTAAAGAGTTTCGTGGATTTGCGGGAATGCAATATATTGATATCATGGTTTAAAAATTGGTTGTTTTGTTAAAGGCATTTGTCTTTTTTATGTCCTGAAATTGTATTACTGTACTCCTGAATTTCACTATTAAAAATTGAGTATATGAACTCTGATTGTTTGCTTCAGTTACAACATGGTTTAAATTCGGTCGATATTTACTTTCAGATGTGCGACTTTTTGGAAGGCGAGTACTTGAAGGAACAAGTCGAAGCCATCAAAGAGATCTCCGATTTCGTGACCAACCTCCAACGCGTCGGAACAGGTCTTGGCGAGTACATGTTTGACAAGGAAACACTGGGCGGCGAAGAATGAGGCTTCTGCATCTCTTCTGTCAAAGAGGCCACCCCTACAGAACACTTAATATTCTTTATTTGGTATCTAACCTCTTAACTTTCCAGTTTAATGTAACAACTTCTGTAGAATCTTGAAACTGAATAAAAGATGTAAATGAATACTGTGTGTTTTTTTTATTGTGGTGTATCTATAGACCTGAGCCAACCTCACCGTGACGGGAGAAAGGAAACGGATTTTTAACCAACGTTTCTCCTTTAGAAAAGTGTGCGAGAGCATACAGATTTAATATCTCATGGGTGTATCAGGCCCCACTGTATGAGATGCTATACCGGACATTTGTCCGGGGTTGCACATCTGAAGAGGGGCAAATCATTATTTGGTGAATTTATAATTGTATCCTTGAATTTGAAAGACCAAAAGTTTGGGATTAAATATTTAGCCGGCGATTAAATATTTAGCCTTAATGAACTACCAAAACTTGTTGGTAATACACCATACGAAGAGCTAAACATGTTCATAGACAAATCTGATGAAGATGATCCCCAACACCATAAATAAAAGTAAATGTATTTCAAGTGTTTATAAAGAAATTAGAAGTACATTTAGTAGTATAGTCTGGTTTTTTTTTGTTCTTATTCAGATTCTTATTTTTCTGTACATGGTTTAGATATGCAAAGAAATAATTTACTTAATATAAAATTATATTTTAGAAGATAATGCATTGCACATCAAATTTCATAATGGCTCAAATAGAAAATTTTCTTATTTTTGGTCCGATTCCTAGAGTCATGAATTTTTGGGACATTTCATTTTAGCAGAAACCCTGAATATATATAAAAAAATATATATATCGATGTATTTTTTAAATGTTTTCAACGTGGCTTCAATAGCTTTTTTATTGAGTGGCATTCAGGATAGAGCAAGTCCTAGATAGGGTACATGGATAGTTTTATGCATTTAATCTGTAGAATATATGAGTGTGAGATTGGTTTTTCATTAAAAATATAAGATGAATTTAGCTGATGAAAAATTATTTCGCTGTAGAAAACATGCTTCCACTGCTTTTGATATTACTAGAATTTTGTTTCTAAAACCTGTAAGGTATCCTGAAATTTACCAAACGACGGAGCTTATTATTATAAAAAGAAGAATAAAGTTGTGGCCGATTATTCTTCACCTGCCTTGGCATGTGTCTAAAATTCCTAATTGTACCTAATTAATGGTTTCACATAATACTGGGGTACGAGCACTGTCAAAACAATTTCCTCCTACAAACGTTGTGTGCGGCTAAAGACTCGGACGACTAATGCCTCGTGTTGAATGAGTGCACGTTAAATATGTTTCAAAGTCCAAGCGTCACCCGTAACTGTTGTGTTAGGTGCCTACTCATGCGTCAACTCTTCACTTTACTGTGGTTCCAAATAATGATGTCCGCCGCCAATAGTCTTCGTGTAGCTCTAGTGCGACGATTACCCAACTCTTATAATTCTTTAAATATGTTTTGGTTAACATGATTTTTTATATATTAATTTTGCGGCGAACTACGGTTTCACATGCGGCGTTTACTGTGTGGCATGAAATGAGGAAAGGCATAATAACAACATGCCTCGTATTTTGGGAACACTGGTCACATTAAATTAGTTTTTAAATATTGACTGTAACTCGTGATCGTTAGTGTAAAAAAACGATATCTCTTTCACACAAAATATTTCACCTTCGATCTATTTCGGTTACCTGTTTTCGAAAAAAAACGAGTTTCTTTAATTACTATTTTAAGCATAAGAAGTGAGACCGTGAGGTTGTTCTTGGCCCCAATTTTTTCCCCTCCTGATGATGATGGAATACAACTTTACAAAAGGCTATTTCGTTAATCATCGATTTAGATCCGATTAATTTCTACGATACTCTATATGGCTATGGCCATATGAAGTTAATGTGAAAACTATATGCGTACGAAAAATTTACTAAGTTGAATTTACATGCCCAGTGACATGTAAGAAAAGTGTAAACGACTGGTCCACTGTTCTCATTGCACAATATTTTTGAAATTTTAAAATATATTTTTGTAAAAAAAATGGCGCTTGTTTTCAAATTAGAATTATGCATTTCCTATACTCCTCAAGGCTGTTATGTTATTTATGCATATTTCATGCCACATTAGCTACCATGAAAGTACATGTAAGTCGAGCCTTGTTCATTTTATATGCTAGTAAAATGTATAGCTATCCACCTAGAAAGCACGATAATGACTTGTAATTGGACACAGACGACAACATTTACTCGGTGTAACGGAACGGACAAGCTCAAGCAGTATTGTTATTTGTTTAGAGATATAAGCATAAGTTTTAGAGGGTGCGTCAGAGAAAGTTGCAATTCCCAAGTGCAATAATTTCGGAAGTGTTAGTAAATAGTGTATTGTATTGGATTTCAAACAACGGCACTACTGTATGGATTTTTTTTTCAACTTCAAAGGATTCCATTTATTGTTTTGTTAGTATATGTTAGGTCATCTTTTTTAATTGCGACAATGACATTGCTATATTTTACTGTGTATCACCATTTGTAAAGTTCGAATCCTCAAAAAAAAGATCATTTAAAAAAATGCGTAGAATGTTCCAGTAGCGGATCCATAAATTGGTTTTTGGAGGGGGAGGGGCCTATTTCAACGACTATTATTTATGACAAAAATTAATTTGCCTGTAAAATTAATTAATATTGGTAATTAGCAATTATAATTAATTAAAAGCTACTATTTATCCATTTTATTTAAGTTATTTTATTATTGTGTACGCATTGATTGGGTACGAAACTAAAGCCACTGTTGCCCCCTCTCCCCCCCGCGCTTTCCATGCGTACGCTAACAGTTAACACTGATGGTATATTCTATATTACTATATATATCTATATATTCTAAACTGCCCCGACTCGGAACTGGATCCAAAACATATTTTCTCTTGTCCAGCCATCCCGGAAAAATTGCAGCAAATCACCAACCCGCCCTACGAAGCAGAGGTGCCGATCCCCCCAGAGCTAACGACGCACCCCCCCCCCCCCAGAAAATTATTACCCCCCCCCCCCCCCAAAAAAAAAAAAGGTTAAGATTTTTTTATTTGGGCTAATGGGAGTACTAAACCAAAGTAGCCTCTAACTACATCTTTACGGTGTATATAGAAAACCTTATAGTAAAATGATATTTTAAGTACCATCGAATGGGATAACTCAGGTCCGTATTTTTAAGTAGGCTATAGCCTAGAGCGACGAATTGTTTTGGGCGGCAAATTTCACGACCGATTAAAACAGCATTCGGCAAATAAAAATTATTATAAAGATACAATATTTTAAGAAAGAAAACAAATAATTTACATTAATGCGTAAACCGTAAATGTATATATAATACTAATATTTCGTAGCAAACATGGTAGCTGCGATGGTAATTGCACCTCTCCTCCCGGATTTCGAAGTTGAAAAAAAAATAGTCGAACGGTTTTTTTTTTAAAAATCGCCTATTTCGCTTTCGATTTAGCGTGTAAAGGTACATAGATGATTTTAATATGTGTATCTATTTTAAACAACACATACCACCCTATTTTGCAGCTAACCAGCTACCTTTCCCCGAAGGGGAGAATATTGTGACAGGGGCGGCAAATCAATTGCATAGCCTACAAGCGGCAAATCTTTAAATCTGGACCGTAACTTTGTCCCAAGAAATAAAACCCTAGTACTGACTTTCTTCTTAAATATTTTTCTAATGATAGGTCAAAGCAGAGTTGCCCCTAATCGAAAAAGGGAAGCACCTTTTGTTGGAATATCTTTTATAATACGGAATTACAAGCTATTTTTAATTTTCCTTTAAAAAGGTTTTTTTCAGCAAAAGCAATCGGAATCTAATTAATTGGTAAAAATTCCGCTCAAAATTTATGTAAATTGTAACTATATTATTTTTTAAATCAATAAAAATAGCCGGACACGTGA
Source organism: Oedothorax gibbosus (assembly GCA_019343175.1). Taxonomy (NCBI): domain Eukaryota; kingdom Metazoa; phylum Arthropoda; class Arachnida; order Araneae; family Linyphiidae; genus Oedothorax; species Oedothorax gibbosus. The sequence continues at coordinate 93,681 of JAFNEN010000350.1, read as the reverse complement.
TCCAATCAAAAACGGCTTCCAATTCATTCCCTCAATTCTTAATGCATAAAAAAGTTTATCTTGGTATAGCTTTTTATCTAATACAACACATTTGACATTATCAAACAAATCAGAATTATTTTATAATGTTTACAGAGGTAGTTTCACTTAAAAAAAACCCTAAAATTTAAAAAATTAAAGTTAAATATAACAAAATTCTTACCGTAAAAATCGGAATTGAACTATTTAATTGTATTCAATTCCCAGATCCACACATTTGACACAAGACAAGCATTTTCCTACTGATTCTAAAGCAATCATTTAGTTATTTTGGCTTCGAGTCTAATTTGGCGGGAAAAAGTCAGAAATATTATCTGTAGGTCATTAATTCGTAAAACTGTTAAACAAAGTTCGAAAGATTTATGAGCCAGCTGCAAAATATGGCGGGAATATCTCATTGATACCATTGGCAAACGTCATCAATTCACAAAAATGTTTTATAAACTGCGTGAGATTTATGAGTGTTTAAACTTAGTTACAGTGATCGGATTGTTTATTGGAAATACTTGTCAGATATCTTCGTCTGGTATGGTATGGTAGACGCCATCGAATATAATTTATAACTCCTTTTTTTATGGTGTTGCTTCGAATTCTGGTTACCCATTCATTTTATTTCTTGGGACAAAGTTACGGTCCAGATTTAAAGATTTGCCGCTTGTAGGCTATGCAATTGATTTGCCGCCCCTGTCACAATATTCTCCCCTTCGGGAAAAGGTAGCTGGTTAGCTGCAAAATAGTAAAGTGTTTGAAGGCAAAAAAAAATACAAAAATTGGAGCCACTTTGTGTTTTATTTTAAACCAAATAAAAATTCTCCAGAGTACAAGTTCTGAGCCCCCCCCCCCCCCCCGGTGTGGCGGGGGGGGGGGAGGGGGGGGGGCAGATAATTAGAAAAATAAGAGTTAGCTGAGTTTTTTTTATTGGCATTTTCTTAATAATTTTTATAAAAAAATTCACTCCCCCCCCTAAAATTTCAACGACGCAGTCTGCGTCGTTGACCCCCCCTTGTAGGCACCCCTGCTACAAAGGTACCTTTATGAGGTCCATATAATTTCCATTCTGAGGTCCATATAATTTCCATTTATTTGGTCCATATAATCTTTCTTTATCTATGGACGCGACATCATCATCATCAGAAGCGTTTACACGTGGCTCTTTGTACACGCTCCTTGCCATTTTCGCAATAATTCCCAAATCAGTCGTTCTTGGAAATTCAATAATGCTATTTCTTAATTGTAAGAAATCCTTTCTTTTAAAACATTTCTGTGCGTCGTAGTCAAAATGTTGTAATCCAACAGGAAATGATAATTAGCGTAGAAAGCAATTTATTCATTTCCTCATTTTTCTGGCAGATATCCCAGAATCGATGAGTATTGCAGCCGTGGGGGAAGCATAATATGATGTAAACAATATGCTAAGTAAAACAAAAAAGGGAAAAACTAAACACATGACACTTTTAGCATGTGGTCGTTCGTCAGCTTTTAAACAGATGACGAGAAATAATAGAATGACATGGCTATGTTTAACAGATATTTATAATTTATAAATTTTTTTTTTCGTTCGTTGCGCATAATTATTTATGATTACACACGTTATGGTTGCACATAGTTAGTTTATTATTGCGACGTACACGAAAACAAATCGTACGTGCCTAAAACTCTGAAATTCGGATTCCATGTTTAGATCATTTGACAATTCAGTCATAAAAGGGGAAAAATATAGAATTCTGAGAAATTTTTTATTGAAGTTGTAGTGTAGGACAAAACACACAAACTTGCAATATAATACAAAAAAAAGTTGTACTAAAAAACACACATTTCTTATTATTTCTTCATATTTCCTTTTTCTACTATACCTCTTACATATGAGCTCTAAAAAATATATAGGTATACTATAAAATAGTTAATGGATTTTTTTGATCGATATGGTAGAACATGGGGAGAAGTTTCTTTCTATTCAAAGTTATGTTCCTAGGTATAGGTTTTCTCTATCAATGATTATATTACTAAATAAAAATATCAAATTTCGTTTTGCACGCAACTATATAGTACAAAAAATCGATCGCGTCCTAGCAATCAGAAAATAGAATGTAACTTCGTTGAATATTAAAAAAGATTATATATATTTTTTTTAAGGGATCTTGTTTAATGAAAAGTCAAATATACATTTCCGTTTTATATTGACTACATCTTCGACATAGTTACGACCTCTTTAAATGTTTGTGCTGCATATGAAGTTTCCATGGAACTTAATGTTTAAAGGTTACACGATACACGTGCATGTTTTTAAAAATAATTCTAGGTTCAAAATAAATATATTTACTCTCCCTCTTATCTGGGTTTCGTTTCAGTCTAAACTGACGCTAAACCCACCTTGCTTAGTTCCCAAGCTAGCTTGGTTCTTATTTTTTGATCTACTGAAGATAGAAAAGCTGGGAAATGGGTTTTTCTTTTTATTTAAACGGAGATAAGTTTTTTTTTTACTTTTTCTTCTGATTTTAATTTCTTAATGAAATTTGGGAGTTGCCTTACCTGATTTTTGTTTAAACTTTAATATGTCAGATCCCACTTGTCTGTGAGACATGTGGTTTGTTCTGTGAAAGTGGGTGATGGACGGACAAATAGACTGATGAATTATAATTCCTTCTACTTTTTATGTTATAAACGTAATGGGGAAGCTAAAAAAAGATTACAAACCACATGTGTATAGTCTGCCTGACAATAAATAACTATTTATACTATATAGTACTCCATATTTTAAAGTTTTTTTTAAAAACTCTGTAAAAGCTTTTAACCATTTACGATGATTTTGTAAATAATATGTATTAATAGTAATAAATGTTCACGGGGAACAGTCTCTCAATTTTTAACCATGGTCAGAAGACAATTTACAGTCCCTGGACAAATTATTAGATGCACTGCAAGATTTCATGTATCAATCAATAATGAACAAAATACCTTTAGAAGGACATTTGTGTTCCTAAACTTAAGCTATTGAATAGAAAATACTATCTGCTATACTTAATACATATATCGACATCTTTTTTTAATGATGACATTCTTTGGCATGTTTTCATCATTACTAAACAAAAATACAGTGTGTAATAATTTGTCCAGGGACTGTACAATATCTACGTGATTCATAGCATAAATTTCATCTTTTAGTATTTATTTACATTTTTTTTTTAATGAACAAGTTAAAAAAAAGTTACACAATTATACACAGGAAAGAAATATGAATTTAGCAAATGATTCAATATCAAAATTAGGTATAACCTCTGGTAAAATGCAAGACATTCACTTTGTTAAAAAGGTAATTAGTGTAAAAATAAAGATACTTCTTTAACCAGTTTAATCTAGTTAACTATTTTTTTTAAATAAGAAATACTCAACTTTTCTCATTACTAAATTTTTTACATCTGAGTAGCTATTACAGTTTGTTAAGGAAATTAGGTTTTTTTATGGTGTTTAGTTTAGTTTGAATTATCGTCGCACTAGAGCTACACGAGAGCTATTGGCGACGGGCGTCGTATTTTAGAACCACAGTCAAGTGATGAGCCGACACGTTTTTTATGGTGTATAAATAATGGTATTTTATAATGGTTTTTAAATTTGAATTAGTAATTCATACAAAACTAGCAACTACATACCACACAGAACATTGAAAGAAACTGCACTGGCAAGTCAGAAATAAAGCAGCCTTTTTGGTTAAAACAATTTATTTCTCTTTGTGTTTATACTTTCAAACATACATTAAAATAAAAATCTATACAAATAAAAAATAACATTTTATTAAAAAGTGTAGTTTGTGCACATACATAACAACTTGTAAATTTGTATATATATATATTGAATGTTTGTAACTAAAATATGGTATTGAGGAAGGAATTTGGATTTTAGATTCCATCTTGCATTATTATTTGTGATATTGAAATCATACAATAGCTTGGAAGACTTATCAGCTCTTGACGTTCAATTATCTTCAAATTAACTGTTCTTTTCAGGAATTTTCATTGTGACCTACAAAAATTCACATATCTTCTTAAAAAGTTATTTGCAAGAGATTGAAACAATTGATCATTTTAAATATTAAAATAGCTTATTAAATATTAATATTTGAATGTTTTATCCAAAAACTAAAATTATAAATATAATTAAATGTTCCCAAGGGGATTTTCTCAATTAAAAAAGAAGCTATTTATAAAACTACAGTAAAATACAGGGTGTCTGTAAAAGAATGTCCGAGTTCTGTTACCCTGGCCGCCTTGTTTGCCTGACATCACGCCTTGTGATTTCTTCCTTTGGGGCTTCGTAAAAGATCGGGTCTACGTTCCACATCTACCCCACGATTTACCAACCTTGAAAGGTAGAATTGCACAGGCTTCCATTACTCCGGACTTGCTGAAGACAGTATGGGAAGAATTGCATTTTCGTTTGGATGTGTGCCGTATCACTAAAGGTGCAAACATTGAGCACTTATAGGAAAAACTAGGTTAGTTTTCCTTCAATGCCATGTATGATATGTTATATTTAGTATAAAATAAACTCCTGTAATATACCATTAAAACTTGGACATTCTTTTATGGACACCCTGTATAAGGGTAATTTTTTAAAAACATTAACGTTTTCAATAAAAAATACACAAAATAGAAATTACATTTAATTGAATCACGCACTGAATTTCAGATTTCAATATCTCTTAGCAAGCAGTGAAAGAAATTATTCATCAACTAATTTATTTTGTGCTGCAATAACGGAGATGTTTCCAGTTTATTAGAAAATACTTTTTAACCATTTAGTTCTATCTATCGAAATTTATTGACACTTTTAGTTTCTAGGGTGTTGAAACTCTAAAAAAAAGTTATGAACACTTTACAATTTTGAAAATAACAAAATCTATAAATTATTAAATGGTTATTGATTATAATTATTAAAATAAATAGTCTTATATTATCTTATAAAAATTCATTACATTTCACCTATGTTTTAGGTAGGTGTGTTTTTATTGTAAAAATGTGATAGTTTTGTATATATTTTTATTCTCTGTGTATTTTAAATAAAAAAGATCTAAAAAAAAAAACTAAACTCCTTCGCGCAACAGCCCATTGGTGGGCCAAGGCCTGCCGTGCCCATTTCAGCTTTCCCGACCTAGGGCTCTGGGGTGCTAGGCATATGTCCTGGTAAGGTGGTCAGCCTCACGCGGAACCCCAGTCTTTAGTTTCCAAGCATGCTTGGTACCCATTTTATCAACCCACTTAAGGTATGAAAGGATGGGTCAACCTCACCCAATCCAGGATTCGATCCCCAGACCTTTGGCGTGGCAATGCAATTTAGCCACTGAGCCTCAATAAAAAAGATCATTAAATAATAAAAATGCTTTTTTTAAAAAAAGACATTGATCAGGGACGTAAATGTTAACTATGAAAAAATCACCCATGTAGACTTAGTGCAAAAAAATACACATTCAATGGTTAACTTACAGTTTTGACTTCGCTATAAGCTTGCAGTCCATATTCTCCCAACTCCCTTCCGATCCCTGACATTTTGAAACCTCCGAATGGAGCTTGTGCGGAAAACACGTCATAACAATTAATCCTAAAATGAGATTTAAAAAACAGTAAACAATTTTATTTGTAGAAAGTATTTAGTTAATTTTTCTCACAAAAATTCCTAAATTTTTTGATAAAAAAAGTTGTTTAATAGGATATTCATAAAAGGACATATTGTGTGAGTAACATAAGTTCTTTAAATACATTTTAACTGTTAAAGTTTTTTTTTTTTAAAGTAGACTTAACAAGAAAAGCACAATAAATACTTTTACAATTACAAATTTCTCAGTTACGAGAAACCCCTTACTATATATTTTTAAACAAAAAATTAAAAACCCACAATATTTTATAATTGAAGAGCTGAGTGGAAGAACGTGCTAAGTGACATTTTTGAAAAAATTGAGATTTTTGTGTCAATGATCATGTTATTACCTGCTTTAAACATAACAGCTTTCAATTTTTTAGAAAACATTCGATTTCGTATATTTTTCGCATACGAAGTTGGTAGGTGCACGCGTTTTCGCCACTTTTTCAATGGAAGAACATGCCAAGGATCCTTGGCACATTCTTCCACCGAAATCGCCCGATTCCGGAACGATCGTTTAGTGGAAGAACGCAGGGCATATTTTAGGGGTTTTTTGGGGGGGCAATTGCCCACACAGTCAAATAAAATTGCCCCCACAGTCAAATAAAATTGCCCACGTACATTTTCCTAATTTTTTCCAGCGCGTTATGTGTTTCTATAAAAAAAATATTTTTCTGTCAAAAAATGCCACATGGAAGCGTGACCCCTAACCTTCCCACAAGCAAAAGAGTGAAACAACCAGGGGGTTCTCTTTCTTTCCTACTATGGGATGGGGGCAGCTGAACTAGATAAGAAATTAGTAATAGTGTTGTGCGTTGCACACAGAAACGATTTAGCATTAGAAAGTGTAGTGTCATCAGTCCCTGAACCCACACTCTGGAGAGCAAATCTCAGCGGTATTTCGACCTATCACCGAAAATCGGCAAGACACACAAAATCGCTTTCAAATATTTTTCCAGAGTATAGAGCTTTTCCCTGCCACTTTGAAGTCCGTTTTGCTCAATATATCAGAAATGAAATTCAAGCAGTCATCAAAAACTTGCCTTACTGTCGGAAAAAGTGGCAGAAAATCATGTCTGACTCGGAAGAGGACAAGAATATTGCAAAAGGGATGTTAAACAAGTGGGAAGAGAGTTCTTTACAATTTCAACTGACTTTAGTCATGGGCGATGCTACCAGACATCACAGTTTTGAATATTGCCATAACTAAACTGGGAGTTAATGATAAATGCGCCTTATCCCGGTGGTTTCGAAGAAAAGGAAGATATGACCATAAAAGATGATACTTTCAGTAAACGTAGGGAGAAAGTCAATTCTAATGTCACAACATTTTCAAGGCGTTTTGAATCAATAAGACAAGAAATTGTCCTATCATCAATAAATTTTCTTAAACATAAAGTTAATGACGAACAGGCCGAAACTTTAAAAACCGCCAAAAAATTTTATGTGTTGCAGGATCAGCAGCAGAAATAATCTTTGGAGAAAATTTACTTTCCAACCTGTTTCCGAATGGAGTTTCTGAATTTGCGGATTCGCGGTATGTTCAAAGCTGGCCGCTCATTGATCAAATTCCCACTCTCCCAGTGAATTCGGACATTGGTTCCTACACTTCCGCAAAACTAAAGAAAATGTTCGTCGTATCCAAAAGGCCACTCAAAAAGTTGCTTGGAACACTTATCGTGGCAACTCCCTATTCGATGCAGATGGAGCGGGTAGTTCCCAGTTATAATATAGTCAAATCGGACCATCGTGCTGGAACGAAACTTGCAACAATAAACAAAAGATTGAATATCGCACTAAATGGCTGAGGGACGGCCTATTTCAACCCGCGGCCACCCGTCATAAAATTTCTGCAAATTAAAAACCGAAGAAAAAGAAAACCAGAAGCTGAACTCTACAAAGTGAGGTTTTATATGAAATCTTTTTTTTTTGAAAAAACAATGTTATTTGAATTTGGTTGTATTAAAATGAAAATAAATGGTTGTACTATAATGAATGAAATTAAAATAGTTCAAAATTCCTCTTTTTTGACGATTATTCAACTAACATAAACTGCACATTTACAATCCCCCCCCCCCGAGGAAGTTAGAGTTGCCCACACAGTCAAATTTCCTTAAAGTATGCCCTGGAAGAACGTGCTAAGTGACACGTTTGCGGAAAATTTTCAGACTTTTGCTTGCATTAATAGCAAAACAAATGGTTCTTTTGTAGTTTTAATCAAAAAGAATTCAACAAAATGTAATTAATATTTCCTAACTTTAATTAATAAATATAATCAATGAAATTAAATTTATATTGCGTAAAACTGGGTTTTGAGTGCATTTAGCAAAATAGGAAAAAAATGCATTTTGATTTTAAATTTAAACGGAGTTAAAGGTTTTAACATTTTATAAAATGTCGTCTGATTTTTATTGTAATAAACATAGATAATTTAACAGCGAACAGATGGTATAATTAAAACAAAGTTGCACCTGCTCTATGGAGATAGCAGTTCGCGTTAAAACAACATTGCACCGAACATTCAAAGCATCTGGTTTGTTTAAAAAAATGAATTATGGGTACAAAAATCGTTTTAAAGTAATTTTACATTTGATCTCTAAAGGTATCGAACGCATTTTGTGCAATGTTCTAACCTCCTAAAATTATTAAAATGGAATTAAGCAAGCGGAAAGCTGAATTTTTGCTTGAAAGTGTGAATAAAAGCTTATACGGTAAGTACAAATTTAATCAAGTTATTGCTTTGTTATGTAAAACTAAAATATTTTAATAATAATTGATGTAAAAATAAAGTGACAAAGTATAAAACGTTATAAGTTCTTAATATTTATTAAAACATCGATGACTTTAAAAAAGTACTATGCATCACGATTGTAAAAATAAATTGTTTAAACGATCATGTTCGACCGTTGTAGAAATGCTGTAAATTAAAGTAGCTATCTTAAAATTGATTAAACCCTTAATTAAAAAGGAGAAAGAAAAACGTAAATAACCTTAGGATCTATATCTTGCCATACAACTTATTTTTACTTTTTTTTAGTATCAAAGTTTGTTTTTAAATTCGATTATTCTTATCTAAAAACTATTTAAAAATTTATTTTGCGAAAACTTACATCTTGCATTATAATCTATTTCTATAAGTCTTTTAAATTTAATATTTATTAAAATTCAAATGCATTTGTGTATTTTTTACTATCTTTTTATATACTTTTTATTAAGTTGATTTGTCTTATTATTCTTCAAAGTATTTAGTTTATAATTTCAGTGATAATGGTATTTTTTAAAAAATATTTTATATCTGTGAAGTCCTATCTTCCAAACAGAAAAAGAATTTTGAAAATCGGAAGGTTAGTACAGAAATTATGAAACGTTTATGGATCAAATTTACTTAAAAAATGTCACTTAGCACGTTCTTCCACTAAGTGACTGGCCAAAATCTGAAGCACTTCGGAGGAAGAACGTGCCAAGTGCATGAGGTGTCAAGCGCGTTTTGTAAATGACGCGTTATGACGTAAATTACGGCTAAGCCAAAAGCCACCAAGCATTTTGAAGAACTAAACTAAAATATCATGACGAAAAAACTATGATTTTGTGAATGAGAGAAAAGTTGCAATCTAAAAACTTTGAAGCTCATTATCTCGTTTTCACCTTTTTGTCACTTAGCACGTTCTTCCACTAAGCTCTTCAATTATGACCTTTTCTAAAAATAGAAATGAACTCATAGTTTGGTATTGTCCAATTTTATTACAATGCAATTTTACTCAATACTTTTTACTTTCAGTTACAGAATATAAAATATAAGTTAATGAAAATATTGCGATGCAGTCAAAAATCCCAAATGAAGATTTTACGTTCTCTACGTGTTTTGGAGGGTGCCGATTCAGAAAAGAGTGGTTTTTGAATATTAGTCTGTCTGAAACCACTCTACAGCTTGAACTAAGAGTTACGGAATTTACATATTGTACACAAGTTCCCAGTTGGACGTCATAAGGTTCTAGAGATAATTTTGCATGTACTTATGGTAGGTATAACTATTATGTTTTAAAGTTATTTAAACTACCTTATAAGGTATAAAATTATCTTCGAAAGTATTGATTTATTGTTTGATGATTGAAAGTAGTGTACAGTCCCTGGACAAATTATTAGACGCACTGTATTTTTTTAGTAATTTTATGTTTCTTAAGAGTTTTTATGCAATAATAGTATATTTAAACTACAATATTATTGATTTTTATTTAAAAGAATTGTTGTAGACTACATATTTGTATTTATTTTAAGATAATTATGATTAATTATGATTAAGATTAATTTATATTAATTATTTATTATAATATTATTTATGTGTGGAATCATCATCCTCAAATGCAGGAGACAGTACAGTCTTGCATTGATAGCATGCCGCGCAGAATTAAAGCTTTGATAGCGGCTAAAGGTGGCTCAACTAAATATTGACTTTTACTAACATTAATTTCACTTTTCTTTCAAACTTAATAAACTTATGCTTTTCTAAATTAATGCTGTTTTATTTATGTCAAATAAATTGGTAATTGATTGGATAATATAATAATAAAAAACAAATCAATTTAAAATAATAAAACGGTACAATATCACCCGGTAATTAATATTTTACATGAAATCATGCAGTGCGTCTAATAATTTGTCCAGGGACTGTACACTTCATTATATATTTTTTTTAATTAAAATACTTACCACACAGTTCCTGCCCTAAGGCCACTTGAAAAATACATGGCCTTATCAATGTCCTTGGTAAAAACACTGGCAGCCAAACCATACATGGTTTTGTTGGCCCTTTCTAGTAATTCTTCTACAGATTTAAATTTCATAATCTGCATGACAGGTCCAAAAATCTGCAAGAAAAATACCAGTAATTTTAATTTCTGCTGAGTAAAGCAATGTTAATTAAGCAGGCAGAGGTACAGAAGATATATAAAATAAAAAGCCTTTTAAGGTTTTCTGTGTATTAGGGTTCACGACCTGTCCATAAACCCAAAATAACCAATTAAAAAAACTTGAGATTATTTAAAAAACTAAAAAAACAGGCTCAATTTATAACTTGATTTTTTAAAGAATTTTTTTTTATTAATTGAAAAGGTAAATACAGAATAAAAACTATTGTATTAAAAGAAATATGTAATTTTACACAAACTTTTACAAGAAAAGGATTGCACTTGTTGCAGATTTAAAAAGAAACGGGATGGGGTTTTATTCTGCCTTTTTAAGGTTTTATCTAAAATAACAACCCAGTTTAATTCAAAAGAGAACAACTTTTAAATTAAACAATAACAACTAACACTTAAAATGTAAATCAAAGAGTGACACTCATGATTTTCCTCCTAACCTTACATGTGTGGACACTGTAAGGTTAAATTAAAACAAACGAAAAAACCCCAAAATAACGAGTTTTTCAAACCCTGCCCAATACAGGTAATTTTTTTAATATTGTTTTTTTTTAAATAATTTATACAAGGATATCAACATGCAACACGTAATCAGAACTATATAAGTTATTATCTCAATAATAATTATCAATGGCACCACCTCCTAAAGCATTGAATCTAATTCATAAAAAATAACTGTCCCAACACTGTGACCAGGGCCTGTTCTAGGAAATCAAATCTCAGACTATAGGCACAACCTTTTTGGGAGCCTCTTTGGGGAAAATGTTGTGTATGATTTCCAGTAATGATGGTGCTTTATGACCTATGTATGAAATTTTTGCTACAATTTTATAGGCTTAATTGAAAACATCGATCTAAAGAATCACGTTAGGTCAATTTCTCAGTCAAAATTGAGCAAAAAACAAAATGGGTTATCGGATTTTTTTAAGTTTACTGATATTTTGCGGACTTACGGCATTTAGCATAGTTGAAACTGAAATTTAGGGGCCCTAGGCCCGGGCCTTATGGAAGTACAGGCCCTGACTGTGACCGGTCATTATTTTGTTGTAACAAATGTAAAAAGGCTATAAAACATATTTCACTTTTGTCAAAGGTAAAATCTTGCATAATGGTTACACAACTAACTATTTTAAACAATATATTTCAAATAACATTCCATCGAACCTTCACAAGAAAACAAGTTATTCCTTAACTTCTTTCCAATGGCTTTCTTACAATATAAAGTCAAATTTATGTTATTATTTTTAAAAATCATAATTAGTTGCCTACCTCTTCGTTGGCGATTCTCATGTTATCCTGAACATCTGCAAATACAGTTGGACTCACAAAGTAGCCCTTGTCTCCCAACCTTTCCCCACCACACAGCATTTTGGCACCTTCACTCTGGCCACTCTTTATCAAGCTCAGAATTTTCTCCATTTGGTCTCCATCAATCTGAAAATGTTTTTAAAAAAATTATATACTTAAAAAATTAAAAAATCACTACTTTAAAACAGGATTTTTGAATAAATATCAAGACATTTTTCTTATTTTATTTTGGAGCTATGTATGGATACAAAATGCATAGGGCTACAAAAATGACTAAGGGTCTATCTGGTATGGATTATGATAACAGATTAAGATCTTTAAACATGTATTCCCTGGAAAATAGGAGAGCTAGGGGTGATTTAATACAGTTATTCAAGTTCATAAAACAGGGAGACATGGAGGGCTTATGTTTTACCTTAAATAGCCGGACCAGAGGACATGATCAGAAATTGAATAAATCATGCTTTAGAAGGGAGGCAAGAAAACATTATTTTTACAATAGAGTTGTCAACGAGTGGAATGCTTTACCAGATTATGTGGTGTATTCGAAGAGAGTAGAAGATTTTAAGAAGAATCTTTATAGTTATTGGAAAATGGTAAAGTATTAGATTTATTTTGGACCAACCTTGCTGGGCCTCTGGCCTGTTGTTAGTCGACAATTTTTGTATTTGTATATTTGATATGTTATACTTGCAATTCAATGCTGTTAAGTTGTGCTTTATAATCTGAATGTGTAAAATATGCAAGGCATACAAGAACAAGGCTTGTTTGACCTACATATTTCTCACATTAGCAATGGGAAGCTCTGAGCAAAACCTTAAGTTGAAACCGACCCCTAACTACAGACATGCAAAAAAAAAATTGCTTCCATGAATTTTTTTTTTTGCCGAAAACTATTTTTTAAGAATTTCCCCTTGAGTAGTACTTCACGTTATCCAGGGAATTTTTTAATTTCCCCGATTTTTCCCGACTTTCCAAAGTCTGGACACTCTTTTGAATATAACTTGTTGTTTCCAAAATAAAAATGTGCCAAATATTGCTATAACAAATTCAAAATATTTTGACATTCATTTACTGAATTTTTTCAGAAACTGCTCTACTGGAAAATGTAATTTCTTAATTTACCCAGAGCAATTTATGGTTGAAACCAAGATAGACAGTCAATAATATATAATCTGAATGTACTTATAGTTAAGTCAATTGAAGGTAAAACTTTTACCTGTGGTCCCTGTTCAGTATGGCTATCAAAAGGATTCCCAAGTTTTCTACTTTTGGCACTTTCAACACTTTTTTCTACAAACTCGTCATAGATATCTTCTTCCACAAATACTCTGGATCCTGCACAGCAGCATTGGCCTTGATTGAAAAATAGGCCGAAATGGGCGGTGCGAATGGCATGGTCCACTAGAATGGAATGTTTAGTTTAGATTAGTTTGAATTATCGTCACACTAGAGCTACACGAGGGCTATTGGCGATGGGCTTTGTATTTTAGAACCACAGTCAAGTGACGAGCCGACACCTGAGTAGGCACCCAACGCAACCGTTAAGGGCGACATCGTACGCAGCGTTAGGATTTGAAGGATATTTAACGTGCACTCCCTCCACACGGGGTATTATTCGTCGTACATTTTTGGCTGCACGGGCCGTTTACAGGTCGGCAGTTATTTTGGTGATGCCCGGACACGAACCTGGGACCTTCCGCATGCTAGGCGAATGCCTAACCGACTGGGCTCCCCAGCCCCCACTAGAATGGAAAGAGTAATATGAGCATTGTTCTTGAAACTAGGAGATACAAGGAACAACAAAATACAATCATTTTGATCCTCCACTCACAAGTTTGTTGTGTGCATGAAAACTAACGAAGCTTAATAATAAATATCTTCCGTTAGCTTAAAGTTTTCGAAAACAACAGTTAAAACAATGAATGATAGCACTTCTTGAAAAATACATAAATGCATCGTGTCAAATTTTGCACACAAAACTAAAATTGGTATCAAATGTGGAACACTATGCAGTAAAGAGTTAATTGATTCAATATAAATCTTATGATAAAAACTACAAATGAAACAACTTAATATTAAACAAATACAATAAAGTAAAATACGTAATTTTTTACACACAGTCTAATTCAATTATAATAATTATATTATAAAAGTAATAGCATCAATTATAACACTTATTTAATATTTTTAAATATTTAAATTGAAGAATTAACAATATAATCCTAATTGTGATACATAGATAATATTACTTTATGAAAATAAATCAAATAATTTGATCAAAGTGTACTAGGTAAGTTTTAAAACTATGTAACAAGAATTTAAAAAGCATTTCCCCCCCTTTTTATTTTTAACAAGTTTAAAATGAACTTTAAATTCTTTTTAAAAAAAAAATACCATATTCTGCATATTTAAGTAACTTTTAAATTTTAGAAAAGTACATACTATCTGCATCTTTAAATATTATATTTGGACTTTTGCCACCAAGTTCCAAAGTAACTCTCTTGAGGTTTGATTTAGCTGCAGCTTCCATGACAATTTGACCAACCTGCAAAATTGATAAATTAGGCATAACAATTCATGTTCATGTAAAAATATTAAAATGAGTTCTTTAAAGGGGGATGGGACCAGTAGCCGTGTCTCCAAGCCAAAGTCTTCTCTCTGTTAATCCAATGTAAAAATAATAATTTTCCTAGCCAAATAAATTGCTCCAACTGTATTGAATATTTTTTAAATTGTTTTTTATATGATGAATGTAGTTGGCTTACAGAGCTCTAAAATTCACTTTTGAAATTGGTTTGACTTTAGTTGTTGCAAATTTATTTATTGATTGATTTATTACACTAAGGGAACTTGCCAGAGAACTTTTAGTTATTAAAGTTATTGAAATTACATTATAAGGTATGTAATTAATTACCTTTAAATACAGGGTGAAGCAAATAAAAGTGGCCCCAACGTGGAGATAAGAATATGACAGAAATGTTGCCAAGTCAAAAACCAATACAAAAACAGGTTTGCTAACATGAAGCCATTGATCGCTTCAATATTAAGCCCAAACAAACGCTTGGCGACTTATTTGCCAGACTCTACGCTATTGTTTGAAAAGCTTGTTGAAATGAAATATAAAGAAGGTTTGTAGAGAGGAGCTGATCAAAATAAGTTTCCACTAGTGATTATTTCGATTGTTATTTATCGTAGAGAATTGGACCTTTCTGTTTTTGTTAATACAAAACCAAAACATTCTAAATTGATTCTTAGACCCGGAAACTGGTATTCAGACCCGTTTCGGAATGTTTTTGAACTTGTTGACAGCAGATCCTGGCTGACGCCATTTTGTAACTGATCGCTGCCTAGTACTCTTTTTTTGGCACTTTTACACATTTAAATTCTCCAACGAACAACTGGTCAAATTTTTTCCACGAATTTGTTTTAATAAAATTTTCTACAATGAACACTCTCTGCTGTACTGTGAGTTTCATCTTCACCTGTGAATTGATCAACTTACACTCACACAGTCGCAACTCACACTGACGGACTACGATCTGAACAGGCCAATAGTCCATGAGTAGGTCTAATGTGATGCTAATCCAATCGAACCAATGCAGCAACAGGTTTGTCAAGTGAAACCATTGCACGCTTGAATAATCTTTTATTTCCACTTGAAAGCTTTCAGGCGGCTTCAAGAGTTTTTCTCGCCAAGCATTTCAACGTATTCCTATCTCTAGACCGGGGCCACTTTTCTTTGCCTCACCCTGTATAATGATTTAATGAGTGGCAATTGAAAATCATGATGCTACACACCCTTAGCTTTCAAAAAAAATAAAACACTTTATTATCCAGCACCAATCTTACCTCAGTGGACCCAGTAAAAGCCAGCTTATCCACTCCCATATGTCCTGCAATAGCCCCACCAGCTGTCGGACCAAAACCTGGTACGATGTTGACAACACCCGGTGGAAAACCAGCTTCTTTTATCAGCTGCCCAACGTAGAGAGCGGTCAGTGGAGTTTGTTCAGCTGGTTTCAGAACGATGGTGTTACCAGCCGCAAGAGCTGGGGCCAGTTTCCAGGCTTGCATCAGAAGGGGGAAGTTCCACTGGAATAAGTTTAAAACTTGTTTATTTAAGTTATTTAAGTGTTGTTTTAAATATTTAGTGATAAACCTATAAAAAACACAACCACACCAATGGAATATTTTTCTTAACTTTATCGATGAATATTTAAAAAGTATTGCTAGGACAATTAGCCTGTTTTTTGCAATTAAAATTATTCTATAATTACAAAAGTTTGCCTGCAAGTACCAAAAGAAAAAGTTGATTAAAAATAATATGTTTCCCTGTACCAATGAAAACTGGGCATGATTCACGTTTTGAATGTCAACAGTTCCACAGGAATGAAAATAAGGTCTTTATTGGTCAATATATATATATATCTTTCTTTACTAACTGTGTCAAACATTAAAAATGTAACATTAAAAATGTATCATGAAATGTTAAAGCAAACACATTAATTGTAACACAATTCATTACATTTTAAATCCCGTTAACAAGGAATGCATTTCAAAATGAAAACAATCACAAGTTGATAAATTAAATTAAATCAAAATATGCCATTTGAATAAAAAAAATTCAAAAGCAACTAAACATATTTCAAGGTTCTTCTAGACACACTTTAACAGCATTAATAAACAATAACTGTCTAGTGAGGTAGTATATAAAATAGGGTCAGGTGGGGTAAAATGAGTTACAGTGTAAAATAGGTCAGTTTTTTAAAAAATTCATTAAAAACAAACGTGATCATTGTTTCTTCTCCCGATACCAGTTTTATATTTCGTTGATGCTGTTCATCATTATATATGCAAAACTAACTATAAATTGTACGATGCGTTTACAGTTTTTTGCCATTCCATGTTTTAATTAATGAACTTGCTTAATATAAATTAACGTTTTATTTTTTTAATTTTAACTTTTAATATTAGTTTGTCACTCTTTTACTGATAAATGACTTCAAATTTGAAATTCATTGTCCCCTTCATTATGGAAAACCTCTGTCAATAATTTCAATCCGAAAACAGTGTTGGTGGATTCAAAGGAGGTGGGATATTTTTTTGAAAGATATTGTATACAAACAAATGCTTAAAAACCTTGTTGAAGGCACAATTTTAACAGTGGAATCAATGGAAACCACTTCACGAATTAAAGCTGCTCCAGTGGTGTCATCTACATTGGTAACTACAACGAGTCAGACTGTTTGAGCTACCCTTCAAGATGAGTCCAGTATAGGTTCTCCTTCAAAGCACATAAAATCTGAAGTCATAGACACTTCTCCAAGCTATCAATTGCTTGTAATTAAGCCATCCAGAGTGCAAAAAAAAGAGAAAACTTAAGCAGCAAGAAATGGGAGAAATTTTAACTTCTTTAAATAGACTACATATTGAAAATGTAAGAATGGAAAAGAAACCTGCAAAAATGTCTGTAAGGAAACAGAGAAAAAATGTAACCATTACATGTGAAAAATTCTACCATTGAGCTAAGATAGTTTTGACAACTTCAATTCACTGCAAGTAAGAAATTGGGTTCAGGTTGAGTTTTTGGGGATAAAACCAAGAAGTTATTTCTTGGTATTTTTTCGCAAATTGAAGACTTACACACAGTTTTACTTTCAAGAGAAAAATAAAGTCCAATTTCATTTTCTCTTAAAGAGATGATGTTTCGGATGAAGATGCTTCTTAATTGTAAAATTCCTTCCTGGCCCAGAATTGATCGTGATAGGACTGTATTAATTTTCGAGAAGATTTATATCATCTTACCTGATTGCTTTCGAAACAATATTAAAAAGTAATGAATGAAATAGTGAGCAATTGAAGCTGTTTTTAAAGCATGATTTATTTTACCCCATTACTGACCTATTTTACCCCATCCCATGGGGTAAAACAAGTCACTGACAGCACTTTTTCTAACACATTTATCAATAATTTTTTTATTCAATGAAATGTCACTTTAAATGTTATAAAAAATTTTATTTGCATATCCTCAATATTTTTACACTAATAAAATTGATGGTGTTATTGCTCTGAAGGTATGAATGCAAAATATGCTGCTTTTTGACCTATTTTCCCCCACCTGACCCTACATATTCTTATTGGTTTTTACTCTTTTAGACAATAAATTAAAATAAATTTATTTTTGAGACATTGATCAGTTTGAAACGACGTCAAATATATTTCACTACGAGATTCTTTGTATGTTGATATGAAATATTTTCATTATATTTAAAAGCGAGGAATATTACATATTTATTCTTTGAAATATAAATTAATTTTTGCAAACAATAAGTAATAATTATTGAATTTTCGAAATTAAATAAATGAAACTAGCCAAATTTAGTGTGTAAATGTTTAATATAGAATTAATGCTGTGTTTGGCGCCTTTTTAACTGTTAAGCATAACTGTCGTGTGAACGCGGGTTAAGTGACAGATTCTGTTACAAACTTGTTTATACTTACTGGAATAACTTGGCCGCACACACCCACAGGCTCATGTCTGGTGTAGGAGAAGTAATTTCCATCCACAGTTAAAGTTTTGCCATAAATCTTATCAGCAAACCCAGCATAATACCTGGAAAAATATTATTTAAGATTCAATATGATAAAGCATATTATTAAGGTGTTTGGGCCAAAATAAGAAAGTATTTTACATAGAAATTTCAGATAACATTAAAAAAATTAAAACTTAAAAACAAAAATGCAAACATTAAAAAATATATGTTAAATAACAAACTTTAATAGAAAGAAGATGTTAAGCTGCAATCATAACATTTTAATTCACACATGAACAAACTTTCTGTTTTTGGACTATTCAAATATAAAATTTTTAACTGAAGTAAACACGTTACCTATAAACTTTTACAACAAGGTCAAGATCGATATGGAAAGAATCCGAAAAAGGTTTTCCGTTATCCAGTGTCTCAAGGCTCTAAAAAAAAAAAGATAAATGCAAAGCGTTACTTAAGTCACTTTTTGACAAACTGAAGCTTAATAAACTAATAATTTTTCAAAATACAAAAGAGACATACCGCCAGATAATTCCTATCTTTTTCAATAAGATCAGCAAGTTTATTCAGAAGTCGTCCTCTCTCAGACGAATCTGTTTTTCGCCAAGGAGAGCCAAACCTGAAAGCTTGCTGGGCTGCTTTAACAGCCTTATCGACATCCTCCTATAATAAGATACAATTCAATTAAAAAACATGACAGTTAGTAGTCGAATCGGTGGAACTGTGACTAGTTTTCCAGAACCAGAACATTCTGCGGCACCAGAACCGGTATGGCAGCTAAGGCAGTTGCCATACCAGCTTTTGCAGTGGGGCCGGAATTGGTATGGCAGCTGCTATTAGGAATTTTTTTATTTTGTCTCCTGTTATAAGTTTATTATTTTTCTAAAATTGTTTGGTATTTTACGTTCAGAACAGAACGCTCACAGTGATTTTTCAAAGCAAGAGTACCACGATTTATGAAACACCCTGTAGTTCGAATCTTTTCGTATAAATTAACAATAAATATCCAAAACAAAGCCTAAGAAACCGTATTTTCAACCATATTGCCTTCCCACTTTGATCTTATCCTAATGCAATAAGAAAAAAAATACTCTGTGATATGTTTAAAAAAAATTAAATAAAACTAACTTCTAATAAATGTAAATATCGGTTGATTGCCTAAAAATACTCATTTGTTAAATAATATAATATTTAAAACATCTAGAGGAAGTGGGAGGAGGGGAGAGATAGAGGCATTTCTTGCCATACCTCTAAAGAATAAGTTCCGGCGCCACTGATAACCTTTCATTAATGGTTTGGAGAAGAAGTCTTGTTTTGTGAAGTGCAAGCGTGTTTACTAGCTTAAGATGTTGTGCCATAAGTTTCTGTATGTGTTGTGGAGAATTAAACTTCTTTCTGGAGAAATGTTAGTTTCTTGAGCCAGCAATCAGAATATACAGTCCACTAGAACCAGTACTGGCAGAGACTATTGTCAACGCTTTTGAGGCCATCTAGACTCTTTACCACACTGGATATGAGAACAATAGCAACTAGAACCAGTCTTTTCATTTAGTAAAGTATCATATGTAATCGACATTAAGTTGTTATTTGAAAGGCAAAGTTGAAGATATTTAAATAATGAATTAAATTTCATATAAATTAGTTGTGTTTAGAGGCAAGTATTTAACTGTTGAAATATATTTATACATATCTAAATATATGACAATTTGTTTGTTATATCTGCTACAGTGACTTCAAGGATTCAATCTGCATAAAAGCTTAAAAAAAATTCTAATAATGAAAGACAAAAAAATGCATTTGCTCAAAAGCGTCCATTTGATTTAGATCAGATTCAACCAATTCAATAACTTATTAAAACCCACAATGTTTACTGAGATTATTTGAAAGCTATTCAATTGTCTCTTGTTGATCAAGATCTATAGTCCTTTCAATTACAACGCAAGCTATGAAAGCACCTTCTACCCCTACCCCATTCGTGTGGCTTTCCAAGAAACTGAGTGATCGCCGCTGTTTTCGTTTTTCCTCACCAGAAGGAGAAAGCAATTGCGAGTTAACCTCACAACAGAGCCTCAAACTAGGTAAGTGGGGCCGTGGGGAGCCTAGTGGTAAGATCTCGGTCTCGAGATCGGAAGGTCCAGCGCTCGAGTCTCGACACCTCTGAAGACCCACTGGGTATATGCGGAGTGCGTGCTCGTTAAATCTGTTGGGTCCGAAAGTCCTGTGGTCGGTCATTGCGCAGTTTACCACGGGTACAGGTCCCTAGAGACTATGTCCCTCCCCTTCAGGGACATGTCTAAATTGTGGAGGTGGCGATAGATGGCAGCATCTGTCTTGTATGTGTGTATGTCGTGTCTGTCCTTCTTGACAAAGGTTTATAAGCGGGTCTTTGTGACCAAGCAAACAAGCCTGAAAATATATGCCTACCAACCAACTAGATAAGTTTGGAACAGCATTGTTCACACTGTTTCATGGAAAACCATATGATGAGGGAGTAGGGGAAAAAAGTGCTTTCGAAACTTGCATTGTAATAAGAAGGACTATAGCTAAGTTTGCACAAAGCACCGTGGAAAGGGTGGAGGCGAAGAGACTATGAAACTCCAAGATAGAAGAGTTGCTGCTTGTTTAAAAACATTAATTTACACATACCCATGTTCAGGAAATTTTTTATTTCTTGGGAATGTTAGAAAATACTTCATAACTTACTGCACTTCCTTCTTGAATATGAGTTATGGTTTCACCAGTAGCTGGATTCACTGTTGGGAAGGATTTTCCAGAAATTGACTTCTGCCATTCATTGTTGATGAACAGCTGAAAAACAAATTATATCCCCATTAGACAGAAAATTTATCAACATAATCACAGTCTTAAATTTTTCAAGTCATACATTTAAAAAAAACGACTTTAACACTTCTTTGCATCTATAATTATTAACACACAATTCCAATAAACCATGGCATTGCATAGACATGTCAGTTCAAAAACTCAAAACTAAAGAAATAAAAATTTAAAGAACAATAAACCTCTGACATTGCTATATTGTACATCTTAAAATCAAGTAAACATTAAAACATTTAGATGTGTTATTAATATGATAGATTTTTCACTTTTGGTTCATTCTTTTAGTTTAATTGACACCGCATAATGTGACCGTGGGTTCAAGTTTCCTACTTACTGAAAATGCTATTTTTGTATGCGAAGGGAACTGGAAAGCCTAGTTGGTTAAGACATTCACCTGGCATGCAAAAAGGTTAAAGGCTCCAGCATTGCCCCAAAATAACAGCCAACCTATCAACAGCCTAAGTCCAAAAAATAATACCCTGCGTGAAGGCAGGTCACGTTAAATATGCTCCAAGTCCCAATGTCGCATACCATATGTAACCCTTAAAGTTTCATTGCGTGCCCGCTCAGGTGTCAACCTCGTCACTTAATAAGGGTTCTAAATTTTGAGGGATGTATTGGCTGTTAGTAAAAAAGTAGCTGGGGAAAATTTAAGAATTATTATTGGTATAAGAATGACTTTGAGACGCAGTAAACCAGCTACAACCCCCAAAACAAAGTCACGCAAAAACTACACTAAACTCAACCAATCAATCTAAAACTACACATGAAGGCAACTTGCCTTGAAATTGTGTACCATGGACTAGTGGACATAAGAGTTGGAACCAAACAACTTTATAGCAACATCTCTTTCGGCAGCAGGATTTTATACTATGACAGATTTAACGTGCAACAACCCCTTGCACATGGTGTTATTTATATTTTATTTGCAAGCACAATACATTTATAGGATGACTAAGAAGATGTCAGAACGTGCGAAAGTACACCTCTAGACATGCAGCATTTCAACACAACGCCTTACCGGCGTTATACAAACATGGAAGACTAATCCAGCTTACCTTCGTACACCGAATATCTGGATTAGAGATAGGTGCCGGCGATGAATAATGACAACTTAATACTCGTAAAGGAGAATACTTAACAGTATTTTTCAAGGCGCAACGAAGCATTTTGTTGAAGTTAATAAAATACTAGTTTAAGAACAAAATGATGTAGTAAGAAAATTCGAAAGAGTTACAGAAATATGGTAAACTGATATCTAGTGACCTTGCTAGTCAGCATAAGATAATTAATACAAATACAATACTCAAATAAAAAAGTTCGATAAGAGATAACCTGGAACAAGGAACAAAAACTACAAAGTTTGTTTATTTATATTTCAAAAAATCTGGCAACTGTCAAATAGGTATTGCCAGATTATAAAGTGTGTATTACAGTTTTGGCTTGGTTTTTAAAATGCTATTTTATATGAAATAAAAACGTATTTTGACTGATTATTATTTTAAAACAAGAAAAATAGTTACTTTTGATTAAAATTCACTAATTTAACTGAATTCACATTTAACATGGGTTTCGACCTATCTTACCTCTCAACTCATCTTTATTTTGTATTTGTTATTGTTGATGTGTGGTTTGCGTAAATAAATTTTCTTGGATGTGTATTTTTATCATAAATACGAATGTACAATTCTTCTTTAGAAATTAAAAAGAAGAAAAGAATTTAGTAAGTTCAAAATATACACTGATTTGTATTTAAAACACGTTTTTACGATAAACGAGGACATATTAACGAAACTTTGAGCCCACTCCAAAGGCAACTTTTGATTTAATGTTTGAAAACCTTTAAAACATACATTTTACTATTTAATCATCATTAAATTGTCAACTATCTTTAAACTAATGTTTTCTTATTGGTAACAATAATTTGGCATAAAAGCACATGTAAGTTAAATTAAGAAAATATACTTGGGCAGAAAATGTGTGCATTCGGGGAAAACACATTGAGTTGCTCAATTCGGAAATCGATGCTGTGCCAAAGGACCCTTATGCAGCATTTTAAGCTTTTTGAAAAATATTTCCCTCTTTTTAGTAGTGTAGATTTTAACAAATCTTTCAATCAAAGTTCACAGTGGGCCATTTGCCAACATGGTTTCTTTTGTTGTTTATTGTAATGCATGAGAATTAATTTATTTTATACTTATGTTAGGAAAACCTAGAATCGGTATACAACAACTTTTTCGGAATTTTGGCGACTGAAAATATTAATAAGCAATAAATAATTCATTATGGCAAGGCATGTTAAGTTTGCACAATATGGTGAATGAAAGTTTTAAAAGGAAATAAAAGAATGAATTTTACTAACTTTAACCAAAGTTTTTAAAGAAAAAACCTGTTTGGTTTTATATGTTAATAAATGAAATAATTGGTAAAAAATAAGGTAGTGTATCGTTCATGACTAAGGAAAAGGGAAATAATAAGTAAATTGTTTTGTAAAAAATTAAGTCCTTCATGGAACATGTGAAGATTTCTTACTGGAATTAGTCTTCACTTAGTTAACAAAACAACTTTTATTCCTTGCTACTTATACAACGTAGTTTCACAAAACTTTTAACACTTAAACCCCAGGTTCACCAAGCATCAAAATGTTTACAATTATAAAAGCAGCTTTTTCATACACAAATTTTCATGGAATGTCACTTTTTCGAAAAAGAAAACTCAAATCTCCAAGGAGACCGTTAAGTCACGTGATATAAAATATTTTTAAATGCTCGTGCGAAAAATAAAATTAAAGGTAAGCTCACGATTTCACATCCTCCCACCTTGAGTAGTGGAAGTTCCACGACTCAACTCTTCACTAGAGATCCAGCCTCTCAGGGATTTCGACTTTTCTTGTCTTTGCTTGAACACTTAAGGTCAGTTTTCTTGGTAGAGACTATTTTTTATGTAACGTATCTTCATCCAGTGGAAATGGTGAATCGCTCGCAGAAATTTCCAAAGGGTAGACGCGCTGAATTGGACGCAGAATCTCTCCACGCGACGTTTTGAGTTTGAAGAGTCGACAAACTCCATCTTTTCCTGGTAGAACTTCTGTCACTTTTCCCAGAGGCCAGTCGATGCGATTAGTGTTATCACTTTTTATGAGCACTATATCCCCACATTTATCTTCGAGGTTTTAGCTTTTTCAGACCTTCGTATCAATGATCCAAGATATTCAGACCGAAACCTTTTTCTAATGTTTTCCTGCAAAACTACTCTGTATTTGACGCACTTGTTGAGACTTTTATGATCAGCAGTATCTCAGTCAGGAACCCCTGATAGCTTTATGTCCTGAAGAAACATGGCAGGCGTAAGAGGAACAAATTCTGAATCACATTCATCTATGTAGGTTAAGGGGCGAGAGTTTATAACAGATTCGCAATCGCAAAGAACGGTTATTAATTCTTCATGAGTTAAACTTGCTCTTCCTAGTATTCTTCTCAAAAGACCCTTTAGAATACTTATGAGCCGCTCCCACCATCCTCCCCACCAGGGTGAAGAAGGGTGGTTAAACTTCCATTTAATTGGATGAAGAGCATTATCACTGCAAATGTGGTTCCAGTCTAAACCTTTAAGCAAGTTGGAAGCTCCGACAAAATTAGTTCCATTATCGCAATATATTGTTTCACACCTGCCTCTCCGAGCTATAAATCTTCTTAGAGCTAACATAAAGCTTTCGGTTGATAGTGATGTCACAAGCTCTAAGTGCACTGCTCTATAAATGGCGCACGTAAAGATACAGACCCAATCCTTCTTTCCGTCTTTCAGAAATAGAGGGCCTGCTAAATCAGTTCCACAAATCTCGAACGCATTGGCTTGTCGTAATCGATCTTCGGGCAAAGGAGCGGATACAGCATCACAACCTTTAGAAGAAAATCTTTTACATGGGATACATCTTGAGATAGCTGATCTCACTGTTTTTCTTCCATTCAAAATCCAAAAATGCTCTCTCAAAATGTTCAGAAGAATTTGAGTTCCAGCATGACTATTTTCGATGTGATGGGAAAGTATTAACCTTTTAACAACTTCGTGATTTGATGGGAGAATAGCTGGTTCTCTGAATTCTTCTGTATCCTCCATCAAAACAATTTTCGTTTTCAGCCGGATTATGCCATCAGCATCCTTATACGCACTCAGCGATTTGAGCTTTTTGTCATGTTCGTTAAGATATTCTGCTTGGATTAATTTTATAACCCTTTTCTCAGCTTCTCTACATTCTTCATTATCCAGAGATCCCTTTTTCCTGAGGTGAACATCGCTTCTACAGTTTGTAACAAATCTCAAAGTCCACCCCACTAATTTCACAATTGATTGGTATTTTGAGAAACGCTCATAAAACCATACAGTAGACGAATACTGCTTGATGGAAACCAAGGCCGAAACCGAGCTTTTCTTCTTTTCTTTTAATATTTCCTCTTCATCAAGCTCAAAATCAATGTGTGCTTCTTGGTCTTCATAAGAGTTTAACCATTTTGGCCCCTCCCACCATCTACTTTTCTAAAACACTTGCTTTACATCCTCGGGAGGGCAAATCTGCAGGGTTTTCAACTCCAGGTATATGACGCCATGAGGAAGCTACAGTAATCTTACGAATTTCCTGAACACGGTTATTCACGAAAATTGACCAATTTTCATGCTTCGTGATCCAGGTAAGAACAGTTGTAGAATCACTCCAATAAAAACATTTAATATCTGTCCAGCCGAGAGCATCTATCACAGATTTCGTCAACCTTGCCCCCACCAATGCAGCAAGAAGCTCCAATCTAGGTATTGTTGCAACTTTTGAAGGAGATATATACGGGACCTCAAGGTTAAAAAATGCACTTTTTTGCAATCTTCTTGTACAAGATAAACAACAGTGGCATAAGCGTCCTTGCTTGCGTCGCAAAAGGTATGAATAGAAAAGTTTTCTTCAAGATTTTCTGAAGTAACGTTTATCCAGCAGGGAATGGTAACTTTCTCCAATTCTTTAAGCTCCGTAAACCAAAGTATAAATTCTTTTCGAAGGGTTCCGGTGATTTCGTCGTCCCATCCTAACGATAATTTCCAGGTTTTTTTAGCATGAGCTTAGGGCAGAGCATTACTGGAGAAGCGAATCCGAATGGGTCAACACTTTGTGAGCTACTGACAGCATAGTACGTTTAGTAACGTTATCAACATTTACTTTTTCCAACCAGCTGACGTTTAGCGAAAAACTGTCTTCAGTTTTATCCCATTGAAGACCTAACAATTCCGTTTTATTCGAGGCGGCTCCGGTTTCTGTTATTGAATACTCTTTATCTCTTAGAATGAAACCACCTGTCTTCAGTAGATTATTAGAAACATTTATCAATCGCTTTAGCTCTGTTTCATCCTGGACACTAGTTACAAGATTATCTACATAGAAACTCTCCAAAAGACACCGAGTAACGAAAGGGTCAACAGCGACATTTTTTTCAATGTGATACTTCAATACAGCTCCTAATAGAAACAGACTGCTGCGAACACCAAAAACTACTCTGGCATGGCGGAAAAATTTATAATTTTCACAAGATTTATCAGTCCACCATAGAAATTATAAGTAATCTCTGTCTTCTCTACTAAGACTGATTTGCAGAAAAGCTTTCCTTATATCTGCAATCACGCCAATCTTTTTCTCTCTAAACCGTAATAAAATATCTGGTATGAGCTCAATCAAGTTCGGACCACTATGTAGAGAGTCATTTAGCGAAGGATAACCCTTTACTCTAGCAGAAGCATCAAAAACCGGTCGAATAGGTGTAGTTTTACTAGCTTTGATAACAGGCCTATGAGGTAGGTAATTTGTAGACAAAGCCATTTCTTCAACTGGCACTTCTTCGATAATCCCTTCACCAAGCCAATCTGAAAATATTTGCTCATAGCTGTCATATAAATTTTCTTGAAATAGCTTCTTGGTCGTAGTTTCTAATCTTCTTTTAGCTTGTTCAAGATTATCAGCTAAAGGCACACTGTTATCCAACCAAGGCAAGTGAACTTCATAGCGATTATCCTCATTGTACCTAACAGTTTGAAGGAAATGTTCTTTAGTCAAATCTTCTTGCTCTTTCTTAGAGAGCTTTTCAATGGGATTCCGGATCCCAATGGAATCGAGTTTCCAATAGTCTGAAATGTCAAACTCCTTAACGAAAAGTGATGTCACCAGCATAGCATTGCTTGAAGTTACTTCATTTTCAGGAACTTTTCCTAAGAGAGTCCAACCAAGTAAAGTTTCAATAGCTACCAATCCGCTTGACAAGACCCTCCTCTGACCGGTCAAAATCTTTCCAAAAAGGTCAGCTCCTATAAGAACTTGTACGGGTTGTGGCTTTTCTCCAACATCACTTAAGGTTATATCCATATTTTGAAGCTCTTTTATCCATGGCCCTGGATTCACAGGTGAGATATCATTGCAAATTGTAGTTTGATCTAACGCTTCAAAGTTGCACGCGAAATTGTTCTGCATATTTCTCAACCTGATTCTGTAGCCTGTATGAAC
Source organism: Oedothorax gibbosus (assembly GCA_019343175.1). Classification (NCBI taxonomy): domain Eukaryota; kingdom Metazoa; phylum Arthropoda; class Arachnida; order Araneae; family Linyphiidae; genus Oedothorax; species Oedothorax gibbosus. The sequence continues at coordinate 65,866 of JAFNEN010000350.1, read as the reverse complement.
AAATTCTCCAGTTTTAACTCCGCCAAAGAGAGAGTGTATTAGAGTCTCTTTCTTTACAGGGGTGTATCCCATATCTTCAGCAAGATTTTTCACAATATAAGAATTTTGAGAGCCGGTGTCCAGAACTATTCTCACGACAGCTTCCTTTTTATCTGAAATAAGCTTGCATTTGAGAGTTTGTAAGAACACTTTAGGACCCGTACTTATGTTAGCCATGTTTACCTCGTTAACGATTTCCTTTTCGTCTGTTTTCTTTTCTTCAATTTTTCTTGATTCATTTGTTTCACACATCAAGGGTACATGTTTTTTCCAACAAATACTACATCTCAGAAATGAACGACATCTTCGGACAAGGTGACCAGGTGTTAGGCAGGCAAAACAACAATTCTTTTCCCTTAAATTCTTTGTCTTTCAGATAAACTCATTTTTTGTGCGGAAAAACAGTCTGCACTCGAATGAGTTTTATCACAGAAAACACACATCCTTTTTGTTTCCTGAGTATGAGAGGTTGTGAAAAGACCATAAGCTGTTGGCGTGCTATTCTTTTTTACCCTCTGTTCAAATTTTTTACCTTTAAAACAATTATTGTCTGTCTTTTGGTTCAAGCCAAAACCTTGCATCGCCAAACAAATCCTTTCCTCGGATTCCACTTCAGATTTTAGAAAATTTAGCAAACCATTAAGCCTTTCTAGTGGGTCAACATTGTAGTTAAAATCTGGGCTCCTTTGTCTTTGCCATGCCCTAAGTATATCTTCAGGTAAACATGACTCAACTAAAGGGTGAAGAAGAGCAGCGCTTTTATCCGTTGTTACGCCAAGAGTCTCTAGTGCACGAATCTGCGACTCCAAATTATCATAAAGTGCGCATAGATTTATAGCAGAGCTTCGCGCAGCATTTTGAATCACCAAATTTAACAGTTCGCGAACATAAAATTCAATTAATAAATCATTTCGCCCATAACGAGATTTTAAAGATTCGATGGCTTTTTCGTAGTTGGCGCCAGTTGGCGGAAAACTTTCAACCACCTCCCGAGCACGCGACTTGCTAACAGTACATTGTATCAAATATTGAAACTTATTTTCTGGCGCAATATCTAAATCATTATGTACATGCTCGAATTGACTCCAAAATGGCAGCCAGTCCTTTAAATCTCCGGAAAATTGTCGTAATTCTAATTTTGGTAAATTGAATTTCTTTTTAACGTTACCTGTTAACTCTGTAGTTTCATTTGGAGCATCCAACGCTCTTCAGGCATTTATCCTGGCCAATTCTAATTCATGTTGCCTTTGACGTCTTCGTCTGGCGCCTTTTCTCTCGTCTTGGAGCTTTTTCTCTTCTTCGTCTTGGCGCTTTTTCTCTTCGTCTTGACGTTTTTCTCTTCGTCTCTTTGTTGTCTTCAGCAACAGCTGCTTCGAACACAGAAGTAACGAAATCCGGATCTGCTTTGTATATTTCACTGTTCAAAATTTCTTCTTTCAGTGCATAAATAGTAGTTTTAGTTGGTAAGGACCCGATAATCTCTTGACACAAGTACACTAAATCTTCTTTTTTAAAGCTTTTAACTACTTGAAACATTTTTATTTCGCTTACCAGGTCCTGTCACGGACGCCAGATGTGAAGATTTCTTACTGGAATTAGTCTTCACTTAGTTAACAAAACAACTTTTATTCCTTGCTACTTATACAACGTAGTTTCACAAAACTTTTAACACTTAAACCCCAGGTTCACCAAGCATCAAAATGTTTACAATTATAAAAGCAGCTTTTTCATACACAAATTTTCATGGAATGTCACATTTTCGAAAAGAAAACTCAAATCTCCAAGGAGACCGTTAAGTCACGTGATATAAAATATTTTTAAATGCTCGTGCGAAAATAAAATTAAAGGTAAGCTCACGATTTCACAGAACAATTCGTAAAACCGGAATTTGATTAAATTTTTACAATTGAAGAGTCCGCGGGAAGAACTCCTTGATTGACTAGGAATCTTCCTGTATTCATGTCTGCTAGGCTGACATTGGCGATAGGAAACCGGTTTCTCCCTTGTTTCTTTTCTCGCTATACAAACCTTGGACTCGTGTTAATCAAGGTTGCCATGAGAGAAGAACCAAGTGATAAACTAGTTCGTTTACACCAGTTTAGGCGGTGACTTGCTATCGTCGCCAAACAGGCTTGATACGGACAAATATCCTGTTGATGAGGAGCTATTTCCCCTGTTCTCTTCAATTTTGAACGCAATACAAAAATAAACTGTTCAAAATTTTATTGATCTAACACAATTTATTGATTAATTAAACTAACCAATATTTTTCATTGAGTGTGGTTTATTATGTATCTATTTATTTTGTTTTATATTTAAATTTTCAGATTGGAGATCATGGGAGACCACAAAAGAAAAAGATCTTTAGGTCCCCCTCCAAGGTGGCTGCATTGTCCCAGAAAAGGAACAATTATTGTTGGTAAGTTGTTTTATTAGTTGTATTAATATTTGTTTGAACATATGGGGATTCAAAAAAAATATTATTCTGTTTTGTAGAAGGTTCAAATCTGTCTGAAACTACACTATAGCTTGGGGGACATACATAAATTACGTCATGCAAAATTTTGACCCCTCCCCCTATGTCACTCTGCGTCACGTTTGATCGAACCCCTCCCTCTAAAATTATGTTATTGCACCCCCCCCCCTCTTAAAGAAAAAGTTAATTTTAATATTTCCCTTTGTTTCTGAAATTTGAAAAAAAAAGCATATTTATATATTTTCAAAAAAATTAACTTGGAAAGAAAAAATGTAAAATTTATCTTGGTTAAATAATTTATTCATAGGAATATACCAACATTGTATTTACATTTCCGTTGTCCAAGGTCTTACTAGCCATTCGCTAATGTCTTTTAAAAAAGGGGATCTGAGAGTAATCGGAACTGTCTAGTTCTGGGTCTTTTGGTGTTCGTCCAGGTAGATGCGAGACCTCTAATTGGTCAAGACAGTGTTGCGTTTTTGCGTGTTACGAAGTACCGTTACGAAAAGGTCTGTAAAATATAGGAGACTAATAATGCCGACATTGTTGCATATAATAATCTCCCCGTCCTCTTTCTGAAATAAAGTGTTAATTATAAAAAAGATTTCAATTTTTTTTTTCAAAAACTTTATTTTATGTAAAACAGATTTTCCTTGTAAAATTGGAAATTTTTGAATTGTTATGTCGATTACCCCTCCCCCTCCATGTCCCGTTGGTGCATACCCCTCCCTCCCCCCTCTGAGCGTGACGTAATTTATGTACGTCCCCTTGGACTGAAAGAGCTACAGACTTCAAATTTTGTACCTGAGTTCCTACTACTTGTCGAATGTCATATTAAAATTAAAAAAAACAGACAAAAAAACATGCATGTGCAAATGGTAGTTGTCATAACATATTAGGTTTTAAAGTTATTGAAATATTACCTTATTGGGTGCATTAAATGTATTGATTTATTGAGTGGTAGTTGAAAGTTGTGTAGTGTTCTACACCCTGGACCCATAGTTTAACTATATTATTATAACTGTGACTAACTATATTATGTTTTTTTTTAGATAAATTCATAGCATTCAAGACTCCACTTGATGACAGTTACAATTCCGAAGTTCCTTTAGAGTGTAGTTTTAGTCCTTCTATGATCATAGGATCACTCTCAAATCCAAAGGTGAGTTTCCAGTACTGTAACTTGTAATTTTCTTTAATATTTGAAATTTTTAATTTTACTGAATTATAATTATAGAGATAATATCGCTCTTTATTTTTCAGGCAAAATTAGGTCTGTGGATCGACTTAACCAACACCAATAGATTTTATAACAAAAATGAAGTAGAAGGGCGTAATATTAGATATGTTAAGCTCCAATGCAGAGGGTAAGATTTCTGTATTGTGTTTATTATTTGAGTTTTTATATTAGAAGATATGTCAATTTTTTTTTAAAGCAAATTATAAAATATTTAAAAATCATATTTTAAAGTTTTGTTCTACAGTAAACTCCCGTTTATCCGGTATGCTCGGGAAATTGACTCTTCCGGATAATCGAATTTTCCGGTTGATCGGAAGTCGCCAAATAAGGTTACCAAAAAATGCTGATTTTTCCGGAAAATACAAGAGATAATGGCTGCATCTTATATGCAAATAGGCGATGTTGCATTTATAATGATAATATATAATTGATACTACAATATTTTGTATTACAAAATATTAATATATTAAGAAAAAAATCGACCGTTACTTTCAAATGCTAAAAATCTAAATACATAAATTGTCCAACCCATGGTCCAAAACCAGTAGGATATTTTAAAATATAAACCAAAAACACTTTTTGCCCCAAATATTGTCACCAAACGAAATTTTTTCTTAGAAAAAAAATCGGAAAAGTTTTTACTATATTTGGCCAAAAATCGCAATTTTTGGCGAAAAATATTCAATTTTATCGCTAAATTCCGTCGCCAAATCGGAATTTTAAATTTTCCGGATATTTGAGCTTTCCGGTTAATCGGGAGCCGGATAAACGGGCTTTTACTGTATTTTAATTGATGTACATTTTCTAACGAAACAAATTTATTTTAGGCATGGAGAATGTCCTGATGTTGATGCAACAAACACTTTTATTAGAATTTGCCAACAATTTATTGCACAGAACCCTTTTGAGATAATTGGTTTGTAGTTTTTATTTTGAGAAATGTGCTTATTATATAGTTGTACTTATAATATATTTGTCACTGATATTATCTCTTTAGTAAATTTACATTTAACTGTATTTCAAAATGCGAAAAAAGTTATTAAACATAAAAAGGCATTTTTCTTACTATTTGTTCTCTCTGCATTAATCTCATTTTATTCTACTTTCCTTACCTGTCCGTATCCCCTCTAATTTCGTTTCGATCTGTCATAGGTTAAAAATTCTTTTTTGTGAAAAGTATGACATAGAGGGTTACATTTTCTCTGGAAGCGGTTCTAGGTGGCAGGTATTGTTACAAAAACCTGGATTTTTTTTAATAGGGATTTCAGTGATATTAAAGTAACAGGAAGTAGGTGTTTTATCAGTTTTTTTAGATTTAATTTTTCTAACTTTGTTATTTTATGTTTTTTTTCAATAAATTTATATATTAAGTACAGGAAAGTAGCTGTTTATATTTTTAGAATTCTATTTTATTTTTTATTTATTGTTTATTATTTCAATATATCAAAACCCATGTATAATTATTTAATAACTATGTATATTTTTTAATTGTTTCATTTTATATGATAAGTTTTTCAAAATTTATTTTGACTTCATTAAGTTTCAACTGTCAAACTATAAATTTACTTATGTAATGAATGTAATTCTTTCTTTTTTTAGGTGTTCATTGTACACATGGCTTCAATCGTACTGGGTTCCTTATTATTTCCTACTTGATTGAAAGCTTATCCTGGGGGTAAAATATTTTTTTTCTCTTTGACATTACCATTAAATTATTTAATATTTATTATTTAGTTTTAAAATATTTACTACTTGTATTTTGTGTACATTTGCCGCCAAAAACTAATCCTATTGCTTAAGACTTTTATTGCTAAAAATAGTAACTATTTGGTTTTTATGGGTATTCTTCAAATGTACTAGCATTTGTTTCAATCTTGATGAGTTTAACTTAATAGATATTTTATTTGTAAGTAACAGCATATATATTTTTAAAACCTAGTATTAAGTAATTTTTGCAGTATGAATGAGAAGTGTCCTTCTTTTTAATAAAAATAAATAATTAAAGACCACACATTGTAATTGATTATCTGTGTTACTTTTAATATGTGTATATTGTTGAGGATTGATAGTAATAGTTATTTTTGTTTTACAGTGTTGAAGCAGCCGTACATGTTTTCAGTCAGGTCAGTTATTTCTTTAACTTTTATTACTTGCTTTTTAATTATAAATGTTATTGTTAATTGTTTAATTATTTTATTGCTAGTTAATGACCCCTAATGATTTAAATAGTACCTCCTTATATTCCTTCTGATTACAATGCAAACTTCAGGAACACTTTCTTCCCCTACCCCCTTGTGTGGTATTCCGGGAAGCAGCTGTTTTAAACCTACCTTGTTTCAGGCTCTGCTGTGAGGTTAATCACAATTGCTTTCCAAACCCAGTAGGGTGGGGAAAAACTAAAACAGCTATGCTCACACCCTTTCCTAGGCAACTACATTAGGGGGTAGGGGAAGAAAGTGATTTCGAAGCTTGTATTTTAATCAGAAGGACTATAATGTCATGCAAGACACAAGTTAATAAATTTTTTAATTGTTCAGGCCCGTCCACCCGGCATTTACAAGCAAGATTACCTCAATGAGTTGTTCAAAAGATATGGGGATGTTAATGACGCACCTCCTGCTCCACCGCTTCCAGAATGGTGCAATGGTATGATTAGTTTTTAACTTCCACACTACGTTTATAACGTAAAAAGTGGAAGGTTTTATAATTCGTTCAGTCCGTCCGTCTCTCTGTGTCCGTCACCTACTTTCACAGGACAAACCGCAAGTCCCACAAACAAGTGGGATGCGTCATTTTGAAGCAAAAAATCTGACTACATTCGAAATTTTGTTAAGAAATTTAAATTAGAACTTTATTTAAAATTTAAATAACTAAAAATTTAATCTATATTGAAATAACGTGCAAATTCCATTTTTATTCAATATTTTCACTGTTGCCATTTCGTCACAAACGTTCAAGAAGAAACTTTATTTAAAGTAAAAATAAAATTCTTGAAAAAATATTTATTTATGTGATATAATTCAGTTTGGATTGTTGTAATATCACAATCGAGTTCTTCTGATGGTTCATTATATATGTATGAAGAAAGATACATAAAGAATTCTAACTTTGCATAAAAAATATGCAACGTTTCGCTTTTATTTTTAAAGCACAATTTTACTAATTATTTATTTTTGAACAGTAAATTAATTTAACAAACGATAAATATTAACTGAATATTTCGAATGAAAAATGGGAAATGTGGCGACTAAAATATATTTATTAAAAAAATTACATCATTATTCTTCGAACTTCAAACAAATTTAGTCAAACGATAAAGACTAATTATTAATTTGCGAAAGAAGATTAATTAAAACTAGGGGAAAAAACCCTCGCTATATGCTCGCAACTCCCGGGAAACTTTGCACAGTTTCCTTTGGATCACCTTCGTGATCCAGGTCGCTTCGCTCTCTAACGTACATTGAATATTTAGTCTAGTCCTTTAGTTTCCTTTTTGAAAAATAAAATTCGGTTAATCTAAAGAAGCATATCCGGCAATTTTTCTCCAAATATGGTAACCCCGCCAAATCAGTATTATGACAATATATACCGTGGTAGCCGTTAACGCTTAAGAAACTATGTTTAAAAAACAATTTTAATTTTTCTTTTTAAACTATGAAATAACGTGAACAAATATATTGACGTAACTGGATTTTAGCAAATTACGTGAATTCCATGCGTTTTTTATTAATTTCAGTCGATCGAAATTATAATTTAAGTTTTCATACAATAAACGTCGTAATTTTACGCCAAATCTGGTTACTGACAAATTTGTATTATGGCTATCTTTGGCGAAATTAGCAATTGCATTCCCAATTTTTAAATATTAATCCATTTAAATCTCAAATGCATATAATTTATTCTGAAGTGTTTTTATACCAATTTTTTATTAATTATATGCTTAACGATTTCAAATACTTATTTACTTTTTTAAAATCAATTCTTCGGCATTTTAACGTTCCACTTTTTTTAGAAATCGTTGTGTTTTTATTCAAAAAACTGTTTTACTGCCGTATCGAACAATGTTTTGCACATAATTCTTATGGTTGTTTTTCATTTTTTGGCCTTATCGCAGTCATTCCCGAAATTGTCAATCCTTGTGTTGTTTCGTAGTGCTTTTCTCAAAAAGTTACATTCAATGTTTTTCTGCCGTATCAAACTATGTTTCGTGCATAATATTTATAGTTATTTTTCCCTTTTTCAAGCCATTCCTGAAGAAACACTTTTTTGTTGTTTTCAGTCGGCCATTTTGAAATTAGTAGTATTTTTGTTCATTTCGATTGTTGCCATTCCAGAGATAGAAATATAAGGAAATTTGGGTTCCGTATAAGAGTATTATATATATAGATAGTTAATTCTGGGTTTTAAAAGTATGAATTGGAACTAGCTAAAGGGTTTGGCGAATTTCTTTCTGAGGTTTATAAATAGTGTTTCTTTTTGAGCACAAATGTTGTGTGGAAGCAGTTTAAGTGACAGATTCTGTAACAAACCTACTTGTTTAATGTCAAATAAATGAGGTTGATTTAGTTGATGTCACTCTCACGTTTTCATTTTTGCACTTCTTTGGAATTAAATTTATATTTTCAATTTAATTAGCTTCATAGTAATAAGCTAAGCGATTTTATTGAACTTAATTTGATTAGCATTTCACTCTGAAAAACAAATCCTAATGCCTTATATATTTTTAGTATCAAATTTAAATGTTTAATCTTTACCTTGCTTTGTGTAAAAAAGGCCATTTTTCAATCTTCCAATGTTGTCATTTATTCTTTCTTTACCAATCTTTATTAATTTACAAACTAAATTATTTTTTTTATTTGTTTGCTTGAATTTGATTTTAAGTAAACTTTTCAATTTTTAGAGGAAGACGACGTTGAAGATGATGGAACTCCTATTGGGGAAGACCCTGAGGATTCAAATCAAAGACCTACTTTGAAGAAACGAAAAGAATTTGTCAAAAAGGTGCATGGTTTTATTGTAATTTAATCTAAAATATATCGGCTGGGGAGCCTAATTGGTTTAGGCGTTCGCCTTGCTTGCGGAAGTTCCCCTTGTTCAGGTCCGTGCATCGCCAAAATAACTCCCGACCTATAAATGGCCCTTGCTGCCAAAAATGTTGACAAATAATATCCTGTGTAGAGGGAGTGCACGTTGAATATGTTCCAAAGTTCTAACGCTGTGTACTATGTTGCCCATAACAGTTGCGTCGAGTGCCTACTCGGGTGTCAGCTCGTTACTTGACTGGTTTAAAATTACCACGCCCGTAGCCAATAGCCCTCTTTTAGCTCTAGTGGGACTGTAATTCAAAACTAACTAAACTAATATAAAATATTATTCTTCAAAAACTTGCATTTCTAAATGTACAGTAGAGGTTGCCGTTTATCCGAATTCACGGTGTATCCAAAATTGGCTAACCCTGATATTAGTTCCTTTGGAATGTGTTTTTGCATAAAATAACATGAATAATTTATATGATAAATAGATAGGCAAATCACCAATGAAAAATAATACTTACATAGTTGACATTTTTCTCAAAATATAGGCAGTAAATTTTTTATTTTGCTCACAATTTTGAATCGTTTAAATCAGCCGTGTCGCAGTGATCTGTTTAAACAAGAAATGTCTAAAGAGTGGCTTCATCTTGTGTTCTAGTATTTAGGGCTGTCAAAAGATTCTTGTAGCTTTCCATATGCGAAATTGAATCACTTGCTAAACTCGATAATTGAGCCTTCATAGTCCCTATTCGTCAAATAAGAACGAGGCAACCTACCATCTTTCAAATGTTTTTAATATTCTCCAGCGTTTTTTCTGGTGTATGGATGATTCAGACTATACGAAAGTGCTTCGGTCCCGTACCTTTCGGGTAAGCAGGACTCGACTGTATGACTAAGATGGGTTTGGCCTGTTTATAGAAGACTTTCGGGAATAGTAATTTCAATCGTATGGATCAGACCCTATATATTAGTTATACTTTAGGGAATGTGAGTTTTGCCACTAAACCCTTCAAACAAATTTAATTTTATTATAAATTGATATGTTCTCAATGCAGCCATTTTGTATAAAGAATTATAATAACTGTACAATTACATCTCTCTTCTCACTTCTCAAAATATAGAGAAGTTGAAACAACATCAATTATGCAAATAAATGTAATTGAAAAAGACGAGGTAAATCAAGCGGGTCGGAAAGTGGGATTCTGCGTAAAAATACTTACAGAAATGAAAATGGGGGGGGGGGGGGCGTCAATTTTTTCAAGGTATTTGGCTACAAAAAATACTTTTTGGTTTACCATATGCATTTCCGAATTTTGATTATTTCATTTATGTTATAACTACTACACATAAAATTTGTTTAATATCTATTCTTTAATTATAAAGACATGGTTTCTAAGGCTTACCATTTTGCACTGTTTTTTAAAATTATTTCCATGCCAATATTTTTTCCTTTTTTTACAGAACCCTATTTTTATGGAAGGGGTACCTGGTGCAGCTCCTGTTACTGATCAAAATTTAGTAACTTATTTGCAAAATAAATGTCAAAATATGAGCGGATGGAATGGGTAATTTTATTTTACAAAATCCTAAATAAGATATCAGTTTTTGACACTCCAATATAAAAAAAAATGCTGTTGTAAAAAAAAATATATATAAATTTCAACATTTTATGTGTAAATACTCAGCATTTCTTTTAAAAGTTGACTTTTTGGCTGTTTAATTTTTTTATAAGAACAGCAGTTTCATCCAAATGTGGAACAAAAAAACTGGTGTAAAACTACAACAAAATAAGGTTGTTAAGTAACAAAAATCTATCAAATTTTCAATAATCCTTTTTGTTTAAATTATTTTAAAAATTCGATCTGAATTTTTTTTTTGTAAATATAACTGTGATATTGTTCTGAATTAAAATCGGTTTTTGTGATAAACTAATTTATTTCTAAGTATTCTAAAATAATTTTTTGTTTTCAGGTCAGGCTTTCCAGGATCTCAACCTGTGTCCATGGATATCAACAATCTCAAATTTTTGCATTCTAAACCATATAAAGTCAGTTGGAAAGCAGATGGCACAAGGTTATTAGTAATTTCTTTTAAGGTTCTGTCAAATGGGGTAACTTCAGCCCAAGCCCTAGTACTGACTTTCTTCTTAAATATTTGTTACTTATTGGTCAAGGCAGAAAGAGTATTTAATAAGAAGTTATTAGCTTGAAAAGCGTAGGCCAATGTTACCCCCTTCAGCAGCTATTTAAAATATTGCTTAATATGTACATGTCTACATAATAGTTTATAATAAATATATGTATTAAGTGGGACGGTCAGTCCCATAGAGATAATGTATTAGTTTTGAAATCACAATTTTTGCAAAAGAATTGCTTTGCCATGTTATCACATTTTAGCCAGGTATGAGAATCATCATAACATCAATTTAAAACAAAATTGAATACAAAGTAACACCCGGTTATTTAATTATTAATCGATCAAGTTTTAAAATCGAGCAGGGGGCACAGAGCTCCTATTATTCCTTTTTTCCTATTTTTTAATGCTCTTCCTTTTTTTCCTATTTAATTCCTATTTTTTGCACATTTTTTTTAAATTCCGGAGTTTTCGTAATGCAGTGCACAGTCTTAAATTTTTCTAATTGGGATTGTTCTCCTCTGCAGCTGGTAGGGCCCGGACAATGATGGCTGAAGGAGTGTCAGCTGTCAAGGTCAAATTCCACGGCATTGGGACATCGTGCTTTCACCGGAAGGGGGGGGGGGATACTTTACTCTTCATGAAAAAATCGTCAAAAAGTTGTTTTCTCTATTCGCGGTCCATATCAATGAAAACTAAACTTAAATTTTAAGAAATAACAAGTTTAAACAACAGATTTTGCTAATAAAGTTTTAAAAAATAATTATAATTTAAGGATGAATTAAGATTAGATTACACTAAACTGTCTTCAAATATCGACCAACGGTCAGTGCAATCCCCCATTAGATAAGGATCATTTTCATTTGTACAAAAATTTGCAGTCCAATAATGCGTCCTGATGAGTTTATATTGCTGCCTAGTAATTTTCACGAAATCCGCTTTCCTCGTAATGATTGGGCAGTTGTCTGGCTCTGTGTGATGATCCAAAGAGTGTAGCTCCGGTTCAGGCCATATAGGACCAACCAGAATATTTTCATCCGATCAAGCGTTCGTGAGGCGTGAACTTGTGAACACAAGAACAACTTTGAAAGTTAAAAGATTTTTTTGTTTGCGTTTTAAACTTTTTTCTACTTCGACCTATACTGGGGTTTCTAATTTTAGACATGTTTTTTTTAATGGAGGGTCGGCTTATACACGCTTTATATTTTCAGATTTTTTTGTTATTAATTTCTAGTCTTTGAATTTTTCTAGTTAGGTTAGTTTGAATTATCATCGCAGTAGAGCTGCACGAAGGCGATAGGCGTCATAATTTAGAACCGAGTCAAGCGACTACCCGTCACCTGAGTAGGCACCCAAAGGAACCGTTAAGGGTGACATCGTACACAGCGTTGGGACTTTGATGGATATTTAACGTGCATTTCCTCTACAAAGGGTATTATTCGTCGGACACTTTTGGCTGCACAGGCCATTTATAGGTAGGCAGTTATCTAGGCGATCGCCGGATCCGAACCTGGGACCTTCCCTATATAAAGCGAACACCTTAGTCATCTGGGCTCCCCAGTCCCTTGAATTTTTCTGGGTCGGTTAGTAGTGACAATTTCCACCGTTTCACTCGGGTAGAGCCTGTTCTTTCACTCAATGTGTAAGATATGTTTCGTAAATTATGAAGTAGACTGATAAATTTTAAAATTAGATATTTTTAATATTTTTTGTACTTTTTGGTTATTATATGGGCACATTCATACATTATTTGCTATTTACTCAAATATATGCACATACCATATACTAATTTAGTTGATGTGTCCTTCACGTGTGATTTCCTTTTTTTATTTTTATTTTGGCCACTTTCAACCCTGAATGTTAGATTCCGGGAATACCCAAATTAAAAATCTTGCAGTACAGCGGGATCAAATGAAAAAATTGTAAAATAGTTTTGGATCTAAAACAGTAAATGCTACAAAATAAAGGCAATTGATTGTTTAGACTGTGGTAGGCGTGACATCATGACTTACATTGTCTATTGTACATATATTGTGCCACATTTAGAAAAAGTTTGTTATAACCAAAAAAGTCTTAAGTCATTCCTATTTTTTCCTTTTTTTAGTAGGTTTATGTTCCTATTTTTTCCTATTTTTTAAAATAATACTCCTATTTTTACTACTATTTTTCAAAAAATTTGGCTGCTCCCCCTGATCGAGTCGTCATCGCTGTAATTTTTGGCATTTTAAAACTTCAAAATTATATATAATTAAATAACTAGATAACATTTTCGTTTCAAAATTTGTTTCATTTCGATGTTATGTTGATTATCATACCTGGGGAAAAAAGGGCTAACATGTCAAAGCAATACTTCTGCGGAAGTTGTGATTAGAAAACTAATGCATTAGTTCTGACATTAGACTGACAATCCCTCTTATGTGAACCCAAGTCTTATTAAATTTTTCACAAATTGAATGTAACACTTTTTGTGCTTCAGTTTAAGCAATATTTTAAATTTTCATTTATTCACATTCCAGATTCATTTTAAATTCGCACCAGGAGTTTATTAATGTGTATTTATTGTAATTCATTTACTTCTTGTCCCTCATATTTTCTTGTTAACACAATTAAAAAAATTTAAGATATATCATGTTATGTTTTTAACTTATTATAGTTTTGCTTCAATGCTTCAAATGGGATTTTACTTCTTTTTATCATCACTACCTAAGCTTATACTAAGACTAATTGTGGAATAAAATTGTCAAACAACAAAAAGTTTCCTTTGAAATAATATTCGGCCTTCAAAGTAGCAATAAAAATGTTTGTAAGAACTTCTTGAAGTTAGGTAGATGGTAGTTATATGATGATTTAAAAACCTCTTGTATAAATTGCTTAAGTTTTTTATTTGTTTTTTTAGATACATGATGCTAATAGATGGTGCTGATAAAATTTATTTCATTGATCGTGATAATTCCATTTTCAAAGTAGAAGGCTTGACGTTTCCTCGTAGGAAAGATCCTGACCAGCATATTAAGAACACACTGTTAGATGGGGTAATGACTTGTGATTATTCTTTTGAGTAGAATTGTTAATATTCATTTCCAGAGGGTTTTTTTATGGATGCCAATGATTAGCAAATAAAATTTTATTTTTTAAAATAAAATTTATATTTATTTTAAAGAAGATTGTACTGTGATAAACATTCTTGATTTTTAGTTGAATATAAATAAATTAATATTGAATTAATTAAAAAATTTAGTTGAATAAAATAAAGTAATTGTAAAAGAGGAAATTAAATCAGAGAAAATTTAATGTAGAAAAGGATTTTTGCAATAAGATACACTTATACAAAAAGTAAAAATTAAATGTTTTCACTAAAATATCTTTTTACTAAGTTACTATTTTGTTCAGAATAAACTGATATTGTGTTCATTGTTGCATAAACTGATATTCTTACTGTTTAGGAAATGATTATAGACAAGGTTGAAGGACGCGATGTGCCAAGATATCTCGCCTATGATATTGTTAAGTTTGAGGTAAGTTAATTGGATATTAAAAAAAAAAAAGAAACACTTTTATATCTTTCTATCTTACCAAGTCATATCAACACTCTTACAATTTTTTAACAATTTGAATCAAAATATAAGGAATTGTTCTTGAATTGTAGTAATTGTTCTTAAGTGCAGATTTAATCTTTAAAAATAAATAATAATAACTATCATAACAAAATGCCCAGAACCTTAAAAATTATGATTTTGCATTTTTGATGATTAAAATACAAGCAATCGGACTTGTTTTATTATTACATGATGTGTTAAAAATATTTTGATTAGTTTTATATGATTTCGGGTGCAGGTTAATTATCCTCAAAAGGAAATTGATTTCAATTTTATGTTTGCTTGCGACATGTTGCTTCGAAATCCATAAGTATTTTATATTTAAATTATCTTAATAAAGGGACAAGATGTCGGACAGACAGACTTCGAGCGTCGCCTGCTCTGCATTAACAAAGAAATCATTGGACCTCGGAGGGCAGCCATGGAAAGTGGGAAACTGGACAGATCAAAAGAACCTTTCAGTGTAAGGGCGAAAGATTTTTGGGACATCCATCATGTTAAACAGGTAAGTGTCTAGGGGTTTGAGGGTTTTACAGGTTTGTTAGTGTTGATTTAAATGTAATATTTGTACATGGGTTTTAGTTTTCGTAGTAAATATGTCTCGGTATGTTTTTCATGCAATGGTTTGGTAGGGTTTGTCATGGGGCAAACCGTAATTACGGTTTTACCTGCTTTTATCAGGGCTGTAAAGTCCGAGGTTCAGATACGGGCGTTGTCAAAACAAATGTCGACCTATAAACAGTCTGTGCAGCCAAAAGCTCACCAAATAATACCCTGTGTAGAGAAAGTGAACATTAAATGTGCTTCAAAGTCTCAACGCTGCTTACAATGTTGCCCTTAAAAGTTGGGTTGGTTGCCTACTTATGTGTGAGAGCGTCACTTGACAGTGGTTCTAAATTATGCTGGCTGTCGCCAATAGCCCTCATAGTGTGACAATAACTCAACCCAACTTTTGAGGGCGCTTTTACTCAACCCAACTCAACCATTTTCAATCAAGTGGTGGTAATGTTAAGTGAAATTGAAGTACGGAAATATTTCTTGCCATAAATTGTCTCTGTAGCAGCATTTAAAATTGTCACAGCTTGATTGAAAACCACAGGTAAAATCGTAAGTATGGTTTTTGATATGTGAAACATTACCAAAACTGTTGCATGTGAGACAAGCCTATGCAGAAGTTTACTAGTTTTAGTACATATATATACAAAAAGTTATAGTCAACAAAATTTGAGTTAAAACATATTAAATTAAATTATTTTATGTAAATTGATTTGCTATATCTATTAAACTAACAGTTATTTGTTTAAAATAACTCTATTTCTTAAGTACTTGTAATTAACTATTGTATTTTATGCAAAACGTTTTGGTCGTTTTTTCTTTTGTTGCAACCAAAACATGTTTTTATGGTTGCAGATTCTTACATTTAAATATTATTGTCATTTTAGATTTTGGGTGAAAAGTTCAAAAAAGATATGTCCCATGAAGTAGATGGTCTTATATTCCAACCTGTTTCTGAGGCAAGTTAAATTTAAAAAAAATATTTATGCTGGTATGTATTTATATGCATCAAATAGAGATTTTTAACTTTTTTGTAAAAGTATCTAGTGAAGTAGGTTCTATTTAATAAGCCTCCTCTCTTTATTCCAATAGCTGTAGTCAGTAGGTCAAAAGACCAATGCTCTTATTTTTTAAGCAAAATGTTGCTTTAATGGTTTGTTAACATGTGGGAGCTGGTGATATGATACATGGTCTTTTTAATCGGAAATTTTAAACTTTAATGCCATTTTCATCTTACTAAGGTTAAAAATGAATTATACTAGAAAATAAAAATAAAGAAAAAGTTATAAATCTTTGCAAAATTTGCAAATATATTTTATTTGAAATAAAAAAAGTTTTTTTTAACATCCTTTCCAAAGTTAACTATCACACTGGCTTAATGCTGTTCTAAGCTTACTTGGTTTATAAAGAAAAAAACGCCCAATTCCAATATTTATTAATGAACCAAAACTCACTGATGCAAGCAGAACTCCAGAAATAGCTAACAAAAATCCTCCGACCAAAAAAAGCCACTGTTTTTTTTTCTTGAAAACTTTGTACTAGTTTAAAGTTTTTCTCAGTACACCTTATTTATGTATATTTTCTCTTAATATGTTTAATAATTTACTAGTTTAAACTTCAATTATACAAAACTAATTTTTAATGGAAATTTTCAGAAGAATTCCACTCATTAGCAACGCAAATCTGTTGACTTGTGTATTCCTAATTTTGAGGGTTTTTTTTTGGTATTCTACAATTTTTATATTTGATAATAATTGTTTTATTTTAAGAGTAACAAGTTATATATTTTTCTTTTAGCCATATGTTTGTGGTCGCTGTTTTAATGTCCTAAAATGGAAACCTGCAAATTTGAATTCCGTAGATTTTAAGTTGGTGATACAGAAACGAACTGGACTTGGGTAAATAGTTTATTTCAATTTTTTTGGTAATGTGCTTTAGAAAAACCAAAATCAATTCGGTTACTCAACATCGCAATATTTTTAGATGGAAAAAAACTAATAAAGACCATACTGTTTTGGATATTTTAAACTCAAATTTTATTTGTGTGTAAAAAGTAATAAATGCTTCTAAAATGGCATACATATTAGAAGTTTGCAACATAAAAATGAACTACTTAGGTGCATTTCTATGAATAAAAAAAACACTTTAATTGTACCAATTTATATTTAATGACCTTTGAAAAGTTATAATTAGCATATTAGTTTTATTGGAACACCTAGCGTATTCAGGCCGGAATGCTATTTGGTGACTTCTGGCGATTGTGAAAAAATAAACACATGGTTGCTATAGTTAGTAGTATTTTACGAAATATTTATATTAATTTCGGTACAGCATCAGTAAATTCACTTTAGAAAAATGTTTATTTCAATTTTTAACCTCAATATTTGGTTCAAAACGTTGAAAATTTATTAAGATTAGTTAATTTAGAATAATAATTACGTAGGTTGTTACTTGTTTGTTTTGGTTTCATAGCTGGTTTATTGCTTCTGCAGATGCGTGCTTATTCCTGTCATTGTAGTATGGCTTTTTTTTTCGTGACGTTTATCTCTCGGTTGCATTTTACGAATTCGTTCCACTGCTTCTGCTCACGGAGTGGTGTTGGTAGCGTGAGGGAATAGTTGCATATGATTTTTCGTTTTTATCATGTCTTGAAAGCCCAGCAATGTTTTAATGGTCAAAACGTGAAATGCTGTACACTATATACGTTACAAAATTATCCTGTATGCGCTGCGAGTTGTGAAATTCGGAAATCCTTCTACAATTGCATGTAGAAACTCGGCCCATGACACGCTTAAAAAAAATACGCTGGTACTCTCTCCGAGCCGTTGATTGTGGCTACTTGGCAATCCTCCGGGCCTTTGATTGTGGCCACTCGAGCCATGATATCTTTAAAAAAATGCTGGAACACCCTCCGGGCCGTCGATTGTGGCTACTCGGCAATCCACCGGGCCGTCGAATATTGACACTCGAGCCGTGATATCCTTACAAAAAAACTGGTACCCCCTCCAGGCCTTCGATTGTGGCTACTCAGCAAACCTGAGGGCTGTCGATTGTGGCCACTCGAGCCGTGATATCCTTAAAAAAAACCGCTGGTGTTGATTGAATTCAATATTAAAATAATAAAAAAATGCTTTACTGCATTTTATAAAAACCAAACCAAACCTTACACGCATTTCGAACAAATACTCACTCACACAAAAACCGGAATTTTCAAAATAAACCCATTTTACGCTTTACTATTATTTACATAATTCTTGTACGCTGTATTTTCAACCAAACCAACTTAAAAGTAAATTAGTTTGCAAGATTTGGCAACAAGATTGATGTAAACATCCATCGAGTTGAAAGTTGAACTGGAATGTTTACCAAATTAGATACGTTTTCGCTACTTGGCTGCAAAAGTTAAGCCACGAAATCGAGACCGGCCTGAATACGCTAGCAGTACCGTTTTATTGGCTTAAACACTTTTAATTTATATTTTTATAGGCTTCTTCCTACTAAAGTCGGCTTATTATATGTTGGTGGGATGAACGAACCATTCGCTGAAATAAAGGTATGTGTTATTTTTTTTTTCTCTTTTTAGATAAATAAATTAATGTGAATATAATTATGTCAATTAAGTAATTTAGGAATATTAAACATGACATTTATTTTATTTAAAAATGAAACACATGTAAAATTAACAAAAAGTTGCTATATGTGTAATCGTGTAAGTTATTTGGCTTTCCTTACAAATTCTCAATTCTTCGACTATTTAAAAAAGGTTAGCTTTATGATCTAGTTACATGAATAATTACTGTAACAATCCGAGTGAGATGAATTATTTTTAATTTGAAAAACTAAAATACAATTATGTTGAACCTTTTATTGAAAAAGTTGCTGACCTTTTATCTAAAATTAAATTTATGTTTCAGATTACAAAAGTTTTAAAAGACATGGACAAAAAAATAATTGAGTGCAAATATGAAAACAACCAATGGGTTTTCATGAGAGAAAGAACAGACAAGTCTTTTCCAAATGCTTACAAGACTGCAATGGGCAAGTTTTTTTTTATTATTGTCGCTCAAAATGAGTTACCTCATTGTTGAACTATCTACATGTCTAGGTCATTGGTAAGTAATAGTATAATGGTTACTGCAATCAGTAAAAGCAGATAAGCACTGTGGGGGTAACCGAACCAGATTTCACATTTTAATTGGTGTTAATTTTTTTAATGGATGATCTCATTGTTAAACTATCTGCATGGCTAGGTCATGTAATAGTTATCAAGTTATCCTGTATAGGTACTGTAGGCCAACTGGGTCAGATTTCGCATTTCAATCTTCTGTTTTAGATAGAAATTCTTAAGGTCAAATTAGGTCCACACAGCCCAGCTATCTGAAGGCAGTTGTCCGAATAAAGGTCCATGAAGGAAGAGTTACTGATTTTTTCAATTCTTTCTGTTAGGAAATACACTTAAAAAATAATTAGATGCTAAACTTACTGCATTTGGTTGCGTATTTTGTTTGTTTTATATTTCACCTAATCAGTGATTTCGTTTGTTGATGTTTTCATCTAATAACTGTGTGAATTTCAAATTCCACCTCCATAAACAATGCGTGTGTTCACTTCACTTTATAAGCATTCAGTGACCAGCACTGTTAGGTTGTATTTGCTTTGGTTTGTTTGAAAACGTATATTAATTGGTAGTTCTTGTAGAACGATTTCACGGCAGTTAAGTTTCTACGCGGCAGGTTTTTAGGTTATTTTTCAACCATATTATTTGTTGTTCAAAAGGTGACTTTTATGCTAATTTCTATGATCTGTATTCATGCATACCGGGCACTGTAACCGCGCCCGTGGATTACTGTATAAATACAGTGTGCTTCTATTATGTTGTACTCTTTTCTACTTAGTTAGCTACTTAGTTAGGTGAGTTAGTGTCTTCCTTGACATTGAAGGAGCTTTTGATAAAGTTCCTATCAAATCCATTGTTCGTGCTCTTGAACATAGAGGTGTCCACAGAGTCATTGTCAATTGGATCCATATCCTTTTGTCCTCTAGATTTGTTAGCTCTTCGCTTTTGGGTGACAGTCCGACAGTGCATGCTTCTGCGGGTTGTCCTCAGGGTAGAGGCTGTAAGGACAAGGATGAATCGGTCACCCACATTCTCTGTGAATGCGAGAATTTCGCAGCCCACAGATTTGAGCATCTGGGGCTTCACCTACTCGAGCCCTGGGAACTCCAGGATATTCCTATCAGATCCTTGCTGAATTTTGCTTCGGCAACGGGGCTCTTCTTATAAGAACGAGGGATTTATTTCTTGGGGATGGTACAATAGACCCCTGGTCGCAGTGCTTGGCTCACACAGAGCCCCCCTCCAAAGTCATAAGTCATAGGTGAGTTAGCCTGAGTTGTGTGCCGTGGTGTACGACGAGATGTTAGTTATGATTTAGTCATATGATTTTAATTTAATGTTGGATAAATTTTAGATTGTTTCAAAACCCGTCTCCAATGATTACTTAGAATATTTTCACTTACATTTTTTCCCACTGTTGATTTTTAGTTTATATTAAAATTCCGAGGTGTAGAACGAGGGATTTATTTCTTGGGGATGGTACAATAGACCCCTGGTCGCGGTGCTTGGCTCACACAGAGCCCCCCTCCAAAGTCATAGGGGAGTTAGCCTGAGTTGTGTGCCGTGGTGTACGACGAGATGTCAGTTATGATTTAGTCATATGATTTTAATTTAATGTTGGATAAATTTTAGATTGTTTTAAAACACGTCTCCAATGATTACTTAGAATATTTTCAATTTTTTCCCACTGTTGATTTTTAGTTTATATTAAAATTCCGAGGTGTAGAACGAGGGATTTATTTCTTGGGGATGGTACAATAGACCCCTGGTCGCGGTGCTTGGCTCACACAGAGCCCCCCTCCAAAGTCATAGGGGAGTTAGCCTGAGTTGTGTGCCGTGGTGTACGACGAGATGTCAGTTATGATTTAGTCATATGATTTTAATTTAATGTTGAATAAATTTTAGATTGTTTCAAAACCCGTCTCCAATCATTACTTAGAATATTTTCACTTACATTTTTTCCCACTGTTGATTTTTAGTTTATATTAAAATTCCGAGGTGTAGGTTAGTTTAGGAACATTTCGTAATGCCCCTAGTTAACCTATAACACTCTCTAAGATGGTTGGACAAGAGAGGATGTGTTCGGGACTTCCTTCCTTATCGCACTATTTGTACCTTTTTTTTGTCTGAAAGATTGGACATCACATGCCATCTTATACTTTTTGTCTGCCCGCTCTATAACAATTTCTATGTGTATTAGAAGTAAAACTGGTTATTATAGTTTTTTCAGAACTTCTGGTTTCCTTTATGTTATAACCAGTTAAAGTAAATAAATATCTTTAATTTAGGTGTCTGTGAAAGCATTCGAAATCCTGTGACTACAGAATTGTTGTTCCACCACATTGATTGCTATGGATGGCGTCCTCCTAAGAAATGAGGATAAGACTTAAAACTTTATAGACA
This sequence comes from Oedothorax gibbosus, assembly GCA_019343175.1. Classification (NCBI taxonomy): domain Eukaryota; kingdom Metazoa; phylum Arthropoda; class Arachnida; order Araneae; family Linyphiidae; genus Oedothorax; species Oedothorax gibbosus. Next base: position 44,274 of record JAFNEN010000350.1, on the reverse strand, counting down.
TTCTATGCATACTGAACTTATAGCTAGAACAGATATTTTTGAAATATTCATGTTATAAAGTTATTAGCTCAATTTATGATATAAATGTGGAAATTTGTTGTGTTACAAAAATTACGTTCCTTCATCTTAAATCAGTAATATCAATCAAAACATTTGATATTGATATTTTAAAATATGGTCTTTTTTGGTTTTTATATGCTATATATTTAGTCAAGTTATTCTGATTGGCTTTTATTGCATTTGTCCAAACTTAAACACAACTGATGGAAATTCATCGGGAATCCCGTTGTAGTTATTCGAATAAAAAAATGTGTTACACCAGTGATAAATTATTACCATGAATATATTGGTTAGAATTTAATCTTTATTTAAATATGTAAGAAAGCTACTTAAATATCAATTATCACCCAAAATATAAACAAGCGCAGTTAGGTAAAGTAAAGTTGTTATTTATGGATTATATTTTAATTTTTTTTTAATTTACAGAAATCTATAATATTTTATTATGATTTTCCAATATGTCCAAATAACTTCTTTGACTTTTTTTTAATTTAATCATTAAATTATAAAAAAAATCATTTCTATTACTGTGCTATTTCCCCATTTCATTAGTTTTTTTACTAGTTCTGCAAATCAAATTATATTTTCTTTTAATATATTTTTGAGGTCATTAATTTTTGTTGTTTTATAATCTATTCAGTTGAACAGTCAACCCTAAACTCTTTCTGAATGTTTTTGTTTTGCATAAAGTGTATCATGAGATCATATTGAATATCCAAGTTAATGTTTTAACTGTTTTGTATATATTCAACTTTTCTTGGCATAGAAATTTTGAGCTTTTATTTCCGTATGTAAAAGTATTGTAAATGTAAAGGAAGAATAAATTCATCTCATTTTTTCATTCTTCAAATATGTATTTTAAATAAATTTTACTGCGAGTAATTGTGTGCTTATATTTACTATTATGGCTGAAGTAAGTTGTAGATCCCAGCAATTAGGTCGCCAAATTGGAAGGAAACTTGAAAAAGAATAGTTTTTATTATAAACATGAGAAGACATTTTTGTTGTACAGTGTATGCTCAGAATCTTAAATGCATTTTTCACCTAGGTGTATTTTAATATATGTGCAATTGTAACACATTCAGTACAGCTGTGATATAATGGCCAGCCTGTTCATTGTCGAGCTTGAAAATTTGATGTAGAGTTGCTATACCTATAGAGTTGTATGAAGTGGAATGTTTACCACTTTTGGGCATTTTGGTTGCTTGGCATCGTAACCCAAATCGCCTAATCAAAACCGACTACTTTAAAATAGCTGTTCCACACATTATACTCATCTACAAGAAACATTTAATAGGTCAAATTTTAGAAATAGCTCTAATATACACTATTTGGTACATTCGCTTAATTATGGATGTTTCGGTGGCTTTGTCCTTTAGGTTTGCTAAAAATAGCTAATAGAGGTAAGTACAGGATGTGAAAAATTTTTGTTCCATGTACCAATGTTTTTACCCTTTTGCAACATATCCTAAATTTGCACCAGCTTAAAAGTGTATTCTAGAGTTATACTGAACTTTGTATCGTTCTAGATCTTCACACACATCCAATGTGTCATTATTCAAAGTATTGTATAATATTACATCAACTTCATAAAAGTTAACTTTTCTTTAAATTTGTATATAAATTTTAAAACCATTTTGTAATTTACACAATATTTTTATAACATAACAGAGCATGATGCATGTTTTGTGTTGTTCTAATTATAACATTTATATTTTAGTGCTTATTTAATCAACAGCCTTAAAATCAGAATCAACTTTCTTTTCTTCTATTCTTTTACTTAATAATTCTTTCATTTCATCTTCCATATCTTTGGTCTCTTTGAGTACTAAGGCTTCCTCTTTCATCAAGCTTATTAGATAAACATATAATTGAGCCCTGCTTATTTTTTTTGTTTCATTATTAGGAACAATTTGTCGACACAAGTAATCCATAAACTTAAATCCTGTGCTTTCGCATTCTGGTTTTGTAAAAACCACAGTTCTTGACTGGAACTTGTCCTCAGGTTGATGAAAATCCATTCGGTAAGTTTTAGTTTCAAACAAAAACCAAACATTCTTTATTGAATTTTCTAAAAGGCGTGATGGATCTTTGATGTAACTGTTTTTTATTGACAAAATATGTTGCCCACTGTGCATCTTTTCTCTTGTTAGGGTTTCTTTTAATCTTCGATCTAACAATGCCATGCTTTCGTTTTTTATCATCTCTTCATCAGCATCAATTACGAATTTTTCATTTAGGTTTTGCATGGTGTAAAACTCGTTAACGTCCAAGACATTGTCTATTGACACTTTTTCTTTTAGATCAAGCTTTGATATGAATGCATTTGTATACTGGCCCTTATCACGTTTTTCTTTTAATTTCTTTTTATAAACACGGACCGCAGGTTCCCCCTTTTCTTTTCTTTGAAGGTATTGAGTGTTCGATCTTCGTTTCACTATGACTTTCTTTTTGAGTTGGAGAATTTTCTGGTTTGTCATATCCTTGTTTTCTTCGAATGTCTTCTGCATGTAGAACAATTTAGAATCTGTTAAGTCGCTGTATTCTTTCCACAGTTTTGACAAGTATATCTGGTAGTCTGTTTCAAGTTCTTCGTCTGATAGGGCATCGAAATTAAGTTCGTTGTAAATGTCTTGTTCTTCTTCGGATTGATCTTCCACTTCTGTTCTATTGCCGAATTCACTGAAATCGTCTTGAGTCTCAGAATCACCATCTGAATTTGCCGCATTCGAAAGTAGTTCATAGTCTTGAACTTCAGTTTCGTCGTCATTCTTTACGATTTCAAAATTAGTTGTGCTATCTCTTGACACTTTTTCTTCCTTCATCTTGAGTTCGTCCGTTTTATTCACTTCATGCCCCAATTTATCTGGGTTGTTTTCCTCCATAGCGTTCTTTTCGAATTTTTCTTCCTTATTTTTAAAATTTTCTTCTGCAACAATTTCATCATTTTGTTCTATTTTTGTATTGCCGTTTGATACCAGTTCTTCCTTTATTCTAAGTTCGTTTTTAGGCTTATCTTCATTCACAAAGCTTGTCCTATTATTACAATTTTCTTTCAAATCGTTTTTATCAATGTTTCGTATATTTATTTCAATTTCTTCGGGAAGTTCATCTTTCGTACTACCTTCCTCATTTAATTTTTCTTTTGAGATGTTTTCAACATTCGTGATCGTGACAACGTCTTCTGTCGAAATTGTCTTATTTTTACAACTTTCTTTTCCTGATGTTGAAATATCTCCTAAAACAGTGTCTTCCTTAATCTGTTCTACATCTGATGTATTTCTTGAAACTGTTGTATTTTCGCCGTTTTGCATATCTATTGCATTCCTTTCTAAATTATTTTCTGTCTTGATATTCCGATTGCTAGTTTGTATATCCTCTTTGATGTTTGAATCGTCATCCGAAATTTCGGAATCTGACTCTGAAGTAGCGTATCTTTCAGCTGGAACAATACTTTCAAAGAAATCACGAAAACTCCATTTTGAGAAATCAACGCCTTCTAATATGGGTTCACAATTACTGAAGCATGATGGGCTAATAGAAATCTCGTTAGTTTTTTCTACAGACGATTCATTTGCTTCCAAATCATTGTTCTCATTTTGTTCTGGTTCTTGCTGTTTGGAATTCGATTGAGATTCGTGATTTTGGAGATGCGTTTGGACCTTTCCATTATTTTCAGATTGTTGCGAGGAACTTTGTTCTATATCAGTTACAGAATTTGCTTCATAAATAACTCTTCTTTTATTCAAGAAATCGGGTCGGTCTACGTACACATACGTAGATCTAGACCTATCCCAAGATCTTTTAGCTAGTCTGTCTTGGCGCAAATGTGAGTAAAATGTCATAACCTGAAGATAGCTTGGATCGTCATTTAAATTGTATTGGTGCTTCTTTAAAGCGTCTTTACGTCCTTTTGAAAAGCATTCCTCAACAATCTTTTTCTTAAAATCTATCGAGCGGTGTTCTAAATTATCCTTTCTGCCATGAAATAAAGAATGACTTTGAACTGGTATCTGCACCTCATCTGTTTGATAATATACGACTTTGTATACCACGCCGTCTTCTGTAGTATTTGGATTGTAATTGTGTACCTTTGCGGTTTTGTATTGTATAACTTTCCCTCTTGGTGGGTATTTATTTTCTATGTCTTTTTCCGATATGCAAATTCCAGCTAACCACGTTTCAGGCATATGAATGCGAAAGCTTCCCTTTTCTGATGACTTCAATAAGTTTTCCGGTAAAAATGCCTGCCACTTGTTATTATCTAGAAATTCAAATGTTATTCCTTCACATGATTTTCCGAATTTATGGTTGTTGCACCAGAAATTGTTATTATTCCACACAAATTCTATACCTAAGTAGTCGGCATCATTCACAGATATTTTTTTGCCAGTTGTTGGTTCGACGAAAAAGGGTTCTATTTTACCATTTTCTACCAGATTTCGAATCAGAATCCAGAAATGGACGCGTTTCCCAAACAGTTTATCTATGTTCCCCACAACTTTACTGTCCTCATTTTTATTTGATTCGATTCTAACTTCTTGTGGAACTTCAACTTCCATCCAACTATGTTCTTCCTTAGAAAAATTCAAATTATACTTGTTGTTTTTAACACCATTCTCGAATTTGCATTTCTTTTTCGATTGATGTAAACGTGAAAATTTCGGAGGCAATGGCGGACTTGGCCTAGTTCTTAGAATGTTCTCAGTTACGTCCTTAGTCGCATATCCTTGCACAGTATAAGCATCGTAGTCAGACGACAAAAGTAAAGTGGTCAATATCATGCTTATATCCAGGCTATTGCCATGTCGCCTTTTGAGCGTCGAATCCAAAGAAAAAAGTTCATCAGGACATTTGAACGGAAATTCCAAAATGTCGTATTCTATAAAACTAGCAACGAAAGTGGCACTGTCTTGCCATTCTCTTAATTTTAATGGCTTGTTAGTTTTAAAAGGACATAGAGTGGTGCAAATTATTTTCTGTACCTTGAATTCGTTTTCTAGGACCAATGGTGGTGTCGGCTTGTTCGGATGAATATCTTGGAATTGGCGTTGATAGTTCTTTGCGAGCTGTAGTATATCTTCTTCTTCTAAAGAGTTTTTATAATAAGAACTTGGAAAATTTAAGTAATCGTTTTTGGAACCTTCCATGGTCTCAAGGAATTTCTTATACTTTCAATAAGACAGTTCCTGAGTCATAAATAAATACAACCATAGCCTCCTACATAGAATGCCATCTAAACTCGAGAAATAACATGGATTCACAGGCTGTCCTCAAAAAGTACTCTGGTCGCGCCATCTCTTGGTAGTCGTTCGCATATTTTAGTAGGAATGTATTCGCAATTCGCGGTGAATGACGGATCCAGCGGATGAGTTATTTTTTTTATTTTGTTTCTGCTTCCAAGCAATATTATTTGCCAGATAAATTCATAAAATACCATTTTAAATTTTAAAAAAATCCCTCTTCAGTCTTCATAATGTTTGAATAGTGTAAAAACCGTTACAAAATATATCTGCCAAAAATCACAATTTTTAGAAATTTAAGATTAAAAAGCTAAAAACAGCAAGCACATATTTTTTTAAAAACATAATCATGTAACGAGTTTCTTTGTTTTTTTTAACTGTTTAAAAAAAAAACGCTATAGAACTATACATTTAAAATCCCCGTATAAGAATATTCTACTGGAGACTAAAACACAAGTAATGAGAATCTTGTTCAGAAGTTACATTATTAAAAAAAAAGTTTTGGCTTCTTAAAGAAAAATTAACAAATACTATAACACTTATTAAAAATGCTTCTGTTAAGAATAACAGTCCCTGAATAATAATACCATAACTTCGAACAACAACAAAATTTTAAAATGAGATAGATCATTTAAATTTGTAACTCAACTATAAAGTGCATTTAAAGAAGAACAAAAGCAAATGTGTGTTTAAACTATATATTAGGAAGGGAAAAACAAATAATAATTAATTCATTATAAAAAGTTTTAAGAGTAAAAATATTTAGAATAGATGATAAATTTTTTCACCAAAAAAGAATACTAATTGTAAAAATTCTTTACCTAATATATTCCATTTCGTAGGCATTCCTATATAGAAACACCGTGTTCTTTCTTTGATTTATAGGATGGTATGATGCAAAAAAACTAGCCATTATTTGTAGCATTTAAAAAAGTTTACAAAAAAATTATAAATTTCGAACTCGTTACCAAAATTTCCTATCATAGCGAACTGGATGTAAACAAACAACAACAACAAACAACAACACATGCACGTTGTTGCGTGATGGCGCCATCTATTGACAGCTTTCTCATGACTTCCAATTTTGATCGAGCTTGGATGGCATTATATGTAGGGGGCTATGATACAACAAAAAAAATTTATATCGTTATTTCACTTCAGTTTCAGTTACTTTTAAAAAATTTGTAAACATCTTCGTGAGACTCAGTGTTTTCAACTTTGTTTGTATCCTGAATATTATTAGATTTTCTGGTTCATTCTTTACACAGAATAAATTAACTAAAACTAAATACAACTCCCGGGAATTAGTGCGCAATCACCATTCGTCCTATTGACCATTCTGATTAAATTTGACCATGTAAGATGGTTGGTTGCGGTCGTGTCCATGAACTACAGATATGCATGACTGTTCAAAACACAGCACCATGTAAGATGTGTGAAATTGAGTTAAAATAGTCTAACTGTCCCATAAACCTCTAGCAAGGTTCAAAAGCAATGCAGTATTAATTTAAATTTCATATTCGATTTTTTCTGATTAAGTGGATTAAAGTATTTCGTTAGAATGGTTTTAGCTATCACACTACGTTTATAACGTAAAAAGTGTTAGCTTTTATAAAGGTTACGCACGTCCGTCTGTCTTATATCGTCATCCACTTTCACAGGGCCGGATTTAGATTTTATGCGCCCCTAGGCGCGTGGTTTTTTGTCGCCCCCTCTTCGCACCATCGTAAAGGAGGGAGAAATTTGACCTCAGAACGGTCTTTGTGAAGATAATTTGTATTTTATTGTAATTCATCGTGAAGTAAAATTAATTAAATAAAGTAATGAGAAAATCAACCGTTTCTAAATTTTGGTATATAAGCTATAAATAAATAGGACAACGAGTAATTAAAATTAGTTTAAACCATTTAATACTCATTATAAACTTAAGCGAAAGATTCGCCCGTCCAGCGTCACCTAAACGAGGAAGGCGAATGGGACTTTTAATTCGTGGAGAGCATGTAGATGTAGACATGTATTGTAGTCCATAACATTTTATGAAAATTTTCTGACAAAAAAAATGCGGAATAATTTTGCGCCCCTCATCATGGTGCGCCCCTAGTCCCGGGCCTATAGGGCCTTTTGGTAAATCCAGCCCTGCACTTTCACATCCTAACTACAATTGTGAAAAGAGAGTGAGTAGGTTTGCAACAGAATCTGTCACTTACAGACCTCCTGTCTTCATTATAACTTAATAAACGTACTAGACACAAAAAATCTCACTAAATCCATCAGCCGTGTATGTAAGTGTGGTGCATGTTAAATCTGTCGTGGTTCTCACGCCACGTATGGTGTCGCTATGGCGTTTCGTTCGGTACTAGCTAAGGTGTCGAGCTCGTGTTCAATATTGTGTATAGATGATACATTAAAAGATAATAATAATTTTAAAAAATATAATAATATTTAAGTTTTTGAAGTTTTAGTAGTTTTCTTTATAAATGTTTTCTATGTATTTAAAAACATAACAACAATTTATAATTCGAAGCATGAAAGCACCCAGTTACTGATATCCTTCAATTATAAATTATCAGTTCCATTGTGAAACGTTTTTGAGATGACACAACTGATATGTTCACGATAATACAACTTTTCAAAATTCTATTTACTCCAAGAACTGCATTCTGTTGCCAGATGACAATCAACAACTATCACGCCCTTTTCTTGTTGAAGTAATTTTTCCATTCCATTTTTTTAAAAACTTTGCAAGAATAGTTAAGTTTCAGTAGAGATAGCTTTAATATTTTATATTAATAAAGCCGCCTTTCATATACTTTGTTCGTCTACAGAAATGGTGTTCCAGTTCTAAGGCTTTTCATTTTTTTCGGTAAAGAATTTTTCGTTGGTAGAATTTAAGTACATACAAAAATGGAAGAGGAGATATTGAATCTTGTTCAGAAAAGTGACGGAACTGTCTGTCGAGAACGAATTTTAAGTGGATTGTTTTCATACTTAACTTTAAAATAATTTTTATTTTTTAATTTTGAAATTTTTTTCATTCATTGCCATTTTCGTTAAACTCTTCTAAATTTTATATAATTTGTTAAGAGCTAATCAAGAATTTTAAATTGGGTTGTTTCATGAGGATCTTGCAATAGCTCTGTGGTTTTTTTTTCATGTCTCTCGAATTACTTTTTTAAAATTACAACTTCTTGCTGTGCTGTTGGTTGTTTTAATCATTTATCAAGGAAACTTGCATTGGCAGAAGTTGGAATTTTAAAAAATTAACAACTAAAATATTCTCTTCGAAAACTCTTTCCGAATACCAAAACAACAGTAATTCGAGAGACATGAAAACAAAAACGCAGAGCTATTGCCAGATCCTCCGTGAAACAACCCCATTGTATTGAATTTTAACCCTCTGAGGGATAGAGACGTATAAAACCGGCACATGAATGTCAGGTTTTCCAGCAGCACACTTGGTTTTAAAAATTTGTAAATTCTTTACAAAAAAAATCAGTTAAAAATTTAAACTCAGGCTGTGAAAACAAATTTACACTTTCACAAAATTTGCTTATCCCTCAGAGGGTTAGTAACTGATAAAAAAAAAACTAAATACCTATTCATACAGAGAAGGCAAGTAACTGCGCTTTAAAAAAAAAAATAATAACAGTAGCCGACAGCAACTGCTCTTTAAAAAGAGCATAAATAATGTACATCTTGTTCTATACTTTCTGGAATATTTTTAGGGCTAGACTTTTGATAAACAACTTTCTAATTTTAAGTAAATTAATTTCATAAATGATCATTATACAACTTCAGTTTTTTTCTTAGACGAATGAAATTTTTGTGAAAGCCGTTTTAGTAACAGTTTCTATTACACACCTACTTGCTTTTTTTTACCATTCTTAAAGTTACATTTTGTGCTAATAGCGTAGGGGTTTATTAAACGTTGGGAATTTTAGAATATTGATTAATTAATTTAAATGTGTTTCATTAGTCATTTTTAGGTAGGACGTAGAAATTATTTTCAAAACTTTGTTGGTGAAGTATTTTTTTAATAAAATTAATTTGAAATTTGTTCATAAAATTCCTTTAAAAATATTTCTTGTATACAATCTCATATTCCAAATGTAGCATGTAATGTTCCAAATTTAAAGATTTTTTTTTTTAAAACTCAGCTTATTTAAAAACATGCCACAATTTATTTGAAAAAGTGTAATGGAAGTAAGAATTAAGCCTTCGTGCACAGTGCAAACTAAACCCACATTTTGCATTGGTTTTTAAAACAAATTCAGGATTAGAGTTGATACACGAGACTGTTGCGTTATAGAAAAAGCCAAAGGCTTAAACAATGTAATTCAAAATTCGCAATTTAACAAAGTGTTGGCAATTTATTTTCAGCCAAAATAATCCTACGTTTGCATGGTTGCCATTTAAGCAAAACGAAAAGTTCCCTTTTTTAATAGAAAAAGTTTAAAAAGCGAACGAAAGATCACAAACGAAATAACAGAAAAAGGAATTAAAAACAAAAGAAAAAGAAGAGAGATTGGGTGTGTGAAGGAACAAAATAATCATCCAAGCGAGATTGCAATTCGAAACAAAAAGAAGGCGAGAAAACTCCCCCCTGAGGCCAGAGAAGTTTTACAGAAACAATAGGAAGCAGAAAGTTTATAAATGGAATCTATTAACCAAAACTTCTAAAACCAAGAGAAACCGATAGATAAAATGGAAAAGGAAACGGGACTTTTGGTTGTATATTAATGACCAGGAACACGCTTGAACAAACTAGTTTTTATTCTTCTTCTATGTACTTAAAAAAATAAAATAAATGTTTTTAGTAGTTCGAACTGATTATATATATTTCCGAAATGGAATGTATTTCTACGATTAAATCTGACTACTTTTTGTAATGAACGAATTTTTAATCAACGAATGTTAAATAAATGTTTTCTTTATTATACGTGGAGTAAATGAGGTTGGTTTTTAATAAAACTGGTCAGCATCTGTTTATAAAGTAACATAGTGATAGTTGAAACTATTAATAAAATAAAATGGAGATATTTGATTTTTAAAACTATCACCATCAACTACAAAAAACGAGTTATTGACGGCATTATTTAGAATGTTTTTCAACACATATGTTTGAATAACGATTAATAATTTCAATATATATAAAATTTTGGTATGACAATTTGTCTGTTAAACCACTGACCTACCTTTTATTGTTTTCTTGTAAAACAATTTAGCCAGTGTCGTATATGTGCAGGCACTTTTAGCTACAAAAATATACATTTAAATAATGTAGGAGTTTGTAAACATTTTTTACAAATTTATTTCCTAAAACAATTTTAAAAAATCCAAATGCAATGAAATCCAAATAAAATCGTAATTTCACCATTCGATTACAATGAATCGACATAAATTCGTCCTAAACAAACGATGACTCACATCATTATCGCAAGGAATATATTACGCACCAACAAAAAATTCTAAATTCTATAACCCGCGGAAAGTCCCTAGACTTCTCCGGGGCCCCATAAAAGAGAACGAACTCCTTTTTCGGGAAAATTTACTCTTTTCAAACTCCTTTTAAAATTGTTTTTTTTCCAGTGACCCCTAAGCAATAAATAATAAAAAAAAATGAATTTCGTATAGTCCTTTTATGTTATAGTTTCTTTTTTCTTAGTGGATTTTATTCCGGCCATTTTTCTTGCGGATGAAAAGCTTTTAAAGGTCGGATTTCTGCCCTCAATATGAGAATCACTTTTTCCCGATCTCGAAATAAAGTTAAAGGGACCGGGTTTAACGGGAAACTGAAGCATATTGAATGTCTGGGCAGGCTCTATTCCAGACATCCTCATATGCATTTTTTTCCCAGTTAATCTAAGCAAAATGTTCTGGTTCAACTAAAAACAAAAAAAAGTTTAATTCTAGTTTCTAGTTAAAGTATTGGGCTGGAACTGATTGTGGAGGGTGAATACGGATGGACAGACATTTACAGCATATTAGTGCCTGCTTTCCGTTTTTTAAGAATGCTTTCAATTTAAAAAAAAAAAGAATTTAAGAGAGAAAATAATTGAAAAATAGCCAATTTTGAATTTTAAAAGTTTAAACTAGAATTAAAAAGTGTTTTGGCCGATTTTGCTAAGGTGTATAAATCTTGTGTGGAATTGTTTGTAGGTTCAGTTACTGTTACAAATATACTTGTTTTTTTTTAATAAGAATTTTGGTCTGTTTTCACTTCACTTCGTCTCGTAAAAAATCGTTTGTTGATTAGTTTCGAGTTGTTTTAAAGATATGCCATCAGATATCTATATTTTATACCTTGTTATCGTATGTCTGTCCTCTCATATACCGGGTGGTTATAAAATAACGCTCGCTATTCGGAGAGGTCTGTAGCTTGAATGAATAATCCGAATGCAACAAACATCGAGACACTTACTAATCAAGAAAGGGAAAAAAGAATGGAATCATAAAAAAGAAACTCGTCTCTTGACCAGGGATCTAAATTACGAGGCGTAATTGGCTCTGTTGGCCATTATTGGCTACGCCTCGTAATTTAGAACCCTGGTCAAGAGACGAGTTTCTTTTTTATGATTCCATTCTTCTTCCCCCTTCTTGATTAGTAAGTGTCTCAATGCTTGTTGCATTCGGATTATTCATTCAAGCTACAGACCACTCCGAATAGCGATCGTTATTTTATAACCTGTTTTACCTATAACCGTTATTTATATGTACTATAGGAATTTTAGTGTGTGAGTAATAAAGTACCAGGAAAGTAGACTATTTTAGTTCTTCCAGAACTTCCTGGTTAACGTGCAATTTATATGCATTCCTACTATTATTATTTTTCTATGCATTATACTACAAAAAAAATGCGTGTTTGACTTTTTCAATGGCCGCATTTTCGTGTCGATTTTGTGTCTGAGACATGTCAAGATTCTTCCAACCGCCATTGGAAATCTTTCCAACATATAAAACGATACAGACATTTCTTGAAAAAAGATGCAAAGTGGACGCGTTTCCCTGACGTGGAAATCCCAAGTTTGATGGAAGATGTCAGTTTTTCCGCGGAATATACTTATCTTCTTTTAGAAGGATGAATGGAATTTTCACTGTATAGCGATTTTTAGAAGTTTTGTCAAATGGTCATATTAAAAAAGTAAATAAAATAGAAAACATATAGAACTGCAGTTGTCAAGCAGTCAGTGTGAATAGTCAAGCGTTCAAAGATTTCATGCAGCAGGATTTTAAGATTGAGAATTTTTGTTGGTAATGAAGGTGTTTATATTTTGTGGCGAATATAGAGATGAAAAAAGTTTTTTATTTTTGTTCTTATTTAACCCTTTCAGTACCCAGTGATGCCATTTGGCATCATCATGTTTCTGATCATAATTAATAATATAAAATAATAGGGCTGACATCTATTAGGATTAATAACAAATATTTTCAAATAGAAAAAGTTTGAAGAATCGAATGATGTCCTTTTTGATATCATAAATGGCTATAGACGATCAGAAAAAAAATTTCAAAAATGATGATGCCAAATTGTCATTGGGACTGAAATGGTTAAATAACTCATTGAAACGAAAATAATTTCAAATGATAATATTGATGTGTGATGACCTATAAAATTTAATTTGTAAGTAGTGGTAGGCGAGTATATTTTAAAGCCGTTTAATTTCCGTATAGCATTTTCCTGTTGAAATATTTAATTCACACTCCTTTAACTTGTTTTGTTTTATTGGTTACGTTTAGTTAATATCTCAAAATAGCCACAAAAGACTAATAGCCACATGCCTCGTAATTTTGAACCGTGATGGTTAGGTTAGTTTGAATTATCGTCGCATTAGAGCTACACGAGGGCTATCTTGAACCTCTATGGATTTTCTATGAAAATGTTTTGTTCCGTTTGATTGAACAACGTTGCACTACATCTACACGAGGGCTATTAGTGACTGGCCTTGTATTTGAGAATCATGGTCAAGTAACGATGCCGACACATGAGCTGACAGCCTCTGAACCTCACCATATTTGTTTAGGTGATTAACTTTTCGACGGATTTCCTCCATTAATATTTCATAAATCGTATTTTATTTTTGTTTTTATTGAAAATACCATAAAAAATAAAAACGAAGACTGTGCTCATTTTTTATAGGTAGATAGTTAAGAAACAAACTAAACTGTATTTCGAAATACATTACGTCTGGTCACCCAATGCAATCTTCATTCCAATAGAATTTTATAGTAATATCGTTTCCGGAATGAGAAATTTTGAAAACAACATATTATACGTGCATTAGTCTCATATACGCGGTGTTATTTAATGGCGACATTTTTTTGCCTAGCACGATCCATTTATAATATGGATAAGGCGAAGACAGAACCTGAGAGGGTATTTGTGACATGTGCAGCTGTGGACACACTGTGTCACGCTTGCGGAACCCAGCTAAAAATAAACTGCAGAAAATTTGAAGTTTTTCTGCAGTTTTGAAACTGTGGTGATTTGGCCATTTAAGCTGCAGAATTTACTTCAAAATTACTGTAGTATTTTTGAAGTTGCCGTAATTTTTTCTGGTGGCGCCATCTAGTGACATGTTTTTAAATCTTACAAAAAGAAATAAAAATAATTATCATAAAGTTGAGTTGTATATATACCCAAGTAGGGAGACAGGAGCACGAGATTTGAACCGGGGGTATTTGTGTAGCTGTTCAGCGCGCTACCAACTGCGCTATTGGAGCTTGCATATTAGAGCGCGGTTTAAAAATATGAATGTTATGTCTCACAATTAGAACACACACAATTACAGCGTGGACAATTACAGTTGGACAATTACAGCGTTTTCCAGAAACATTTTTATTCGATTAAGCATATTAAAAAACCTCTAAAACTCGAGTATTTCTGGTTTTAAAGATGTATTTATTTTCAAATTCATTCTTAAAGTTAGTGATACGTCACTCCTGTTAAACCTCTCTTAGCATAACAGATGACGTCACGGTTGGCTTTTTTTGTTCTTGGCGTGTTATTTCGTATCACGTTTCACTGTATCGCTTTTGAAACTGTGAAACGTGCTTTCAACCTTATTAAACTCTTTAAAATGTTATGCTATTTTACAGAAACATGTCATGTTCATTCCAAATAATTTCTTCAAACGATGAACGATTTCACCCGATTATTCCGATCAGATCCAACAGTCAATAATTCTGCAATAGCTCATACGCGCTCTAGTGTGTGTATTTTAACTAACAACCAAACTTGGAACAAGCTGTTTAAATTCCTTGATATGGAACTTGTTAAAAATAATATTTTCTTCTTCTTTTAATGAGGTTTCGCAGAAAATGTAAGGTTTACTATTTTATAAAGTGTATTAAAGCATAGATCGAGACATCGCCAAAAACATAACAGTTGACGTCAGTGCTGTTTTCAGTGACGTACATTTTCGGCAAATTTCAAATGCATTTTTTGTTGAAATGAAACATATTTGTGAATATTTAAACCTTATATTCGGAATCTGCAGCTTCTAATGTACCAGAAAAACATATATATTCTTAATTTCGCGTTTCATGCAACTTGTCTGATTAGTCAATAAATTTGATTCATGATTTTGCGTAGAATTTGCCTATGATTTTTATTTTTAGATATTTAAATTAGATTTAATTAATTGTTCTAAGGTGGTAATAAATAAATTGAATGCAAATTTTGAGTTAGAAAAAAAATGTGTATCCTAAGAATTCCTTTAAGATTAATTTATTTTTAAATTTTCTATAAAAAGGTGAGAGCAAAGCTATTGAGCAAACTGAAATATTAAGCAAATAATTTTTAAATCTGCTTTTTTTTGTTTAAAATATACTGTCTCTTTATGTATGTGGCATTATTTTCTTTCTTGCAAAATCAAATCAAAAACGTCCATGGAAATTGGAAAAAAGAATTTGAATCGCAAATTATAGCTTTGATATCGTTTCTGAAATTTTAGAAGTTACAGATTAACAAAATCTAGATCTGCGATTTCAACTTAGCCAGATTACAAAAAAAACCCTCATTACTAAATTTAATGTAATAAACTCATTTTTAATTTTCCTGGAAACTTTGCCAACGCAGAAATATATATTTTTTTTGCAAAAATTTTGTCCACAGGAAGGCACAACAAAAATTTACCCGTTTTACATGCGTAAAATATTAAGCTAATTTGCAAAAAAACTGAAAATGTTTACATTAAAAATTAAATGCTTTTCCGCGAAAAATTCCAACAATTTTTAGCTGGGATACAATAACTACAAGTGTAAAATATCAAAACTAATTTTAAAAATAACGAGCAATTTTAATATAAAGATTCACTACAAAAAAATTACAGTATTTTTGAGGTTAACCCACACAGTATCATTTTTTAATAAATAACTTCAAATAAACTTTAGATTAGTTTTTTTAAAAATAGCTGAAATACTTTAAGCCAAGATGAAACTACGAAAAATCTACAGTATTTTTGCAGTTAACCAGCTTATATATTTTTTTTACTAGATCACTTCAAATCACCTTTAGATAAGTTAAAGTATTTAAAATCAAGATGGCCCTTCAAAAAATCTACAGTATTTTTGCAGTTACCAGCTCACAGTAACCTTTGAAATAAATCACTTCAAATTAACTTTAGATTTCATTGCAAAATATCCGAAGTTTTTTTACAGTCGACATTCTTCTACAGAAAATCTGTAGTTGACTGTAGAAATACTTCAAAATCACTTCACTTCTGTAGAAAAACTGCAGTTTATTTTTAGCTGGGAATGTTTTCGACTGTATGACACTCTGTTGATTAGTTAACCGAATTTCGGATTTTTACGCTTCTTTTTCACTAACGATAATTGACAAAAAAAATTCTCCACGCGGAAATGAGCTTTCTGCTTAAGTTTACTTATGCTCCAATGAAGACCGTACTCCTGTATAAATTATGTCAGACAAATTAAGTTGCATGACAAAAGAATTTAAAAAAGTTTTTTAACGTTTTTATTTTGAAATGAAAGTGTTAATGATATTCACAAAGTCGTCGCTAATGGGTTAAGAAACCATAAAAGGCAACGATAATAACAACAAAAACCAATAATAATAAAACACAGATAGCTTTTTCAGGGCCATCAAAGAATTCCATTTCCACTGTTCTACATACGATTAACCTCTTAAGACCCGCGCGAGCAAAATCCTACACGTATATTCTTAATATAAACATACTTTTTTTATAAATATATGCTTAAAAGTATTTCTGCAAAGTAATTTTTAAAAAAATTATGTTTAATGGTTACTGAGAGACACGCCTTAAGCTCTAAAAATACACATTTTTTGTGCTATAAATGCAAAAAGAAAGGCCGTATCACTTATTCGTAGTTAAAAACAATGTTGAAATAAACTGTTAATGCAAAATGCCTTTAAAATTTATTACTAAAAGAACTTTTTTAAAAGTTTAAATAAATATTTTTGAGAACTCTAATATCGTATTGACCCTCGTTCAACTTCATTTTTTATAGAAATAAATGACTGACACCTGTAATCAAAGGCTGAAAACTGATATTTGGATCTTTTTCTATCGGACAAGGTCAATTTCAGAACAGTAATTAACACGTTAATTGTCTGTGAGGAGATTTTAAAAAATGACCCCAAATGGGGACGCCAGGTCGCAAGACGTTAAGACATACGCATTATAGCTCACTATAAAAACTACTATTTACGTACTCGTATGTTCAATTGATTTAAAATTTCATCATGTTATTAAAATCATGTACTATAATCAAATTCTTAAAGAAAGAGAAAAATAGAAGTATTACAGATTTATTTTGGCATTTTCACCAAGATGGCAGCACCTACATCGATTTTTGCTATCAGTATCTCAAAATTCGTTCTTTGTCTTCCTTTTTTAAAAAATTAAATGGTTAAAAAAATTCTTATGTTGATGAAATTGGTAAAATATGTACGAAAAATCAAAATATCGATTTAATCGCTTATATCAGTTTTACAGATTAACTTTTATAATCTAGTCAAAAAATCCTAATTAATCAAATCTATAATCTTTTATATTAAGTCATGCATAGTAAATTTGGTCATCATATCTATGTTAAATGGACAGTTAAAACTACACATACACATGAACATGCCATATCGTTAATAAATAATACTATCCAACACTTTAAACCAGGGATTTCAAAGTTACTTTAAAAAAATAACTCTGTTACAGTTACCAAGACGGTAAGATGGTTAAATTGCAATTTTTCTTATGACTTGAAAATTGCAACTAGTTACATTTCATATTAAGTAATTGTAACAGAGTTACATTTTTAATAAAGTAACTATAACTGTAACAGACGAAATTAACGAAACTTTTTGTTAATTTGTTACCGCTAAAAGAATTTTAAATTACTTTCTGAAAAATATAACGCCGTTACCTAAAAAAAAAGAAACTGTTACAAGTAACGGCGTTACAAATAACTTGTTACTCCAACCCCTGCTTTAAGGGAAAGGCGCGTGGACCAAGCGTTCCAAGTTAGACGGCTTGGCGACCAGCTGACTCCAAAGCAAAGTGCCTCAGTGTCCAATGGCGAAAAAAATATTTTCTCTGCCCCATTTCTCCGGCTGTATTGAATATTTTTACAAGCGGGTTTTATTATATGATATAATATTATATATATATATATATATATATTATATATATATATATATATATATATATATATATATATATATAATATATAATAATATAATATATATATATATATATAATATAATATACTAATACATACATAATACTACTATACATACTCATACATACATACTATACATACATACATAATAATTACATACATACATACATACATAATACATACATACATAATACATAATACATACATAATACTATACATACATACATACATACATACTAATACATACATACATACATACATACATACATACATACATATATATATATATATATATATATATATATATATATATATTATATATATATATATAATATATATATATATATATATATATATTTATAATGATTTTACACAAAATATTCGGAGCAATTTCAAAAAGTGGGAAGATAGAGACCTGTAAGTTATCTACATTTATTATTTAAAAAAAAAACGTTTGTAAAAATATTCAATACAGCCGGAGAAATGTGGCAGAGAAAATAGTTTTTTCGCTATTGGATTAACACTGAGGCACTTGAGTTTGGAGACCTGCGGTCCAGCGCGCCCACTCCCCCTTAAACCCTTACGGTAAGTTGGATATTAAATAACATCACCAAACCGAACAAATTTTAATCCAAAATATCCGTTTTCTGAAAAGAACAAATGTCACACATATACCCGTAGGCATTTAAATGCAGTTCAATGATCCGTTCTGTCTAAAACGTTTAGTTTTGAAATTAAGATGCTCGACTGATTTATCGAATGTTGGGAGAGCCCTCAAGATGCATTTTCACTTTTAAAAGGAATTTGTCATTTTGTATGGATGAATTCGATTTTCTCACCTTCAGTGAGGTTGAAATATAAAACCATTTATTTCATATTTAGCGTATTGTGTGGGTTGTTTTACGATTCAATAATTGTACCATGCTTTCACTGAAGTAAAATTTAGTTAATTTAATTCGATGAAGCAATTCATTTAATTGCTGTTACTGTTTTAAAACCAAAATACTTTTTTAGTATACTTTTCTTTTTTATTAATTCGAAAGAATTGACCAAAATGAAAAAGTAGGTATTGACATGATGACAAATGTCTGTCTGTCCATCCATCCATCTGTCCGTAATCTCCTTCCAAAATCAGTTCTATTCGTTGGATCTTAAAAATTCTTTTTTTTTGTTAGAAAGGTATGTGACCTCATAGAACTAAAAAAATAGTCGACAAGTAACCACAACTACATTTTGATTGGATATCTCGTCTGGATGCTGGATTACATTCTGATTGGGTATACTTCGTCTTATTAAATCTTTTTTAACAGTTTACGTTCTACATATTTTACATTACGCTAGCATTTTACGCGCTGTAACGGGTGCGGGTTCGATTTCCGCCTTCGCCCTGGGTGTACTTTCCTTTCTCTGTGACAGTAAAAATTCTTTATGTGTCTGTCTTATACAGGGTCTTTATAATTAAAGTTCCACTTTGAAATGGCTATAAAAATAAAACTACCCGACCAGATGTCATCAAACTTGGTAAATGTCTGTAAAAGGTCATGGGATTTCAGTTCCCGCAACAACAAAAAATAGTTCCAAAATGCACCACCAGCGGAGAATGACGCTGTATGCAATAGTGTTAAACAAATGTGAAATATGCAAATTTGTTTTACACGTCATGTGACTTTGCAGCTATAAAAGTGATGCGCCTTGTCTGAGCTGTCAGTGTTCTGAGTCGACAATGTCTGTTACCATGCAAGACCGTGCTTTGCTCGTGAAATGTTACCATGAAAGCGACGTCAATGAACGGAGGGCTTTACAAAAGTTCCGTACTGTAAGAGGAAAACGCCGAGGTCCAATGACATCGCAAGGTTTACGGAAAATGATGGCAAAATTTCAAGCCACAGGTTTGTTATCTGTTGCACCTGGGCGTGGACGAAAATCTGTGTCTGTGGAAACCAAGGAGGCTGTTGCATTAGCAGTAGAGGAAGCAGCAATGGACAGGGGACGTGCAGCGTAAGTGCTGTTGCACGTCGACTCGACTTACCATTGAGGTATACAAAATCGTTAGTGTTGCAGTACTACCCTTACAAAATCAAACTTGTTCAACAACTTCAACCTAGAGATCCGGCTTGAAGAGAAACATTTGCTTTGATTTTTCTGGCACGGATGGAGTGGACATCAATTGGCCATGGAACATTATGTGGACAGATGAGGCACATTTTTACTTAAATGGGGATGTCAACACCCATAACTGCAGGATTTAGGCCAAAGAAATCCCTCATGTTATCCACGAAGCTCCATTACATTCGCCTAAAGTCACCGTTTGGTGCGGTATGACAGCAAATTTCATAATTGGACCTTTTTCTTTGAAGAGCCATCGGTAGCTGGGCCTGTGACATGCACTGTGACTGCTGCTCGCTTAGAGTCGATGCTCAGATGTTTCGTGATACCTGAACGTCAGCAACGGGGCATTTTAGACACCACGATCTTTATGCAGGACGGGGCTCCACCTCACATTGGTAGGTGTGTCAAACAGTTACTGCAGCAACATTTCACGAATGACCGTATTGTAGCCCGACACTTCCCTATTTCTTGGCCACCCCGATCACCAGACCTCAACCCCTGTGACTTCTGGTTGTGGGGTTATCTCAAAGCCATTGTTTATGGTGATAACGTAACCAATTTAGTGGAATTGAAGAATGCGATACACAGGCATGTCCGTAACATTTCTCCAGATATGCTTAGAAGTGCTGTTGGGAACGCAATATTGCGATTTCATTTGGCTTCCAGAAAATGGCGGATGCCACATTGAGCATGCTATGTAGCAACAATAAGAGTGTTTGCAACTGATGTTTTCCTTTGTTATTTCGTTTAACACTATTGCATACAGCGCCATTCTCCGCTGGTGGTGCATTTTGGAACTATTTTTTGCGGTAACTAAAATCCCATGACCTTTTACAGACATTTATCAAGTTTGATGACATTTGGTCGGGTAGTTTTATTTTTATAGCCATTTCAAAGTGGAACTTTAATTATAAAGACCCTGTACTTGACGTAGGCTTATAAAGCGGGTCTCGGATCAAGCACACAAGCCGGAATATATATATATACCTATATACCCTACCCTACATATTTTAATTGTTAGTCTCTTTGAATAGGAACTCGCAATCATGGTAATGTATTCTTTTTTATTAATGCTTATATATTCTTATCACAAGCTAATAATTTTTTACTTGTATATTCTAAACCAATTTGTATCTCACATTTAAATTAAACTACAAATGTCTTGGCATTTAGAGTGGGCCGGTTTTTTTTACATTCCTGAATTGCAACCAAATTGCACCTTTTAAGCTCCCATCAGGACACATAAAAAGGTATTCCCAAACTATTCGGAATCTCCCTAACACAATCTCCAATAACGTTAAAGTCGGTTTCCCAATACATAATGTACGATTGTACTATACAGATTACCTAGTTCTTTAAAATGAGGTTTTTTTTTTATAAAACGAACAAAGTATTCAAACTACTTTCCTTTCAAGGATATATAATAACGCATGTCAATTCAATCTACGATATGGCGATGTTTAAGAATCATAACATGTAGGTCCTTGTCAACCATTATCAAAATGATCAGGAACTGTTTGTTCTCGAATATCAAAGTGTTAAATTAGCAGAGTGAATAGTGGACTTTGCAGAAGACATACAAAAGAACATTTATTAAACGATAATGACAAAAGATATCCTAACTACAAGTCGATGGAAAAACTTTAGAATGACCAATTTGATCAAACTGTACAAAAACTTTAAAATGAAATGACGTGACATTGCAATATAAAATATTTCCATATTTTAACACAAAAGAACTAGATATTTTTAGCCTACTTTTTTTTTTTAATTTGAAAGAATTAAAATATTGAGAAAGTAGGAAGTGACAGGCTGACAATGTCCATCTGTCTGTCCGTAACCCTTTTCCAAAATCGGTTCCATTCGTCTGATCTTAAAAATTCTTTTTTTTTTGTTAGAAAAGTATGACCTCATAAAACTCAAAAGATCGTCGACAAGTATAAAGAACATCGAACCTGACATATTATTAAAAAAATTTTTAGTTAAATTTATTTGCTAACCGAATAACAACAAATTTTAACACATCATATGAAACCGTTTTAAAACTTAAGTAGTATTAAACATTCTAGTTTTAAAGAAAAAAATTATTACTCTCGTAATTAAATCGTTTTACCAGAACATACTAGAATTAAAAACCATTTATTGGTAACGAAATTAAATTCATTTGAAAAAAATTCTTGAGTGGAAATTAAATAGAGTACTCTTTTCTCTTTTTAATAAATATTGGGTTTGAAATTTTGAAAGTACGCTACATTCAACATTATCGTTAGGTTAGGTTATACGTTTCCGGCTGTCTATTTCTAGCCTCCAAACATAATCGTTTTTTGACGAATTACACTTGTCTTGTATTTGAAGTTCCTTTTTTTGACATTCCCGAATTACAACCAAATACCACCTCTTAAGCTCCCATCAGGACATATAAAAAGGTATTCCCAAACCATTGGGAATTTCCCAAACACAATCTCCAATAACGTTAAAGTCGGTTTCCCAATATACATAATGTACTATTGTACTATACAAATTACCTAGTTCTTTCCAATGATTTTTTTTATAAAACGAACAAAGCATTCAAACTACACTTTCCTTCATGGAAATATAATAATGTATATAAATTCGATCTGCAATATGATGATGTTAAAGAATCATAACACGCAGGTTATTGTTAACCATTTTTTAAATGGGCAGAAACAGTTTGTTCTTGAATCTTAAGGGAACCGGAGCCCTCCATTGAAGCCCATGTTAAAATGACCTTTTTTATGTATCTTTTTCTCAGAATCTATTTGAGACTTTTTATTGAAATTTTTACTAGATATTAAATGGATGTTTAACTATACTTTACTGGAAGCTTTTTAAAAATTATTGTTTAGTTTTAAAATTATAAATTTTTAAGTGAAACTACATATGTTTTACCTAAAAAAAACATTAAAAACATTAAAAAGAAAAAAAAGTAAGATAGTTATACTCAAATCCCTCCAGCGGTTTTTAGAAACTAACTTCTTAAATACGTATAAAATTTTAAAGGATGATACTTATAGTAGATTCTGAGAAAAAGGTACCTCCACATTGAAAAAGTAAGTTTTGAGATATAAGCGTTAAAAGTAAACAATGGTGGTTTCTTTCCTATAAAGCATGAATGGATTTTACCTAAAAAAATTTTTTTTCAAAAAGATATTAAAAATACTTCTAGTACTCAAAATTTTTATTGTAAGATACCGTTGTAAAGCTCAGATAGCATATTTCAAGAAACACTAAAGACATTTTAATTGCATTTTTGAAAATTTTTGGGGGTCTGGTCCCCCTTTCCCTCTTAAGAAACTTGCTATTTTTTAAACTCAATGTTTTTTTAAAAAAAATTCCTTTAGAAAACAAACAATATAAATAAATAATCCTGTTTCATGTCATATGCATCTGTGAACCCATTTTGTAGCGTAAAGCATAGTTTATTAAGTTTCTCTTTGAAATCAAATAAACCATCAGCTTAATTTTTTCTGAGGGTATAGGCGCATAATTTTTCAGTTTTTGGTGAGCATGTATTAATCAATATAGAGTCAACATAAAATACATAAATTTGATCAAGAATCGTTTGATAATCAATTTAACAAACTAATAAAAAGTTATATTTGTTAATATTTGGAAGGGAATCAAGAAAAGCATAACAATTTAAAAACAAATATTTTTAATTTAAATAACTCACAAACTACGATTGGCAAGAAATTTGCCTTAAGAAAAGAAGCTTTTTGCTGAAGTTAATCTATATAAACAAAATCTAAGACAAATGTAGACCGTAGTGTTAAACAGTTTATGTATGGCAGTCCAAGTTAGAAGAAAACAAGTTGGTTTGTAACAGAATCTGTCACTTATCCCGCTTCCCTACAACAGTTGTGTTTAACAGGTAAAAAGGCGACAAACACAGCATTAATAGTCTATATTAAACATTTACATGCTAAATTTGGCTAGTTTCATTTATTTTATTTCGAAAATTCAATAATTATTACTTATTGTTGTTTGCAAAAATTAATTTATATTTCGAAGATTAAATGTGTAATATTCCTCGCTTTTAAATAGAATTAAAACATTTCATATCAACGTACAAAGAATATCGTAGTGAAATATAATTGACGTCATTTCAAACTGATCGATGTCGCAAAAATAAATTTATTTTAATTTATTGTCTAAAAGAATTAAAGTTTCTCGTGCGATTGTTGCGAATGGCAATGGTGATTTAATTCTAATAAAAATGGCTTCCTATGCTTTTTAAATGAGCATTAAATTTCGCAGTTTTTTTAAATAATTAAAGTACTTCGAATTCGAATTCTTTTCTGAAATTTTCAATGTATTCTAATTTCGATGCGCTGAATTTTTTGACGTATCACACTTGTCCGTAGCATTTGTTGTTTGGGCTATGAAAGTGAGTGACGGACAGACAGACGGACGGACTGAACGATTATAATACCTTCCACTTTTTACGTTATAAACGTAGTGTGGAAGCTAAAAAACGAATTTTAATATTTTAAAGTTATTATTTTCATCTGGTAAGGAGAAGGTGTTAATGGTATTCACAAATGGGTCGTTGTGGGTTAAAAAAGCCAAATGGGGCACATAGTTAAAATTTAAATTTTATTTTGAAGTGTTGGAAACAATCTTCCACTTTTGGCTCTTTACCCCTCAGAGTATGAAACATAAAATACAACTTGAAACATGTAACTTTTTTAAAACTCTTCAACAATCGAAGTCAGTAAGAACATCATTATTTACATGCTAGTCGTTTTACCCTTTATTAACGGATGCTAATAGTTTGTTAACTGCAATAAGTTTTTGGATCTACGTGCAGGTTAAAAGAATTGACCAAAGACGCGCGCGGCAATTTTATTCGACACTACATTAAATATTGGTTGTAAACAAAATCCCTTTCATTTACCATCACAGTGAATGGGTAAAAGTGCTGCTAGCACCCTGTGCTATGAATTTACAAATGATGTAAAATGTATAGTGCGTTACCGGCGAAAACGCTTGCTTCACAGGCAGTGATTGGATGCATCCACCTTCTCTGTTTAAACGCTATTGGAGTAGGTTGGTCATGTGACTTTGTACGTTTTGAACACATCAATTTGTTGTAAAATAAATATTGCAACCCTGTCATGTATAAAATAACCGAAAAATGTGCTGTAATTTTACAGATTTTTTTTACAGAGTAGAGCGATTCTTGAAAACAGCACAATATCGGGACATAACTGTTATACAAAATATTACAGCCAACACATAAAAGAAGTTCCTGAAAAGGCTTATAACGTACCAACTGCAACTCTTTTCAACCAAATTGCCACTTATTTTTGCATTGTTATCGGTAGTTAGGGCCAAGAACGACGGCCCATTCTGCTACGACTGCCTGGAGGCCTTTTTGCAGAAAGCTATAGAAATGTCTGATCTGCGGATCTGGCAACGTAGCTGGATGTCATTTGATTGGCGGAAGGACTTCCGTTCCAGCATCAAAGAACGCAGAATATGGAGTTAAGAAGAAGATGGAGATGCAGCCGGGCAAAAACCAATATAAAAATAGGTTTGGCAAGTGAAGCCATCGATTGCCTTGTAATAAGCCCAAGTAAACGCTCTTGGCGATCTATTTGGCGCTATTCTGAAGTTTAGTTTGTATAGGGTAACTACATTGACTTGGCAATTTTTTCCATTTCTAATAAAACTATAATCACAAAGTATTTTTCTTACTTTTGAACGGAAAAGCTACCATCTTGTATAAATTCAGATCTCTTATGAAACCTACAAATACGCAATCATACTTCGATTTTTACTCAACGTATTTAAAAAAATAAAATTAAAATGATGCGTTTTACACTAAACTAACGTTGGGTGAGCAGTTTGTTTTGGCTTACTAGGGTTACTTTGGGACTTTTTGACGGCTTCATATTTTTTTCTCGCCAAGCTTCTCCATCTTCTTAACTTATGACGCAGAGAAAGGAATGGCGTATTTCCATTGATGGCGGTAAAAATGTCCGGAAAAAAAATGGCTGAGAAATTATACATAATGAGAAATCCATATCCATTATTGTAAATGGAAAAAGGATGAGTATTTTAAAGGTAAATGGGAATAAAGTTGGAACACAGACTGTGGTTAGGAGTTGGTAAAGTCATTTTGTTATTTACGAGTAGGAAATTGTATTGGGCATAGCTATAACTGTATTGGAAAACAATTTTTTTCTGACCATTATTATCATAAAATTTCGAAAAGAAATGTAACGAAAAAGTCATAAATTTAAAAAATCCATACATTCAATAACAAATGATATTAGTGTATCTCTCTTTTTAAATATACGTTCTATACATACAAATGCATTGAGATTTGACGTAAACTAACTGTCTTTCTAAACAATGTCTAAATAATAATGAAGAAATGAAGTGAATACTGTGTTACGTTAACCCAAACAGCTAGAACTAGAATAACTAGGGGAACGTTTTACTGAGACCATTAGTTAAAACTAGTTTCCACTAGCTAAAATCAGTCATCCCCAGTAATACTGTTTTCGCAATCTGTTTTTTGTTCAAATAATTTAACTATAAAAAACTTATTCTACATTAGAAAACTAGAATTAACTGAATAACCATTTTGAGGATAATAGGTTGTTAGTTAGTATTCAATTAGCGAATGCATGAAGCGTTATGGTATTATTGAGACTCTTAAGACGGTACTATGGCGTTTTTTAACAAACTGCTTGTCTAATACGATTAAATTCTTTTTCAACATAATAATGATTCATGTTAATTATGAAGCAAAGTGTGAATCTAATTCGTGCAACTACGACGCTTTCAATCACAACAATCGTTAGTTTACGTATGGCCACGTTCTTTTTTAAGAAATTAACGTTCACAATATTTAAAAGCAGCATTGCATAATTCGACTTTATCTGAACATGTCAGATAATTCTAGTTTTTTCTATTACAAGCTGTTTAACAATGCAATTGACAACTAATATTAGCTAGGGAGGTCTAGTTTTAGCTAGTGGAAACTAGTTTTAACTAATGGCCTCAGTTAAAACTAGTTTTCACTAGTTAATTCTAGTTTTAGCTGATTTCGGGATTTAACGGTAACATATGCATGCTGCACAAATAGGGAGTTTGTACTTCATAAAATTGTTCCAACCGTAGAAGATGATACATGTCTGTTTCGTCCTCTGTTTTTTGTTATGTATGGTAAAGACTTGATGTCTACCGAAATCCGGTAATTAATTTTGAGATATGTTGTAGAGAATTGGAAGAGACTTGCTACAATGTCCTATGACAGTAATGGCGATAACCAATCTGCTGAATCCTTCTCCGACATGTAATTCTCTTCACATATAACAGTTCTTGAAGAATTAGCAGCAACAGGTGAATTGTGGAACTTCGTTTTCAATCCTCAACTGTATCCTGGGCCCAGTTGCTCATGTTTATGAAATTGGCAATTTTATAACAGAGGTCTACGGGCAAATACTCTTCAACTCCTCGAAATGCCTCAATCCAATTGGCAGATTTGTTTTAGTTAATGCTGATTTAGCTAGAGAGGGATTACAACATTCTGTGGAGGCGTGATCGTTCTAGTTTAAATGAATTGGCTGCCGGGATTTTTGTTTGTGCGGTTTAAGACATCGGTTGACGTAACTGTGACGTCCCTATCGACGTGGCCGTTTCAGTTGTTCATAGCCAGGGCCTTATTTCTAAATAGGCTGTAGCCTAGAGCGGCGAATTTTTTGGGGCGGCAAATTTTACGACCAATTAAAGCGGAATTCGGCATAAAAAATTATTATAAAGATACGAATATTTTTAAAAAAGAAAACGAATAATTCACATTAATGCGTAAACCGTAAACGTATATATACTACTAATATTTCGTAGCAAACATGGTCGCTGAGAGGGCAATTACACCTCTCCTCAAGGATTTCGAAGTTGAAAGAAAAATAGTAGAACAGTTAAAATTCGCCTATTTCGCTTTCGATTTAGTGTGTAAAGGTACATAGATAATTCTAATATGTGTATTTATTTTAAATAGCACATACTACCCTATTTTACAGATAACCAGCTACCTTTCCCCGTAGGGGGAGAATATTGTGTCAGGGGCGGCAAATCAATCGTAGCCTACAAGCGGCAAATCTTTAAATCCGGCCCTGTTCATAGCTCTCTTGCAGCACTAGTCCGACGTCATTTCAACCAAATCCAAACCAAGAAATATACGATTTATCTGTTTTTCAAGTGGGATTTGAACATAAGCTCGCACAGCTTCACACTTTTCCGCACAAAAGATCCGCCATTGTTCAATCGTTTCGATTGCACATAATAAACGTGCGAAACAAGTCATTTCAGCAGACAAATGCGTTTCTACAAGCGACCTGCGGACCACCGAAGCAATTAATTGGACTCGATAAACGCAACAGATGTTGGCGACGTTCGTTTCCCGCGTTCTTAGAACAATGGCAGCCATCTTGAAATGTTTTAAATGACAGAGGGTGACGGTGTATTGGTTCAAAACCCTTCTCTCCTTCAATTGCAGGTTTTAATTTGCGTAATGTTGTTCGTTTCTCCGAGTTCGAATTCGAATAGGGTGGAATGGTTTGGAACTGAAATTATGTTTTAGAAATTCTGTTGTATAACGGAAGAAATGAAGTGGCGTTAAATTGAAAACTAGAAGTTTTAAGACTCGTCAAGTGATAATTGATTGTTATCTCTCAGTTTTCTGCATGCTAAGCAGATATAAATTAAATAGAATTATAATTGCTGCAGCTTGTAACAAAACATGATGCGAAAACACATTTTTAGTTGTTCTTTTTAAAGTTAGCTTTTTTTTAATGTTTTATTCTGAAATCAGGAGTCTGAACCGCCGAGCCGGAAAAACGTCTGCTCAAATAGGCAAACTTGCACTGCTTTATAACCTTTAGACTGAATATAAAATACTAGTATGTGTAAGTACAAAATTTTTAAGTGAAAAGAAATTAAAAATATCAAAGTACATACTTTTAGGGCAATTCCAAAAAAGAAAGAAAAAAAAAAGTAAACATATTTTAGTGTCCCAATTAAGAATAATGTACTTTTACAGTTATCATTTGGAAAGTATTAATTATTATTTTTTTTAGCTTCTTTTTGTTTTTAAATTATGAAAATAGTTATTTATGCAACAAGTGTGAAAAGTAACACTTTTTAAAACTAGTGGATTTTATTTCACGAGCGAGGTACGAGCGAGTGAATGACACGTGTTTTAAAAAGTTTACTTTTCACACGTGTTTCATACACTATTTTTTATAATTACGTGAAAAAAATCAAATCTCATTGGTTCAAAAATAATTCACGTGCTAATTTTTTTACGTAAAGAAGATCGGCATCGATAAATCTCTGGAACTACAAAAGGAAAACTAATTTTTTAGTTTAAAGTCAAACATTTGAACATGGATACTGATTCAAAAATAAAAAAATAATAAAATTCACGCGCATAATATTTATAAATAAAGCAGATCAATAAATTTCTGGATTTTATGAAGATTATGAAATAGAAATTTTACTTGAAATGTTGGCATCTTATGAAAAGAGTGAAAAAAAGTACTTTTTTTCACTGCTTTTGGGTGAAAAAAAGTAATTTTGTATCACTGTTTCTAAAAAGTATAACTTTTCGAACGCGTCTGATATTAAAATTATAGTGTAAAAATATGATTTTTTTCACGCAATTATAAAAAGAATGTTTTGTCAAGAAAAATTCGTTTTCATGTAAATCTATTATTACTTATTCTCGGTTTTAAATACATCCGAATGAGGCAGCCAAACCTTCAGAACTTCGTTGGTTAGTTTTTTATGCCAACCGTCTTTATATAAAACTTTGTTTAAATAAAAAAAGTTTTTTGAAATAAAAATGCCCGTAGAAAAAATCAAAATTTTTCTATACTATCTCTAAAAAAATCCTATAACATGAGGAAAGAAAACATCATGATCTCTATAACCAACAAAAAGACTAGACACTATTTGTCATGCTAAGACTTCAGAAAATTCTTCCACATTACATCCCCCATAAAAAGCTTCGCATTCATGGCATAACTCTATTTACTACTTCGCCGGGGTATGGAAGGCTTAACTCGGGGCAAATCCATCGATTGTAACGTCCATATTATTATAAAAGATTGGAACTGGGTATCAAGTCGAGGCTTATCTCAATTTCCTATGACAGAACAATCGATGGAGTATGCTGTTATAGAGCGAAGACCAAAGGCAGTTTTCCTCTGGACAAGAGTTCATAATCCCTGGTTTAGTAGTTTGGGTCTTCTATGGGGAAGCTTATGTTGGTTCTGTGGTGTAGGTCAAGATTTGTTATTGCTATCTGACCTGACCTTTGCACATTGTCGGTGTGTTTGTGGTCAGTTACATCGGGAGTTAATATAGATGTTTGGTTTGATGTCCGTTGATGAAGTTTTGTGTTTTTTTAAAGAGGAAGAGTGTAATAGTGAGAGATCAGTGGCGAAGCGTGACCTATTCTAATGGTCATCGCTACAAATTTTACATCTTACCTAAGTCAAAAGTGAGGCCCAGTGGCTTAGTGGTAGTGCTTCGCATTGCCACGCCACAGGTCCGGGGATCGAATCCCGGATTGGGCGAGGTTGACCCATCCTTTCACCCTTTGAGTGGGGTCGATAAAATTTGCACCAAGCAAGCTTGGGAACTAAACACTGGGAGTTCCGCGTGAGGCTGACCACCTTACCGGGACATATGTTAGCACCCCAGAGCCCCAGGTCACGAAAGCTGAAATGGGCACGGATTAATGGGCTGTTGCGCCGAGGAGTTTTTTTTAAAAAGTCAAAAGTACTTGTTATAAATGGCATATTTTTTACAAATCACTGATGATCTTCTAAAACTATATATATATTTTTGTATTTACAACAAGTAATTCAGATAGATGAGATGAGTAAATTTGTACGTAATGGCTAAAAGATCCGGATACGCTTTTTTGTGTATCTTTGTTGGGGGGTTTCATCGGGATGGAAAATGGTGTTTTATGTCCGTTCACGGGGGAAAATCCACACTGTAAAAAAAAATTACTGAAATTAACGGGGAAAGTACCGGCAGCAGAGTTGCCGGGACTTTCCCGTTTCGTTAAGTATTTTACCGTGTATCTACAGAAGTTCCGTTTCTTATTTCTCCATTGTTAAAATTTTCCATTTTGCATTTTCCCGTGTTTCTACTTAAGTTCCGTTTCTTATTTCTGCGTTGTTAAAAATTTTCCATTTTCCCGTGTTTCTACTTAAGTTCCGTTTCTTATTTCTCCGTTGTTAAAATTTTCCATTTTGCATTTTTCCTTCAATCTACTGAAGTTCCGTTTCTTCTTTGTTCGTTTTTAAGGTTTTCCGTTTCATAATTTCCGTGAATCTAAGCAAGTTTTCCGTTTTGTATTTTCCCGTTATTTTAATTCTCGTGTGTTTTTTTGCTAATGAAATGTCCATCTATAGTAAAAGTCAGAAAAATTTCAAAAAGTTACGCATATTTTTTCATGCTCCTTTTCGCAACAATGAAGTGAAATCTCTTGAAGTGCTTTTATAAATTTTTCTCCTAAGGCTATTTTTAGTAGAAAAACAATAAATTTAACATTTTGAAAAAATTAAAAAGCAATTATAAAACGAAATTTTAACTCATTATAACAATTGCAAAAAAGAGCATAAAAAATATGCATAACTTTCTGAGATTTTTCTTGACTTTTCTCCATAGACAGCATTTTTGAGTCATGGAATTTCAGCAGTATCCGTTTCTCTTGAAAATTCAACGTTCAAGATATACATATTTCATGCTCATACTTTTACTAATATAAAAAGTTGAAACACTGCAATATTTTAGTATATATTAAAAACTAAACAGATTTTTTTCTTCAAATTTCAGAAATATTCGCTACCAAGGTCAAATAAACTTGTTAAAATACATTACAGAAGAAACATTGATTTAAACACAATTTTTCAGCGTACACAATTTATTATTTATTTCAATTTCTCATTCAACAAATTTACAATTTATACAGATATAGAGGAAATCTTACTTTAACTTGACATGATTGGAACCCGTTTTAACCTGTTTATTAGAGAAGATAAAGATTATATGTTCATTGATACAGCAAAATTAATTCTCAGGTTGGCAAAGTTATTGAGTTAAGATATTCAACCCTCTAACATTATACTTGATTACATATATTTTTATTAAGAATAATATAATTGCAAAATAATAATTTTTCTCAAAAACTTGCTACAAAATACACCTTGTATATATTTTAAATTTTTTAATTGTATTTGCAGCTTAAAAATTTTGTCGAAATCATTTGTTTGATTTGCTGAATTAATAATTCTTTTGTAATTAAAGATGGTTTTCCGGATTCTGCTTTGTTGCTTTTGATCCTCTCTTCGTATTAAGATCCGCAAGACACCTAATAAAAGATAAAATACAGTCTTAAAATTAACAAATAAACATATTAGCATAATTGTTAAATGCCCCCCCCCCATCTACCATAATCTTTAACAACCACAACATGAGATTAAATTTGTCCGTCTGGTGACTGAATGATTAGTGCTCTGGCGTTTAAGTCACTGGGAGCAGGTTCGAATCATCATCTAATTAGCTTGATATGCAAAAAATGACCATAGAACGACAAACCAAAACCAAACCCACACAAGTTTGAATGTCTGTAAATTGTGTTTAAATAGTTAGACTTCTGATATTTTTTTGTATAAGAAACAATAACACACTATTATTAATAATTTTTAAGTTATTAAATGTTTTTTTAATATTGCATACGAATATTAAAATTTTGTGGATGTTATCAGGGTGCGCAGCTGTTCTTGAAGATGCCTTTTTTTGTTTTCAATTTTAAGTGCCTTTAAAGGTGCTTATTTTTTTGTATTTTTAAAAAGTATTTCTTTTTTAATTAAAGTGATTATTTTTGTAATAGTTAAGAAATGAAAAATGTTTTTTTGCTGATTTTACCCATAAAAAATGATCAGGTTGCTGCTTTATTTAGGAAATTAACGCTGCAAACGACTTTTCCCCGTATTACCAGAAATCCTGAAACAGCGACATCCATCAGGGCGTGCTTATTGAGAAAAGCGTTTTATTATAACGCTTCAAAATATGTGCAACTTTCCAGTTAAATTTTTTTTTAAAGTTTTATGTCAGGACAAAACTTTGTTCAACAAAACTTCAATGCCTCAAAATATATGCTAGTTCATGGCGAAATCGGAAGTGTCTCGAATCTCGCTATTTTTATAGTTTTAGTCAGGACGCATCGGTCGACTAAACTTTAAAGCCTCGTAATTTTTGCTTATTTGCAGGAAATTGCAGTAGTGACTCGTTAGTTTTTGTAAAGCAGAACTTCGATTATCCTGTCTAATTGGGACTGTCGGTAGGTCGGATAATCGAAAATTCCTGATAAAAGAGTTTTTATTAAATCGTAAAACTTCTCTAAAATAGGATCGTCCGAGTTTTCCAATATAATCAACAGCCCTTTAGAGTCGTATAAACGGTGCTTTACTGTATTAATGCATGTTATTAGACAATACAATTTTAAGGAATAGGAATCACAACATTTAAAATAACAAAAGTTTCAAAATAAGTTATATATACTAACACTCACCTTTATAATCAGTAGAGTGCGGGAAAACCCAAACAAGGTATGTAGGTAGGTAGGTAGGTTGGTGCATGTATTTTCCGGTTTGTGTGCTTGATCAGAAACCCGCTTATAAACCTTCGTCAAGTAAGACAAACACAGACAGAATTTTACAATTGAAAGTACACCCAGGGCGAAGGCGGGAATCGAACCCGCACCAGGTACAGTGCGCAGACTGTTAGCGTAATGGGCTGCGATCAAACCCACTAGGCCATCCGGGCCCCAACCCAAACAAGCACTTCTTAGTAATTCGCATTCGATTCGATCGACGATTCGAAGATGAACGTCTCCAACAGATGGTTCTCTTTCCACATTTAGCGACATATTTCAGTGTTCGGCGATATCGAAAATATTTCAAATTTAATTATATAAATGCAGTTGAGCCCGGTCATAAAAAGTTTATTTTTTTATTTTTAATTGATAGCTGGATGCTTTTCTGAAAAATATTTCAAAGAAATAAATAATATTTCGTAAAACAGGTATTTGATGTTCGAGTTTCGATGTGTGTATTCTTAGTGCATTATCGCCAATTCTATACAGGGTAATAAAAGTATGGCAGCTCTAAAAACGGGAAAATTCCGTTTTCATCTTTTCGCTCGTGTTTTACGGACATTTTCCGTTTTTAGAAGGAGAAAACCCGTTTTCAGATGGAAAAAACCCGTTTTCATCTCTTCGCTCGTGGTTTACGGACATTTTCCGTTTTTAGAAGGAAAAAACCCGTTTTCAGATGGAAAAAACTCGTTTTCAGCCAATAAGGGAAAGTTCCGTTAAAATCAGTAATTTTTCTCCTGAAATTTCAGGGTTTTTTTTAACAGTGCAAATTTTGGACTCAATAAAAGTATCAGTTGGCCCATCAACTGAGTTACCAACAAAGACTTGTTTAGAAAGGGGCAAGCAAAAAATAGTTCAGTGCTTTCACAGTATGTGAAAAGATAATGAGTCAAATGACAATCCAATTCTCCGATGACTCATTTGCAAAGTAATTTGAAACTTACCAAATTTCTTCGAAAATTCGTAGATAGTCGAAGGAATCCGGCTCAAAATATTCCATAACTCAGCGTTCAGAAAACTCATATGACTTGCAAAATTGTTTTATTTTGCTGCTGTGACGATTCTCATACCTAGTAAAAATGCTTACATGGCAAAGCAATACTTTCACAGAGGTTGTGATTTCAAAACTAACACATTAGTCTTATGGGACTGACCATTCATTCCGGCCCCGTGTACGCTTTCGCCTTTAAAATATGCTTTATGTGTCTACTCAGGTACTGGCTGCTCACTTGACTGTGGTTATAAATAGTGACGCCCGTCTCCAATAGCCCTCTTGTAACTTTAGTGCAATGATAATTCAACTTAACTAGCTGAACGTCTCTTTTGAAGTACATAGCAAATGCTGATTTTTGTACAATTATTTTTTCTTATTAAAGTTTATTGTTGTCAGTTGATCTAAAAATTATGTAAACTCATTGATTTATTGTTTATGATCTACATTTTTAATTAATATGTAAAATCTACAATTAACGAGAAAGCATTCAAATATCTTTAAAAATCATTTCGGGGCAGAAAAACTCTTAGAATCCAACACTTTCCACAGTCCCAAATGCACTCTTTAAAGTCCAGGGAAAATAGCAAGGAAAAAAAACTGAAAATCAACGAAGTCAATATGTTGCTATAAAACAAGTAGGTTTGTTTCTGAATCTGTCACTTAAACCGCTTCCACACAACATTTGTGCTCAACAGGAAATAAACTATTTATACACCTCAGAAAGAAATTCTCCAAACAGGGCCTTTAGCTATTTGTAATTCAAACTTTTAAATGCCAAAATTAACTATTTTCATTAATCTCGTTATCAGATTTAATAATTAGACTTTATCGTTTGCTAAATTTGTTTGAAGTTCAAAGAATAATAAGGTAATCTTTTTTAATAAATATCTTTGTGTCGCCACAATTTCCCATTTACATTTCTTTCGAAAATTTAGTTATTTATAGTTTGTTAAATTAATTTACAGTTCGAAAAATATATAATTAGTACAATTGATGCTTTAAAAATAAAAGCGAAACTTTGTATATTTATTATGCCAAGTTAGAATTCTCTATGCATCTTTCTTCATACATATAACATGAACCATCAAAAGAACTCTATTGTGATATTACAACAATACAAACTGAATTATATCACATAAATAAATATTCTTTCAAAAGTTTTAAATTTTATTTTAAATAAAGTTACTCGTACGCTTAACGAAATGGCGACAGTGAAAATATTGAATAAAAATGGAATTTGAATGTTATTTTAATGTAGATGAAATTTTTAGTTATTTAAATTTTAAATAAACTTCCAATTTAAATTTTTAATGAAATTTGGAATGTAGCCTAACCTGATTTTTTTGCTTCAAAATAACGTATCCCACTTGCTTGTGAGACTTACGGTTCGTTCTGTGAAAGTGGGTG
Organism: Oedothorax gibbosus; assembly: GCA_019343175.1. NCBI lineage: Eukaryota > Metazoa > Arthropoda > Arachnida > Araneae > Linyphiidae > Oedothorax > Oedothorax gibbosus. The sequence continues at coordinate 8,093 of JAFNEN010000350.1, read as the reverse complement.
ACAGACAGATGGACAGGCAGACAGACGGACTGAACGATTATAAAACCTTCCACTTTTTACGTTATAAACGTAGTGTGGAAGCTAAAAGGGAAAAAGCAACAATAATGGGAATGTTTCCAAAATCCAGTGAGAACGTTCTTTTTTCGTATAAAAATAATTTTTTGTTGTTGAATTTTTTAAAATTAAATGTCCTGTTCTTTCTAAGGTAATCCAACACGAGGAAAGGAAACATCGTGATCTCTATAATCCAAGGTTTAAATGGTGTTTTTCATGTTGGGTATAAATGTTGTCTGAAAGCGGTTTAAGCGTCAGATTCTGTTACAAACCTATTTTGTCAAAATTGATTGTTTCAGTTAATTTAAAGATTATAAAAAACTGATTGACCTCTTGTTTATGATGCCCATTTTAAAAAAAATTAATGTTTAAAATCTACAAATACGAAAAAAACATTCTAAATTTTTAAAAATCATTTCGTCGCAGAAAAACTCTTAGAATACAGAACTTTTTTTCACTGCTTCAAATGTACTCTCCAAGGCAAAGAAAAACTAGAATTCCGAAAATCAACGCAGTCAATATGTTTCTATAAAAAAAAAGGGGGTGAAAAGCAACAATAACGGTAGGGGGATGTTTCCAGAATCTAGGATGTTTTTTTGGCGAAAAACTCTTCGAAAAATTTCTTTTGTGTCGTTCCATGTCCTTTGAGCCCAGCACAAATAACCTTATAAAAGATCTCGGGTCAGCTCCTTCAAAAGGATTCCTTCTTTCCAACGTTCTTTTTTTCTATTAGAACATGGTGCGAAATGGAAAATGTTCGGTGGAACGGCAAACAGTAAAGGGTGAAATATCTTCGATATTCTCCCTTTATTACGGAAATAAGAAAATAATCTTCTGCGGAGGTGTGATTCGTCGAACAAAGGCGTTCGGGGACATTGAGAAGTGTTGGAATGGCAGAAGAAAGTTCGAGAAAGTTAAGTGAGTTGTGATGATTTATTTTGAGGTTGTGTTAATAGTTGCCGTTTTTTGTCAAGTAAAAATGAGACGAAACCTTACAAAAAAAATTAACTATTTCAGGTTAAAATGCTTTAAATTTCAGTAGTGAAAATGACCTTAATTGGTGACTGTTTAAAAATTAGACAGGCAAAGGAAATTATTTTATTATACCATGTGAGCGAGTGTTAGACAAAAACAGGGCTATAGAATGGGAAAAACACGAAAATTTACTTCATAGAATTCTGCATACGTTGTATTTTTTAGTAATATATTATAAACTTTTGGATAATCCCGAATGGTTGTTATAAGCCCATGCTGGTTCGTGACAACAATATTTGGAACATATATGATATAATAGCCAGTTTGTTCATTGTCGACTTTTGGCGAGCCTGAAAATTAAACATAGGGTTGTTATACCTATTTATCTATTGAGTTGTACGAAATATGAAGTGGAATAATCTATGATGCTTTAAAACGTGACGCAAATCGAGACGAATTACATTATAGCTGTTCCCAATATTTTCATGCAGCCATAAACAAAGAATTTAAGCCTTAAGCTATCACTAAAATATCACATGCCTATGAAAGCCAACAAAACAGGATCAATAATGATATTCTAATTACGAAGTCAAATTAACTTTTCTAAATATATTAAAAAGGACAGAAATACCATAAAGGTATAAATTGACAATAAAGGTACAAAGACGGTGAACCGAAACCTGAAGTTATTGTATACTTAAGGGGCTGGGGAGCCCAGTCGGTTAAGAATTACGCCTTGCATGCGGAAGGTCCCAGGACTCCCAGGTTCGGGTCCGGGAATCGCCAAAATAACTGCCGACCTATAAACGGCCCGCGCAGCTAAAAATGTCCGACGAATAATTCCCCGTGTAGAGGGAGTACACGTTAAATATGCTCCAAAGTCGCGACGCTGCGTACGATGTCTACCTTAACGGTTGCGTTGGGTGCCTACTCAGTTGTCGGCTCGTCAACTGACTGTATTTCTAAATTATGACGCCCGTCGCCAATAGCACTCGTATAGCTCTAGTGCGACGATATTTCAAACTAAACTGTTGTATACTTAAAAAGCAAACTACTGAACTACCGACTGTCATTGTCCTATAAAAAGGGGCCCGGGTGGCCGAGTGGTTAAGATAGCTGCCTCCGCTAACAGTCTGCGCACTGTACCGGGTGCGGGTTCGATTCCCGCCTTTGCCCTGGGTGTAATTTCTCTCTCTGTGACAGTAAAAATTCTTTCTGTGTCTGTTTTACTTGACGAAGGTTTATAAGCGGTTCTCTGATCAAGCACACAAGCCGGAATATATATGTATCAACCCTACCCTACCCTCCTATAAAAAGTAATTAGTAACACATACTAAATTAATAGTAAAAAACGGCATTTACAATGGAAAATTAAATTAAAAATTAATTTTAATTAAAACAATGTTAATTAAAAAAAATAATTGTAGTTATTTTTAATTAAAACAATATGTTAATTAAAAATAATTTTAATTAAAAATAATTTTAATTAAAATTAATTTTAATAAAAAATAATTTTAACTAAAAATTATTTTAATTGAAAAATAATATTTAAAAAATTGAACCCCCTCCCCCCCCCCCCAGATTTTTTTCTAGTTGCGCCCCAGTCTGTCATTGTCCTAGCCATGGCTTGTTTCAACACTTTGTCAAAGAAAACAAAACAACCAATGAAATCGCAGTTTAGAAAGTGTGACATCAATATTCCCATAGACGTATTTGTGCTGGTGGAAAAAATCCTCTAAAAAATCACCGGGGTGCCCGAGTACATTGCGGTATACGTGCTCGTTAAATCTGTGGAGTCGAAAGCCCCGACGACGCGACGTTAGCGTACGATGTCGCTCGAAGTTCCGTTGGGTGCCCGCTCAGATGTCGACCACGTCACTTGACCAAGGTTCTAAATTACGAGGCGTTTTAGGCTGTGATAAAGCTCCTAAAGGAGGCTAGAAATAGGTAGTCGGAAACGATTACATTATCAACAAGGATAGGCCACGTGAATTTATTTTATTTTCAAAACTGTTCAAAATTATTTTTCAAAGTAATCAGTGTTTGCAATAAATTAAAATGAATCCAAATTCTGGACCCAGAGATGTAAACAAAGTTTATCTGGACCTAAACGAATTCTCGATTTCTAAATTTATAAATTTTTTCTATGAATTCTACAGATCAGGTGTTTCTGAAAGAGTTGTTCTGGATTTTTTCGGGGATTGCGACTTTCGAATTTTAATATTTAACGAATGGTTAATGGTGTTCCTAAATACCAAACAGGATCAGATTTACTGTACGGTCCCCCTTGGCGCGATTTTTTTGGATTTGGCGATAAATATTTTTTTTGGTAACCTGTCCTGTCTGACTTCGACTGAAGATTCGAATTCTATGAATTCGCAACGATGACGTTTTCCGGCAACCCTATCGGACCGTTGGTTGAGTTTTCATGAGAAAAAAAGTCGCCAAAATACGGACTTTTGGCGCGATTTTGGAAAGTTTGCCAAGGGGGACCGTACAGTAAATCTCTACCTACCAAACATTCGGCCATGTTGAATTTACTCCGAAAATACCCATCGAGTATGAGTAGTGAACTCACATATTGTTACTACAAGAGCCCATTTTTTGATTCATCATTATTTCTTGAAATCAAAGATTTCCAGATTATCAGGGACATTTGGAAGCTGCATAAAGATTTCAGAAGAATTGAGATCGCTACACATAATGTCGTGTTCAAAAGATTTGCTCCAAAGAAACTTATGTCGCTGTGTATACCGGTCATTGAAGGTAGGGAATTCGATTATTTACCAGCTCATGTTGTAGAAAGATTGAAATGTATTGTTAAAGACTCAGATGACAATGAACCATCAGAAGAAGAAGTGGGGAAATGTTTTAAATTTATAAAAATATAATTTACGTATTTTTGTAAGTGCAAGATTTTAATAAAATAACAGTTGTTCATATACCTTTTGATTTCGGTTTTCTTGAAATTTAGTTAATAAATCATTTTGTCGACTTTTTGTGAACTGCCACTTAGCAAAATGGCATACAAACGAGAACATTCTAATTTACATGCTACAAGTGAAACCAGCAAAATTTGGAAATTTTTCTCTAAATATTTTGGTTATAAAAATATGTGCTTAATAAGCTGCTTTTAAACAGAGGGGAAGATTGTGGTGATATATAATATTAATTACTATTAATAATGTTTGGGTTAAACTTCTTTGGTAACATTTTAAAGTGAGAAGTTGTAATATCAACCAATAACTATATTTATTAGCAAAATAATCCCAGGATACTTTTTAATTTTGTGCACGAATCTTGCCAAAGAGAATGTTTGGCAATAAACGAATTTAATGGTGGCCATCAATTCACTTTATACACAGTTAAAGGTTACCATTAAGAATATTCCGCTTAGCGTCGATTATACATTCGTGGCGACTTTTTTTTTATAGCTCGCATCAATGAAATGGAAAAGTACCTACTCGCACTATAATGTTTTGGCATCTATTCTGCGTCTATATATTCGGCATCTACAATTGCGTTTTTGAAAAGAAAATTGTCACTCTATTACACTATGCCTAGGTTAAGTGCCATCTTGTAACTTTCAACTGTGTATACTGTGATTTGTCGCCAAAAAATTCAGTTTGTCTCCAAAGATTTCATTTGGCAAAATGGAAAAGCTTAAAATGGACTTCTTAATATTGTTTTTATAATTGCGTGAAAAAAATCCGATTTTTACACTATAATTTTAATATCAGACGCGTGCGAAAAGTTATACTTTTTAGAAACAGTGATACAAAAATACTTTTTTTCACCCAAAAGCAGTGGAAAAAAAGTACTTTTTTTCACTCATTTCATAAGATGCCAACATTTCAAGTAAAATTTCTATTTCATAATCTTCATAAAATCCAGAAATTTATTGATCTGCTTTATTTATAAATATTATGCGCGTGAATTTTATTATTTTTTTATTTTTGAATCAGTATCCATGTTCAAATGTTTGACTTTAAACTAAAAAATTAGTTTACCTTTTGTAGTTCCAGAGATTTATCGATGCCGATCTTCTTTACGTAAAAAAATTAGCACGTGAATTATTTTTGAACCAATGAGATTTGATTTTTTTCACGTAATTATAAAAAATAGTGTATGAAACACGTGTGAAAAGTAAACTTTTTAAAACACGTGTCATTATTTCACTCGCTCGTACCTCGCTCGTGAAATAAAATCCACTAGTTTTAAAAAGTGTTACTTTTCACACTTGTTGCATAAATAACTATTGTTTGTAGGTAAAATCTTTGGGCGCAACTCAAAACTATCGCTCTGCCCCAAACTATGACGTATATCAGCCTGAATACGGCCTAGTTGTCTAAGAATTAAATTTTTAATTTATGCATATATTTTCTGATTAAATACAAGAAATTTACTAGTATTAAGGAAATTAAAAGATCAATACATATTTTGTGGGCAGTTTCTCGTCACAAAATGTCTTGCAAAAAACAAAAAAATCTTTTGTACTGTGAGCATTTTTCTCTACGATTAAAAGTCTTGTAAAATTACTCTTAACGATGGAATTGTGTGGGAACAATGAAGTTGCTGATGAAGGAAACTCATTTAAAGGCGGAAATTATAGAAGTCTGAGAAGTAGTTGAGAATCTAGCTCAAAGAACTTTAATATTTTTAAAGCACTTCAAACGGAGGATTATAAAATTATTACTTTCATTAAAGTCCATATTTGAAAGGTCGTCTTTGAGAATTGTATCTACCCCGGTAGGTCATTTTTGAGAATTGTATCTACCCCGGTAAAAATTATAGAATTGTCAGAAGTAATTTTCAATACAAATTGTGTTAGTATAAATTTTTAGATATTTCAAGAACCGTTATTAGGTCTAAGTAAATAACTATTAAGCTTTTAATCAGTAGTTATACTAAGGGTTGGCAATGCATAAGTGACAAAATAAGAGGAAAGGTCAACCGAGTCAAAGCTTAAGCCAGTGTGTCCTTAAATTTTATTACTTATGCTTAATAAGTAAAAATCTAAATGGTCTTGTCTCAGGTGACATATTTTCTTTCCTGCTTTCATTCCTGCATTTCTTTCGATCGCTGTTCCGATTGATGATTTGTTCCAGTGACATTGATTCCTTAATGTGTTGAAGTGACACTGATTCATTAATTTTGGCCCAAATTTTTTTTACTTCCATTTAGCATTTCTGTTGCCACTTAAAACCTCAGACCTGCCCAGTAGATATTGGTTTCTATATATAATCAAGTTGGACAAAAGCATTCTTAGGATTCGTCATATTATTTCGTTTACGATATTCTTTAGTATGTTGCGTAACTTCATTGCATAGCAATGGACCACAGATTGAACCCATTGAATGCTAGACCAATACTAAAACTCTTTTTCTCCAACGGAGCTGCTTTATTGGCGGCAAGCCTTTGTAGACTCTGCATATTCCTCAGAGACATTTTTTTTGGCACCATCTATCTGGGCGACTTTCGCTATCAATTTTGACGCTAAATTACAACGAATCTGAGCGTTCTGTGGATGTTAAAGCATGCCGAGATTTAATTTTGCCAAGAGAACCCAAGCCAAATGGGTACACTAGACACTTCAAGGGATCTTTTATATATGCTACATAATCATGTGTGCCCAAGAGATTCCCATTCAGAAAATCTGCCGACTCAGCTGCGGCTCAAACCCACAAACTTGGGCTTATAAGGTGGACACGCTATACCTCTCAGCCACAAAACCGCTCTAATACTAAAACTTCCTCGACAAAGTCTCAACTCGGTCACGAAGGATAGCGCTAATTACATCTTAATATTTAAAAAGGTCCAAAAGATGTAAACATTAGCCAAGCCCAAACCCAATGGCTCAATATAAAGTATCTTATTTCATTGTCAATTTTTATTACTTCTACTTCTCGTCCTTGAAAATAAAAAAACTAGGGGGCTACGCCCCCTGTTCGCTATTTCTCACCAATCATTCTGGATTTCTCACCAATCGCTATTTCTCACCAATCATTTTCTTACCATTTCATTCTGGATGCATAATGAATTTTTAGAATAAAAAAATAAAAAGTTGAAACTGAAAGGGTTAACAAAAGTACGCAAAGTGCTCCCCTATGTTTTGAGCAGTGATATAATACAAATATATAAAGAGTAATGAACTGATAATTAATTTTCAAAAACTTCCTTGTATACACATTTGAAAATTTTTGAGCTGGTTGCTACGACGGTAACTGAACCAAATGACCTCACTCTTGATAAAGCAACGTATAATTGCCCATGGCTAAAGACTGGCTTGGCAAGCATTTATATATGTTGCCGTTAAAACCCAAAATCAGTTAAAACTAGAATTCACTGGTGAGAACTAGTTTTAACTGTTGCCCCTAGTGAAAACTAGTTTCCACTAGCTAAAAGTAATGATTGAGTCTTTTAAAAAAAACGCAATATACCGTTCTTAATTTAGGGTCTTCCAATAACCAAACGCCTTTATTGCATTGCAGCATAATAATCCCAATAACTGAATGAAATTAAACCTATTACCCTAAATCGTGTTATTTTTCGTTAATTCTAGTTTTATTTAATATAAGTTTTTTTAGTTAAAACTAGTTTAATCCAATCTATTTCGTCAAAACCAGTATTAGCTGGGAATAACTGGTTTTAGTTAGTAGAAACTAGTTTTAACTAATGACATCAGTTAAAACTAGTTCTCACTAGTAAATTCTAGTTCTAGCTGATTTCGAGTTTTAACGGTAACATATATATATTCTCCTTACGCGGGTCAAATTTAAAGGGATATTTCTAAGGTCGGAATATCCTTACTTTTTCAGAATGGCAACATTTTGTGTACGCTCTGCTTGTGTTTCGTTCTCTATTCCAAAATAGGATTCCAAAAACTCACAAACTTCATTGAGTTCTCCAAAATCTTGAACTGCAGTTTCGTTTTGTCTATCTAACTTTCGCCGAGCATTTCGTACACATTGAACTGCCCTATTTAAATTCATTATCATAAAGTTGATAAAGTAAATTTGATACCAAGTGTCAACGCAAAGATGTAAATTTTTCTTGATTTGAAT